>JANRMT010061414.1:25811619-25925990 GCA_026402145.1 Polypterus bichir lapradei
CGGCCACTCCTGGGAAGGTTCACCACTGTTCCATGTTTTTGCCATTTGTGGATAATGGCTCTCACTGTGGTTCGCTGGAGTCCCAAAGCTTTAGAAATGGCTTTATAACCTTTACCAGACTGATAGATCTCAATTACTTTTGTTCTCATTTGTTCCTGAATTTCTTTGGATCTTGGCATGATGTCTAGCTTTTGAGGTGCTTTTGGTCTACTTCTCTGTGTCAGGCAGCTCCTATTTAAGTGATTTCTTGATTGAAACAGGTGTGGCAGTAATCAGGCCTGGGGGTGGCTACGGAAATTGAACTCAGGTGTGATACACCACAGTTAGGTTATTTTTTAACAAGGGGGCAATTACTTTTTCACACAGGGCCATGTAGGTTTGGATTTTTTTTCTCCCTAAATAATAAAAACCATCATTTAAAAACTGCATTTTGTGTTTACTTGTGTTATATTTGACTAATGGTTACATGTGTTTGATGATCAGAAACATTTTGTGTGACAAACATGCAAAAGAATAAGAAATCAGGAAGGGGGCAAATAGTTTTTCACACTACTGTATATACAGTATATCTTGTAATACAGGGTTGTCTGTCTTCCCATGTGCTTTCCTCTTTTGGACGAGAGGCAGGGGGTTTCGTACAGTAAGCAGCTGACAGCCTCACACATCCCTCACTTTGGACCTTGCTTTGTCCATTGTGTCAAGTTAGTGTCTTCTCCTTGTGGTTGAAAGTGGAAGTATAAAACACAGCCTTGTCTGTTCAGGCTACAAACTGGCTTGCTGTGTGGTGCCTGCTGGCTGTTCAAATGAACGAAAGTGAGAACAATGAGCAAGTATGGTCTGTGCGCCACTGTGGGTAGGCGGGTTGGCTAAATAAAGCCGGAGTAGGCCTAAGGTGTGTCACGCACATGCAAGTTCAAGCTGTGAAGTGCTGGTGGTGTGGCTGCTTGTGTCGTGATCAGGCTTATGATTTTCATTTATTTTTTACTGTTCCTTGGCCTTTACATTTTATTTACACATAGGTCTTGGGTTGTTTAACGGTCAGGGAATCCATTTTTTTTTCCACGTGTGTTATATATGATCTCCACCTGCACTATTTTTGTTTTTCTTATTGGTGCTGCCATTCTGTGGTACAACACTTTTGCTATTGCTAGGCTTGAAAACTGAGAGTGTGTTTCGCAGGATGTCATTACCATGACAGTATAAAGGTCAGTGTCTTTCATTTCATGATTGTCCAAGATTTGGAGTCACGAGTGAATAATCTTTCTGTCTTTCTTATCGTTAGTTTCTGAGTTACTGGATACTACTACTTTTTTGCCTTCTGACTACAAATTACGTCTCAAGTTTCTTTTGGCTCTGGTTATGTTTTTTTTGGCTTATGACCAACTGCTCTTTTCTTTGACCACGATTCTGGCTACACTTCCTGATCTTTGTTACTGTAAATGTAATCTTCTCTGTTACAATCACTGCTTGAAATCTCATCTATCCATGTCACCACTCTGTGTAAGCAGTACAGCTTGCTCGTGGAGTGTGCCCACCACCCCAGCTGAGTCACAAGTAAGAGTGACTCCTGTTTTGAACATTAGACAAGTCGGGATGAGAACAGACCGTTCAGCCCAATAAAGCTCGCCAGGCCTGTCCACATCAAGTCGAGTTTTGAAAGTCCATGAAGTCTACTTGGTCACTCATATTCTGTGTTTCTACGGTTTTCTGTGTGAAGAAAAACTTCCTAATCTTTGTGCAAAATTTACTCTTAACAAGTTTCCAGCTGTGTCCTCGTGTTCTTGATGAACTCATTTCAGTCTCCATCTATCGGACTAATTCTCTTTATAATGTTATTAAATTACACTTCAGTCATGTCTCATCTCAATCTCTTTTTGCTTGAACTGAAAAGGCTCAGCTCTTCTGGACGCAGCCTGGTTGCTCATATCTGGACTTTTTCTAGCACTTCTATGTCCGTTTTTTAAGCCTGGAGGTCAAAACTGCACACAGGACTCGAGATGAAGCCTCACCAGTGTGTTATGAAGCCTGAACAGAACCTCCTCGGAATTGATGTGTAGAGTACAAGGTGCTGTATAACCTGACATTCTGTTATCACAGCAAGGCTCTATACAGGTGCTGGTCATAAAATTAGAATATCATGATTTATTTCAGTAATTCCATTCAAAAAGTGAAACTTGTATATTAGATTCATTCATTGCACACAGACTGATGTATTTCGAATGTTTATTTCTTTTAATTTTGATGATTATAACTGACAACTAATGAAAGTCCCAAATTCAGTATCTTGGAAAATTAGAATATTGTGAAAAGGTTCAATATTGAAGACACCTGGTGCCACACTCTAATCAGCTAATTAACTCAAAACACCTGCAAAAGCCTTTAAATGGTCTCTCAGTCTCGTTCTGTAGGCTACACAATCATGGGGAAGACTGCTGACTTGACAGTTGTCCAAAAGACGACCATTGACACCTTGTACAAGGAGGGCAAGACACAAAAGGTCATTGCTAAAGAGGCTGGCTGTTCACAGAGCTCTGTGTCCAAGCACATTAATAGAGAGGCGAAGGGAAGGACAAGATGTGGTAGAAAAAAGTGTACAAGCAATAGGGATAACCGCACCCTGGAGAGGATTGTGAAACAAAACCCATTCAAAACTGTGGGGGAGATTCACAAAGAGTGGACTGCAGCTGGAGTCAGTGCTTCAAGAACCACCACGCACAGACGTATGCAAGACATGGGTTTCAGCTGTCGCATTCCTTGTGTCAAGCCACTCTTGAACAAGAGACAGCGTCAGAAGCGTCTCGACTGGACTGCTGCTGAGTGGTCTAAAGTTATGTTCTCTGATGAAAGTAAATTTAGCATTTCCTTTGGAAATCAAGGTCCCAGAGTCTGGAGGAAGAGAGGAGAGGCACAGAATCCACATTGCTTGAGGTCCAGTGTAAAGTTTCCACAGTCAGTGATGGTTTGGGGTGCCATGTCATCTGCTGGTGTTGGTCCATTGTGTTTTCTGAGGTCCAAGGTCAACGCAGCCGTCTACTAGGAAGTTTTAGAGCACTTCATGCTTCCTGCTGCTGACGAACTTTATGGAGATGCAGATTTCATTTTCCATCAGGACCTGGCACCTGCACACAGTGCCAAAGCTATCAGTACCTGGTTTAAGGACCATGGTATCCCTGTTCTTGATTGGCCAGCAAACTCATCTGACCTTAACCCCATAGAAAATCTATGGGGTATTGTGAAGAGGAAGATGCAATACGCCAGACCCAACAATTCAGAAGAGCTGAAGGCCACTATCAGAGCAACATGGGCTCTCATAACACCTGAGCAGTGCCACAGACTGATCGACTCCATGCCACGCCGCATTGCTGCAGTAATCCAGGCCAAAGGAGCCCCAACTAAATATTGAGTGCTGTACATGCTCATACTTTTCATGTTCATACCTTTCAGTTGGCCAACATTTCTAAAAATCCTTTGTTTGCATTGGTCTTAATTGATATTCTAATTGTCCGAGATACTGAATTTGGGACTTTCATTAGTTGTCAGTTATAATCATCAAAATTAAAAGAAATAAACATTTGAAATACATCGGTCTGTGTGTAATGAATAAATCTAATATACACGTTTCACTTTTTGAATGGAATTACTGAAATAAATCAACTTTGTCATGATATTCTAATTTTATGACCAGCACCTGTATAATTTAATATATTGTGCTGCCCTTCTTAATGAATTCTGAGCACTATATGGATGTTGATAGTGACCAGTGTTAAGTTTGTTGATAAACACTAAGACAAAAATACTCCGTTACGAATATTTAACGAAAACTAAATACAAATGCGTCTTTAATGACATAAACTAAGACGAAAGCTTTTATAATCATTGTCGACGAAAGCTAAATAAGACGAAAATGTTAGCGACAAACAACTGGGCAGTGAGCGATGTGAAGCTCTTTGCACATTTCCATCACGCACGACATTACAGGACAAATGCCGAGCATGAATGCTGTGGTGTAATTTGTAAACACTTGTAAGCTCGCTTGTAATTGGCTAACAGTAGTTTGGGCGCCATCAGGAAATCATGACGTCATTCAGAATCCCGCTGTGCTCCTCTCCGCTCCGCTATGACTGCCAATGTGATTCTCAGGTGAAAAAAGCGGTTAGCCATATGGACCAACTATGATTTCAACGCTGACGAAAATAAAACCCAATGTAAGCCACGTGCATGAAGCTCACGGGAAAGAACACCACAAACCTGAGAGGCTTCTAGAGGCGCACCATCCTGAGACTCCTGCCAAAGTAGGTGACGTTATCTGGGTGGCGACTTACCGACGTCAATACCGTTTGCTCAGGCTGTCGTTCAAACTCCTAATACAAATGCGAATGGGGAAAACGTGCTTATTTAAATAAAGAAATTACTTAATTAAAAAAACCCAGACACACATACGATTTTGTTATTGCAAGTTTTATCCTTTTACGAGTCGCTTAAGAAACGGATTTGTGCAGCTGGGAGAGAGCAATCAGATGCACTCAGCCTCAGATGTGAACTGTAACTGTTTGAATTGTAGCGTCATGCATTTGGTACTGCAGATAAAATGACGGGGGGAAGTTAATCACTTTTAATACAGTGTCCTACACAGACCCGATAAAAGGACTTAAGCTTTGCAATCGTTTCTTGATTGTAATAAGCACATCTACACACATTCGTCTGTACATCCATCCATTTTGTAGATACGACGGTTCACATCCACTTGCGCATACAGGCACAGTGGCAGGGACGACGACCGTTACAACGAGAGGCGAGTTTCAAGCGAAGTGGCTATTTGGTTTGTCTACTTCATCGATGAAATGCAGCTGCTCCATTTGTTAATACTAACATAAAATCTATTTAATATTTAAGTCCTTGATATGTAGATGTACAATATGGCAAAACAGCACTGCTTCACTGCTGAATACAAATCTGAAGACACTAAGTTTGTGTTATTTGTTTGGTTTTTGAAGGCAACCTAATGTTTATGAGCATAACCCCAAAAATTTGAGGAATATAGTCAAAGCACGTATGTCATATTTTAGAATGGTCTGTTCATGATTGTAATGCAGTCTCTCGGTTAAGATTAACTGACTGCAGGTAACCTTTGTTATTCTGGATTTACACACAGGCTAAGCAATAATAAAGTCTGATCATTCATGTCCGACACTTAGGAAACAGCACAGCAAAGGCTCTTTTACAAGAGTTCTGACATACTGGAAAAAAACATGTTAACAAATATGAAAACAAGCTAATTGTGTAAATATAAATCTTACAATAGCAAATGTTGCAAACCTAATTGAGAGATTCTCTGACAAACCAGATTCTTAAAGTATTTGTTAAAAAACAGCTTTTAAGGGTATGTTTAAATGTAAATATCCTCAATTATTTAGGAATTCACTAATTCAACATTACAGATATAATCATGTTTGAATTATTATTTTTAATATAATTGAACCAGTATTTTTGAGTTGCTGGAGAACAGCTATCAGAGAGTACATTTAAAATGTGCACATGGTCAGATAAATCAGATAGTCAATGATGATCTCGCTCTTTATAAACCGTGTGTTGAAATTAAATGTGTGCTGCTTGTTCCAGCCTTTTTTGGTAAAATCTTATAGCAGCATAACTAATGCATTTTGAAGGCCAGAAAGCTGTGATGACAGACCAGAGCGGCCATTATCTGACCAGGATCTTTTAGAGTAAATTCTTTCTCCACTTACTCTTCATCCACCTGCTGGCCATGTGCATCTTTGTAAATACCTTCCTCACCAAGGGGGCAGCAATGTTGCTTCTGCAACTTGTTGTTGCTGGTTGAGCACTCCATGTACAAGACAAGCAAAGGACTTAAGGTTGTGTCGTGCCATTTTCTAACTCGCATAATCCAAACCAAGGCTGCAGGAGGAGTGACAGCCTCTCCCAGCTTGCACAGGGCACAAAGTCTGGACAAGGAGCCAGTCCATCCGAGGAAAAAGGCACACACCAGACACACACTAGGACCAATTTAGTGTAGCCAATTCACCTAACCTGCATGTCTTTGGACAGTGGCAGAGCTCAAAGCCATTTAAGTGTTTGTCTGAACTGACTGCCCAGGATGATATTTTGTCTAAACGGGGAGCCTGTGCTGTTGATAGAGTGACAGCAGTGGGAGCATAGTTTTCATCTATGGGGTGGGCATTGGATCAATCCTAAAGTTGTTGAGGGAGGATGCCCCCTCAGTATCAGAGTGATGCCAGAGAAAAGTCGGGATGGTTAACCAGAGTTGAGTTTTAAATCTGAGTGGACACTGAACCTGCGTTCATGCTGCTGCTAAAAGTGATTTACTTCTGAATTTTGGCTCCTCTCCCACTTTTTGCTTGATCGTTCAAAGTCTTTTGGCAAGCCATTTAAATCCACTATGAGTGTGTACAGATAACCTGAATACGCTTCACACACTTACTAAGTGGTAAAAGCAAATTCACCAAACAGATACAGCGACCTGATAGACCATCATGAACACCAACAATATGCTAGGTGGTGTGCTGCTTCACATTATGTCAGTGCAGGAAGTTTGCGGATTTGTCAGCTGATGACGGCAAGGAAGAGAAATAGAAAATGAAAAATGCTACCTGCACTGCCATAACTGTATATGGAAACATGGACTCGAGAGAGGAACCAGGACTGGTGGAAGTACAGTGTTGAAGGGGTTTGATATTAAACAGCGGCGTGAATGTTGAGTTGGGCAGTCGTTTACATATATCAACATCTGTCCACATGACTCGGAAAAATAGATTAGAGGTATGGGTAGGGTTAGGGTTAGTGCCATTTCCATTGGGAAAACAGGTAGCACCTGGGGTGTAGTAGTTGGCGAGAGGCACAGAAGTGCCACACAAAGGCCAATGGCATAATGCCAACTACATGAGGGTGCCCCTAGGAAGTGATTCTCAGCATGTCCAGTGGTTCAGTCATGTTTTAAAGTGCCCTGACTTCAGCTCTGTATGTGGTGTTGTTTTTTTTTGCTGTTCTCGCTTCTGTTCAGTTCAAATGTTTGATCCTGTTTCAGTGTAGTCACCTGTGCTAAACAAATGCATTTTTTGTTAAAGTTTTATATAACAGGTTTTTTTTTTTTTTTTTTTTTGCAAAAATCCACAAGTTTGGAGCACATGGCTTGTTAGCTGACATGTGATGGGACATGAGCAACTTGAGTTCATTTTCATGCATGTTTTGACATTGTTTTACGTTGTTTACCATTGGCACCCCTTTAAAACCCATTGTACCAGGACTCCTTTTATCTTGGTTCTCCATGAAAAGATGAGCTTAAAAATGTTTCCCAGCCATCACTACAAAAAATAAAGAATATTTAATTAATAAAAAAAATAAATATATATGATTTTAGTATGGAGTACAAATCTGTGTTTACCCATCAGCGTAGTAGGTAGCCTGTAATAACAACAAAATCCTAATCTTAGCAAAGCATTTAACTGAAGTCCCTGAAATGAACGGGCCAGCTAATACAATCACAAAGTTAGCTTACATCACAGTATACTCATAAACAAATACCCATGACTACTGCATACCATGTCCATGCTGACATATGCAGAGAACACAACGTCACCAAATGCTTAATGTGCGACATCAGACTGTTTCTTCCATCGTGAAGCTGACTATGGGAAAAGTTTTAGTGAGCCAGAAGCAAACATGAAGGGTGCCAACAATCCGCTCATAGATGGTAGCGGGCAGTGGAGGGTGATATTTAACATTTTTAGAGTAAGCCCATTTGGGAGACTCTCACCTTTTGACTTTACTAAAGACGGATTTAATTCAGATTATTCAAAGCCTAAAGCTTCTGTCCTGTTTTTGGGCTTATTGTTTGATTTCATTTTGTAGCCCCTGCGTCTCCTATGCTACACCTGTTTGATTATTATCATTATCATTGTTATCATTTTTGTTGTTGCTTTTTAGGCAAAATGAAATATTACAAATAGAAGTTTAAAGCAAAGTATTTACAGTCGTCTTAGCACAAATATTTCCTGTAAATCGAAAAAAATCCCCCAAAGTAGCCAACAATGCCTTTCAGCAAGCATTTCAAACTGTTCCATTGCTGTCAAAGACCAGGCTCTTCAAATGCGTTTGATGAAATCATTACTGCAGTCCTCTGCTGCTGAATGTTTCAGTAAAAATGATCGGTCTGTGAACTTGAGCAGTACGTTTTGTCTCTGGTAGGTTTATTATTAATTATCTTGTAACCTGTGACCTCCCACTGTACTAGGGGACCTCATTCACTGTAGATACAGAGGATGGCAGTAGTGCTGCCCACCATTCAGGACCCATGCCAGGTCTCATTTTTGATGTTCAGAGTTTCAGTGACCTATGTTTGCTTGTGTGGGCCTCTTACCTTCGATATCCCCAGTAATGACAACTCTCTGTTCAGCTAATTGTGATGGATGTCATTCCTGTTGATTTAATTGTTTTGTTTTGCCATCTGAGTTACTCTCCACTTCACCAACATCATGACGCATCATCCAGTCAAAGCCACGACCCCATTTTCATATTCCTTTGTGAAACTGGAAGATGGTAGGTGGCTTTGTGGATCTGTAGGTTCACACCATAATTGGATGTTATTTTTCAAATCAAATTAAATGTTATTTGTCGCATGCAAATTATATACAATTTAATATGTAGTGAAATGTTAACTCCAAGACTGTGCATTAAAGAAGAATACAAAAAGACAATATCAATAAATAACTGTAAACAATCTTATAAATATCAGTAAATAAAATCACTGTAGATTGCATGTATGATATATAAAACTTGTACAAATATGTAGTAAATAATAAATGAATCAATAACTTAAATAATAGAATTAAAAAAGAGGCATCATGTAGCTGTAGGCACAGCCCTCATTTAGAATGCCACTGGACTGTGTAAAGAAGCCCCCACATCCCCCAGTCTCCATGAACTGCACTTTAGACAGCAGTAGCATTTACCTGACCACAGAACAGAAAAGACCCCGTTTTTGAGATGGCTGGTATCATTGATCATTTAATTGATCATTTTCTTTGCCCTGGTCTTTACATCTCTGGGTGCAGATGTCCTGGACATTTGGGAATGCACACCCAGTGGTCCATTCAGCTCACTGGATCACTCTCTCCAGAGCCTTGTGGTCTTGTTGCATGCTGTTCCCAAACCAGGCGGTAATACTTCTTGTCAGGATACTTTCAGTGGTGGATATTTAGAAGTTCTTTAATATCTGAGGGTGGCAGCCTAACATCCCTGAAGCGTCTGAGGGGGTATAGACGTTGCCATGCCGCCTTCAGCAAGATGTTAATGTGCTTGGACCAGGTCAGGTCCTCTGTGATATGGACACCAAGGTATGTAAAACTGTCCACCCTCTCTACCTGAATGCTGTTATTACTGAGGGGATGGTAGTGCCCCTGCTGTTTTCTGTCAAAATGCACAATCCCTTTGTCCCCTTTGTCTTACTGACATTCAGGAGATGACGGTTGTCCTGAACCCAGCATGACAGAGTCTTCACGTCATCCTGGTATGCCTACTCATTGTTGGTAGAGATCATGCTGACAGCAGCTTTGATGTTTGAAGTTGTCTCAACTGCAGTTTAGGCCGTGCTGAATGATCGTAACCTGAGTCTTCTGAGAGCTGCCATGAGATCACTGCACTGGCTTCCTTTGCATTTCCCTGTCACATCCTTCTCCCCGAATGCCACAGTGTCTAACGCACACAGCAACCTTTTCGCTGTCCCAAAGCCAATCCTTTGGCTAGACTCTCTGTTGCTCCCATATCCCTTGCTAACAAGATGTGCAGTGTAGCTGGATTTCTGCTATTGGGCCATACATTTCATACGAGGATTATGGAGACTGAGGCAGCCTGAAGCTGAGTCAAGCCCCGTGTTCATAACTGCGGCATGCTTGTGGCCTACGTGGATCACCCAAACAAATTGTGTCTGTGAACAAGGCATCACTGTGCTGCAAAAGGTGCTATATGCAGTACCAGCATATTGAGAATCTGCCATCATGGTGAGGATGAAGCCTGCCTGCCCATTTGCCTCGGCCTTATCATGATGGAGGTGCTTTTTCAGTGGCTGCCATGCTCTTCACTCCGCTTTATCTGAATTCTCCTTGTCGCAGTGGTTGATTTTTTTTTTTTTTGAGCACCAGTATTATTAGAATAATAGCAGTCAATAAAACAAAGGCAAGCGTCTGATGCTTCCCCCTGATATAGAAGTAAAATCCCATAAAAGTAATAAGCGCGTTGGAGAACGAGGCGTCTCGTCATGTGTACTTAGTGGCCGCCGAGCTCGGCCCGCTTCGCCTGCTTATCAATCAATAGCGCCGTCTTTGTGCTCAGAAATTTCTCATGGATTCCAAATGCACAGATGAATGCAGACGCGATGAAGATCAATTATTAATCAGTCTGCTTTTTATTGCTTCACGTCACTGTGACTCTCTGGCCTTGTGCCAAAACAGAGTAAATGAGGTCTGACTCCAGCAGGGGGCGACGATCACTCCACAGGACACTTCCCCTTTCACTTCCCTCTTTTGTAAAATGGATCTCTCGCTGGCACACACACCATATTAGGAACGTGTTTGGTGTTGAGTGGCACTGTGATGCGCCTACTTGTTGTCTTGTGTCTGCCTGTTGCCCCACTTCACCCATCCCATTCCATGCTGACATGTAACCGCCATAGTGCGGAGACAGCTAGTTGTTTGACTGACTGTACATGTGTCTCTTTGTCATCCTGTGCCCCTAATAGCTCTCCATGCTAATGTTGCCTGTCCTACTTCTGCATTTGAGCTGGTGAGCCTGCCTGGGATTTTTTTTTTCTTTTACATACAGTACAAGTGGCCATGGGTAGACTAGCATATCTGAAAACTGGTAACAGCAATGCTATGCGGCAAGTGCCAGGTGCCTAAGGCCTGAAGATGAGGGCGCTGGAGATGTGCTGCCTGCCTCTTTTATCCTAACAAGTGTCCATGCAGACACTGAAACAAATAACTGGCAGCTATTTAACTTGGAAATCAGTGGGAGGCATGCCACACTGACTGCTGCAGCCTCGGCTAGGAGGATGTCACACGGCGCATCTGCGAACTCCCTATACTACCCTGCCGAGTCAAGCGTCAGTGAATAAAACGGCATATACCCCGGGGAAAATGTCACCTGTCCCCAATTTCAGGCAGCGACACAGAGTGTGGGCAAAATGAGTCTCATGTGCCAGCCAGTGGGGAAATGAAGGAGCCAGTGTCGTGTTTAATGCTTAAGAATATCATCATTTGGCTGTGGATGTCATGGTCAGCCTAGTGTAGAAAGAACAGACACTAAACCAAAGAGGAGTGACTCCATGACAGGGGGACAGGTGTCAGATAAAATAATCAACATATCAGCAAATGACCTTATGGATTAGTGAGTAAAGAGAGCTGCAGATACCAGAATTCAGTCATGAATGTGTGTAATTAAGGGGTCCGGTAGATAGGTGAATACGTCAGTAGTGACCATTGAATTGAGAACTGACTGAATAAATAAATGTGACACATTACGTCGTATGCTGGCATGGGTGCCGCCTGTACATAGTTTACATGTTTTTACACTGTCTGCGTGGCCTTTTCTCCAGATATTCAAGTTTTCCTCCCACATCCCAAAGACGTGCAGGTTAATTGGTGAAGTGGTGAGAGGGTGAACATGCCCACCCTGTGATGGACTTGTGGCTCATCCCGTATTGCTATGAATAAAGGTACAATGTGCTGAATGTACAGTGTAATACACACATGCATACGATGCCATGAAAAAGTATTTGCCCTTCCTGATTTTCTCTATTAGTACAAAATTAAAGGAACTGATTGTTTTCTGGCCTTGAACTGAAGTCTACCATTAGATAAAGGGCATCTGTGAGAACAAACAGCACTGATTTTTTTTTCTAAGCTTTTTTAATTTATCCAAAGAACAAAGTTATCCTGCATGAAGAAGTGATTGCCCCGAGTTAAATCAACTCATGAGAGTCACCTGATTGAACACAGTCAGGCTTAATTACAGGTAGCCCTCCTCAATATAAATCTCATGTATTTTAGCCCTCGCCATCAGAGACAAGTCCGCAGCATAAAGGTTCAACAAGCACGTAAGCCCTCAATTTTCTTGATTTGCTGCTCTTCCAGGTGTTCTCCACTGTGAGATTATGGCTCTCGCCAATTTATTATTGGAGTGGGGCAAATACTTTTTCACAGCACTTTATATCCACAGACAGCCATGGTTATTTAATGGAATGTGATGTTGTCCACAGCCTTATGGACTTGGGTTCAAGTCCTGCCCTGGTCACTGCCTGTTTGGGTTTGCATGTATTATGTCCAGTAGGAAACACTAGCTCCCCAAACGGACCAGGTTCAGTGTTAGGAATTGCACTGTGCTGCCTCAAAAGAACAATGGTGACAAAATAACCACAACAGTGTCACAAATAATAGTTTTATACTTCGCTTGCACTAAAAAAATCTTTCAACATGTAAATCAAGCTGTGTCAGGATACCCAAGATGTCAGTCAACAGAGATAGAGTCAGCAGTCAGCTCTGTGTTCTTCAGTTGTTGTCTTCTCCAGATGCTGTAGGAGCCAGTGGAGGTTTGGAGTGTGGAAGGTTATGGAGGAGTGTAATTTGAAGTTTCAGGGTTGAGCAGATCAGCTGTGGGGTCCCGGCACGCCAGGGTGTAGTAACTAGTGATGAGCAAAATGATACACATGAAATTAAATTCATAGTGAAACTCTGTATTTTGTTCACAAAAACATTCATGAAAGAAATGCCCTTTCACTTCCAGTGAAATTTGAGTCATTGGTACAAAAAAGGCATTTATATCGTATCTGTAAGAGATTTCATGCTTTAATCCTGCACACATCTGCTTATTATTTAGTATTTAAATGCAAATCTGTAGTGGAAACAAGTCACCAGACTCATTTCCCGTCAAACAGTATGCAGACATGTTGTTGAGCCATCAGGTGCATGTTGTGTTTTTACTGGGAAGTGGACGGCCATTTTGCCAATTCCAATGACAGTCTTTGGGGTTGTGATCTTAAAGATGCATCAGAGGCAGAAGTAGTGCATCGATCGTGGCCCTCATCTGTAAGAATGAAGCAAAGGGAAAGAGCATTGCTAGGTAACAGGGAGAGGGGTTTTCTGTGGAGAAGCCCCAGTATTGTGCCCGGTGGAGCGTTCTGGTGTGTCTTTGGGTGGAAGATACTCAGCAGGTCCCTGTACAGCACTCCTCTGTGGTGATGTGAACGAGGGGCATAAACAATTTGTTTTACTGGTGTGCAGCTGCAAAAAACACAGAAATGTGAATGAGTCTTTAGTGAGCAATATTATCTGTTTTCTGCTCCAAAAAACCTTTAAAACCCCCCAAAGCCCTCTTTAGTGAGTTACGTGTCTTGCAATTGTAAAATTGTAAAATTGCCAATGAGACCAATTTTAGTGTCAGTTTCGCAAAACTGTATGTGAATCAAAGCTTGCCTCTTTTGCTCATCAGTACTGGTAACACTTTTTGTAACTTTAAGATGATATTGTTTTGGTAAATAATCCAGTGGGTGCCCATCTAGTTTTGCCGTCTTTATCTGACAATCTCTGCCAAACAAACAACTTTCTCTACCTTCCACCTGGCAATTCCAAAGATTTGTTTTCTCATGGAGCGCACAAAGAAAACAATGGGAAGAATTGCATAAAAAAAGGAAACCCAAGCACCAGAACATTGTGATGATGTTAATAATCAGAAATAAAAATAGTTCTTTTATATGAAAGATCAATATTTGATAAGCAGGGAATTTATACAAGTGCTGAAGTTCTTTAATGTGCAGACCACAATGGCAACCTGCATGTCATTCATTTACACTGCTGACTACGGCCCTGCATGTGGACTGGCATCTTCTGGGTTTGTCCCTGCTGTCTGCCTAGTACTGTAAAGGTAGGCTCTGGCATTGCCACCGTGAACTGGATTAAGTAGGTCTGATAATGGATGGAACAGAATCCAAATGAGCCAGTGTTTCAATCAGTAGACTGGTTACAGCGTTAAAGACACTCTAATCAATTGTATCTTTTCACTCATTTATCAGTACACCACGACTGAGTGAAGACATTAGTCCGTCGGGCCGCGTGGCACTCTCCCAATGCCCATCATGTGTGCCGAGTTCACTGGCACCGAGTGCTTGTTTGTTTGTTTATTCACATTTGAAGTGTCTAAATTTAGCACTCATTTGTCTTCCTTTTAATCAGAGTGCAGAACCAAAGAAGGCACTTTTCAAATCTTTTTTCCCATTTTCCCCCCCTTTTCTGTTTTAATGAAGTGTGTTGGCCCATTTTCACAGGTGCACAGCTTTAGCAGCTAAAGAAGGAGAAGGCGGTGGCAGGCGTACTCGAGTAATCACTCTGCTCAATAATCTCACTTTGAAAAATACAAAACAAAGAAAAAAAGCCATCTCGGAGTTTATTATGCACGGAGCAGGTATTCATTGCTGTTGTCAGGCCGTGGGTCGCTCCGGGGTGAGTCATGGTCACGGAGTTCAGTGTGGGAGACATGAAAGGCAACTCCAGACAAAACAAGGCTCCTCATCATTAGTGTGACGTGTAGCTTAGTGGTTGTGAAAGGCACTATATCAAACACAGCTGCTTAGTTTGCCAAAGTGGTGCGGCCCACCTACAAGGCCGCTTGTACTCCCAACCCTGTAAAGAATTCTTGTGTAGGCTGTCGTCATGAATGAGCATTGGTCTCGTCAGTCACCTTGGATAACAGCGCAAGCCAAAATACAACACCTCTAATAAAAAAGGACATGGCTAGCTAACCAGAAAAGACGTCATATGAAAGATGACTCGCTTGGCCTGTGTAAACATGTGACAGCGTTTACTATGAAAGGCACTATATAAAACTGAGCGGTGATGCTGACTCTAAAATGGCCTGTAACAAGCAAAGAACACCATCTTTGTGAGAGTGCACACCTTGAATGGTGCTATTCAAAATACAGACTATATGTAGCCTAATGGATAAGGCCCTGGACCCTCGGACAACAACAATGCTGCTGGCTCAGTCCCCTCTGTCCACTTATTGTGTGACCCTGAGCAAGTTACTTAACCTTCCTGGGCTATAAAATGTCTAAGCCATCGTCGTGAATGAATGTAAAACTTGGACAAAGGTGTTGGTCAATTTCAATAATACCACTTCAACCCTAAATTACCTGCTGGAGTCACAGTGGTGCTGCCAGCTCACGGAATGGCCTCTTTGTTTCAATCCCATGCTGGGTTGTTGTTCTTATAAAGTTTATATGAGTTTTTCCTCCCACATCCCCTAAGCACTTGCAGGTTGTTAATTGGCAAGTCCACATTTGCCCAGTCTGAAGGGGTCCTCCACTGGACTGGGGCCCTAGAACTGGATCTTCAGATGAGCTTGGATTGTCTGTTTTGTGGCAGTGCTTGCTATTAACGGACGTCGTATGAAAAATGACTGCTTGGCTTATTTAAACACAATGCAGAGCTTGCTTGTCAAAGGCACTATATACAATAAGAGTGCTTGTTGTTTTGTGGTGCGGTACTCGCTACAAAAGGTTAATTCACTATGTGACTGTGCCTATACACTGAAAACATGTATGAAATATCAAATTTCCAGCCTTATGTTGCTCATAATGATGAAAGATGGTTTGCATGTGTGTGTTTGTACACAATCTCTGCATCCATGTTGTTACCTCTACCTGTCTCCTATGGCAGTGTTTCATAAACTATGGGTCATAAATTATAATACTACCAAATGAGCATGTGTCACTAACAGTTTTTGGAGTCCCTTGCGATGTGTTGCTGCTCATAAGGGGAAAATAATCCCACCAGACGTTGATCGGCATTGGGGCCCTAACACAACCCAGACATTAATCCCCAAACACCCACTACCCGATTTACGGCAACATTGGAGATTCTCCATGTTGGACCTCCCTCTGGGACGACAATGTTGGTGATGGAGCCCCTGAATGAGAGTCTGCAGCATTTTGTAGTTCGCAAAGACATGCAACATGCAATACTGGGCTGTGAGAGGTGGGGAAAAAAATGTAAGAACCACTGTCCTGATGGATTGGGCCTCCTCCTACCTCTGTGACAGACTGAATTCTGCAAGGATTAGGGTTATTCCTTTGAGATTGTGGCTCATGAGTCCCTCATTATTTAATAGCCGCTTGCAGTTCAGGCAGAATATTGTGCAACATGTTCATTGTGCAGACCTCCTGCTCCATATCATCTGTGTGGAGCGAGCTGGAGGTGTGTGCTTTGTAATGTGGCAGGAAGTATCCATTTGGAAAAGGGCTGACTGCGGCTCTAAAGGAATGACCATGGCCAACAATAATGCTTGTGCACTTTACTGCATTTCTTATCAGCTTTGAGAGTGTTCTCACAATGATTAACGCTATATAAAATGTTCATTATCTACTTTCTGGTACTGCACATTGTGAAGGGCACTATACAGAAGAAATATATTGTTGTATTTTAAAGGGTTTTGTAGAAGGCACTATATAAATCTACGATGACCTGCTTTGTAAAGCTGCCCACTGTGAAGGTAGCTGCTCATAGTACCTTTTTTTGCAGTGTGGCTGACACAAGTGTTGTACGGATTGGGTGCTTTGTGGGTGTGCTAAAGATGAAAGCTGCTAAATATGTAACTTTATCTTTAACTCCATGGTAGTGCTGTCTGTAAATGAACTGTAGAAAGTGCGGTGAGCGTTGATAGTGTAGATTACTGAGATTGTGACAGAATGAAAGGCACCACATAAAGTGCGTATTTCCACTCTCATGGCCTGGCACCCCCATTATTGTTTCTTGCTTTCTTGCTTTGTGCCTTACCTAATAGTAAATACTAAATAAAAGATGAATTACAGCATGTTACCTTATCACTGTGAAAGGCACCGCATAAAATATGAATGAAATTCCTTTGGTAGTACCTACTATGTTAATCTGTATTAAACACTTGAGTATTATGTTACGCCCTAGCAGACCACTTACAAGGTTTGCAGGGAGTGCTGAGCGACTCTGTACGACAGGCACTATATACAGGTGGCTCTCACATAGAAAGTCCTTATTTAAACAGAGATTGTGTGCTTTGTGTTAACTTGCACTGAAGTCAAGATGACCTGTTTCAATTTAGGCCCATGGGGTCCGGGCGTGCTAGGCATTGCTGCCTCATTAGGCCGGTGTTCTGGGTATGAATTTGGTGCCCACTCGGTATCTTTTGCATATTCTCCGGGTTTTTCCTCTGAGTATTCTGGTTTTACTTCCACAAACCAATCTCTCTAAATTGACCCCAGTAAGTATGGGTAGACCCTATGAGGGACTGGTGCCCCATGCAGGGCTGGGTCCTCCTGTCTTTTGGTTGTTGCTGCCTGATTAGGCTCCAGCTCTCTGCAACCTTGAACTCCCAGAAGAGTTTGGGAATGTTATATATGTTTTATAGTGGTACTTACTGTGAAAGGTGCTATATAAGAGCGACTATAGTGAGTTCATCAAGGGCACAGTTGGAAACTTGTTAAGGGAAGGTTTTGCACAAATGTTCAAAAGGTTTTCTTCACACAAAGATCCATAGACACATGGAATAAATTATCAAGTATTGTACTGAAGATCAGGATTTTAAGGACCTTTAAATTGCCACATGATGCTGTTTTATAATGTTCTGTTAAAGAATCAGCCTAAAGACCCACAGTCAGGCTGTGTAGGGAGACCCAAGATAAAAGTCAGCAGAGATGAATGTGGTTACCTGAGTTGCTCCTGGTGTTCTGGCTTTTATCTTCTACAGGTGCTGTAGGATTGTGCAGAAGTTTGGAAAGCTCTGTGGTTTATGGAGAACAACAGTTTAAAAATCCCAGAGCTGAGCAATCAGCAGTTCTGGCATGTCCACCAGTGGTTGTGGGGTCTCAACATACATCTTGTAACCTCAGGATAATGTTTAGATGCAATAAACCAGACACTATCTAACTAGGAGTTTTGCCCTCCTTTTCTAGAAGTCTCTGCAAAACAAACAACTTTCTCAGCCTTTCTGCCAAGAGAACCCAAGAAATGCTTTCTCAGTGAGTGCAAGAAGGAAAACAAAGGCAAGCAATGATGGACAAAAAGGAAAAGCAAACACTAACATTGTGATGGTGATGATGATAGTAATAATTAGAAATAGATATTGTATATTACATGTGAAAGGATAATATTAATAAGCTGGCTATTTCTATAAATGTAAAGCTTATTAACTCAAAAGACCACATCTCATTCATCTGCACTGCTGCCTACGCCTACTCTGTGATAACACCGATAATGAAAGGTGACAGATAAAGGAATATTTACTTTGTAGTAAATGGTTCTGTCTTAAATACAGAGGACATTTTAGTGCCAGTACTGCAGAAACTACAGATTACAATGTAGTGCTTATTATGACAGACACTATTTAAATTACCGATTACTTGATTTGCACAAATACTATGATCCGTCCATCTGTCAATGTTCTGCTGCTTATCCAGGTCTGAGGCAGAAGATTAATTAAAGATGCTCAGACGCCTCTGATTCCTGCTACCTCCACCAGCTTCTACAGGGCCAAGGCGTTCCCAGGCCAGCTGAGAGGTATAATCTTTCCAGCATGTCCTGGGTCTTCCCTGAGGTCTCCTCCCAGTTGAGTATGCCTGAAACATCTCCATAGAAATTCTCCCGGGGGCATTCTGATCAGAAGCTTGATCCACCTCAACTGCCTCCTTTCGATGCAGAGGAGCAGCGGCTCTACCTTGAACTTCTCCTTAATGGTGGCACTCCTTACCGTATCTCTAAGGCTGAGCCCAGGAAGCTCTTTTCTGACACTTGTATCCGTGTTATATCGACCATTAAAGTATATCAACAGCTTTGCCTTTCAGCTCTGCTCCCTCTTCACCATGGCTGACCAGTACAATGCATGCTCCGATCTGCTTCCTGGACTCTCACTCCCTTCTTACCTCACTTGTGAACAAGACCTTAAGATACTGAAACGCCTCAGTTTGAGGCAGCGCCTCATCCCCAACCCAGAGAGGGCACTTTTCACATTTCTGGCTGAGAACCATGACCTTGAACTTAGAGGTTCTGATCCTCATCCCTCATTCCAGCTGCTTCACACTCAATTGCAAACTGTAGAGTGCATGTCTAAGGTCAAAAAGTAGAAATGTCATCCTGAGGCCACTGAACTGGATCCCCTTCACTCCTTGGATGCACCTAAAAGTTCTGTCCATAAAAATTCTGAGCAGATTCTGTGACAAAGGGCAGCCGTGATGGAGTCCCACACCTACCAGGGCCTAGTGTGACTAAGCTTTCACTCCGGTTGTACAGGGACTGAACAGCCAACAGCAACAGCCCCGTAACCCCAAACTCCTGAAGTACCCCCCTACAGGACACCCCCAGGAACACAGTAATATTACTTCTCCAAGATCAAAAAACAAATGTAGACTTGCTGGGGATACACCCATGAACTCTACAGAATCATTGTGAGGGTAAAAAGCTGGTCCAGTGTTCCATACCCAGGATGAAATCCGCATTGTTTCTCCTGAATCTGAAGCTCGACCGACAGCTGGCACCTCCTTTTCAGAACCGTAGTATAGGCCTTCCCAAGGAGAAGGAGAAGTGTGCCAACTATAAACTTGGAACACACATTCAAGTCCCTTTTCTTAAAGATAAGGACCACCAGTCCAGTGGCACTGTCCCCGACCTTCAACCAAGACAGCCCACTAACATCCAGCACCATTAAGAACTCAAAACTATCAGAAACTTTAAAAATCCAAGCACTATGAAAGGTGCATAATTACAGAGTATTTCTTTTGTAGTAAGCAGTGCAGCCTAAAATGCACACTGTCAGGTATGAGTTAGTAATTTATAAACTACTGATTACCTGCTTTGTCATTGTACTCATTGTGAAAGGTGCTATATACAGAAAAGAACTACTTACCTTGTAGTACACAATGCTGTTAAAAGTACAAGCCACCAGCTTTATGGTTATAATTTATAAACTACACATTGCTTTGTGGTGTTTATAATGAAAGGCGCTATATAAATTACAGATTTTCTGACTTTTGCTTGCACTCCCTGTCAAAGGTGTTATATTAAAAAGCATTGCTTTTATAGTTTGGAATGCTGTCTGAAATACAGACCATCAGCTTTATGATGGCGATTTACAAACAATAGATTACGATGTGGTACTTATTAGTATATCTTAACACACCAGGACATGTTAGAGTCCCCTTATTATGATAAGCACTATGTAAATAATAGATTACCTGATTTATGGCAGTATTTGCCATTTAAAGGAATATTTACCTCGCAGTATTGCAAAGCTGTCTGAAGTGCTGATTCCTATCTTTGCAACATCTTTGTACTTTAAAATTAAAGAGTACTATATTTGACAAGAGCTGTTACGATGAAAGGTACAATAAATTACAGATTGCATGATTTATAGTAGTATTCACTATGCAATGTGCTCTGTGACCCTCAGTTATGTTGAACTGATTACAATCAATTTCTTTTCTCACACAAGAGGTCCTTTTCTTTCACACAGCAGCATCTCCACCTGAAAAATGAGGTGGTCCATATTGGCTGGGTAACCCTAATGGAGGGTCTCCCTTCCATTCCCCCATCCTGCCATCCAGAGGTCAATGTCTGCTGACCTTTATTCAATGAATGTGCCTTTTAAAGTCCAGCGGGTTGATTTAAACCTACAAGCTCCACATAAATTCAACCTCTGAGTGATCCTGAACAGTAAAACCACTTGGCTGCCTCTTCCTTTTTTATGAATACAAAAGCAACCCATGGAAACAAATCCGTGGATTGCATTGATTCTTCTTCATTTGCTGACATGTCCTGAACTGTCAAGGGAAACGTAAGGAGCCAGTAAGACTCACCATGGCCGGCTCTTTATCATGCACTTAGGACCGCTTGCTGTTTAACAAGCAGCCAGACAAAAGCGTGCCAAGCCATAGAAAACATACCCGGAGCTGTTCGTGTGCAAAATGCTCATTAATTGTAAACAGTGTAATTCTCTGTAATTACGCCAAGTAAGAGATGCAGACGGAAAGCGGATGCTAAAAGTACAGCGGAGTGGCGCCAGGGCAAGAGTCAGCGTGAACACAAAGCGGTGTCACCAGCCCTCCGCCTACAGCCTAGACAGTGCGTAGGACCAAGCTAGCTTGTTGTTTAATCAGCCATTCAGAATCTTACTTCTTTCTTTTCTTTTATTTCAATTTTTGTAATTAGCTGATGCAGCCAAAGCATCTTACAAATCATAGTTCCACAATGTAATGTCTCCTTACTGTTGTGCGTGAAAAGTGAGATGTAATGGGGAGATTGCACCTGCAGTCCAACTCCTTAGCCACACTGCTGCACCTGCCCTACACACTAATCCACGTTTTGCCCCACGTTTCCTTTCAGACCCTCTCAAATGTTTAGAGACGAGTGACCCTTGGCAAACTTTGTCAGTGAAGTGTTTGATTGTGAACACTACACACACGTTGATGAGTGGCGGCTGAGCGTGTTGTTGTACCCATTTGCACATTCCTATGTCATATGTCCCCTCCTGGATAGACATGATTCACTGAAGGATAGTTGATGTTCAATGAAGAAGTCCAGCTACAAGCAAAAAAGTGGGCACATTCAGCAGAAATGCTGCTTCACAGGATTGCCCTAATTAGCGCTGGGATGGCTCATTAGCAGTGCATTGAAAGCTTGCAATAATTCCTATGGTTTTTATATGTAAAAAGAGCAATTAGAGTTTGGGGGTAAGACATTGAACTTACTTGACAACAGCTGACAAGATATAAGGGTGGGCCTGACTTCACTCGGTGCAGCCACAGCTAGCACATGTCTGCGTCTAACACATCGTGAGCCAGTAGCCTGCCGGATGTACGGGCACAGGAGGTTCCAGATGCAAATGGCATGGCATCCAGCACATTTCATCACACCACCTCGACAGTCCAGTTCACTCAAAGCTGTTCTGTTTTTCCTGTTGACCTGACTTGTGTGACGTGATGTTTTTTTTCCCATGTCGTCTTTCACAACAGTCCCAAACCAAACTGAGAGTAGAGATCAAAGGGCTTGAGAATCAAGCGCAGTGTGTAAAGTCCTTATAAGCAGGTGTGCTCCATGCACGTGCCACAAGAGGGAGTTTAGGGTCATGTGAATGTTTGGTAGGAAGTGTGCAGCAAGGGTCTGCATAGCAGATGCACTCAGTGGTCTCTTTCACCTCACAGGTTCATACATTACAAACAGCACAGACAGGAACTTGGGGGCTTAAGTGTCTTTCACATTGTGCCAGTAGCTAAGTATGCCTACACTGAAATGCTTTGGAACAGAAAGAAGTCTGGCATCTTACAGTTCTAGATTCATTTTCAAAATGTCTTGAAGATGGGTCATATTGTCACAGCAGTGCTGCCTTTTAATGGATTACCCAGTCATATTCTTAAATGTCACTGATGAGAGCTTTTAGAACCCAATCTGTCTCAAACAGATAAAGATGTCTTGGCCCACTGTTTGTGTCTAAGATGGAGCGGTCAGGTGGCACTCTAGAGATGTCACATTGACGCTAGAATATAAAAGTTGCTTTTAGAGTAAGACAATGTCTGGTCTGGTCTCACAAGATGACTAATTCAGGCAGACGGGATAACATAAGAAAGGTACAGGCCTCTTGAATTGTTCCTGAAACCCCACAAGAGGCAGCTCTGTTTTACTGGTAGTAACTGAAGCTGCGCCGTCATTGAGCCAGCATGTCGTTGTTATGAGTGCCTAGCACAGCCACATGATTTCAAGAGGAAGAAACCGACTGAGAAGTGGAAGGCACTGTGGTGGCCACCAGACATGTCATCTTAGCACTAGTGGGAAGTCAGTAAGTATAAATTAGTCCAAACCAAATTGCAAAAACAGAATCGGACTCAAAATAAATGTCTCAAAGTCAGTACACCAACTAGGAATATTTCCCGCTTATCTTCTTTTCTTTTATTAAATTTGTGTTCATTAAATATGTAAATACAGGAAATCAAAGATAACCATGAAAACATCAATTCAATATTAAAATACCTGACCCACAGCACCCACCTCATAGCCCCAAGTAGTGGAAGTTAATCAAGTAGGAGAGAAGGCACAGCTGCATATGGGTAGTCATTAAGT
This sequence comes from Polypterus bichir lapradei, assembly GCA_026402145.1. Taxonomy (NCBI): domain Eukaryota; kingdom Metazoa; phylum Chordata; class Cladistia; order Polypteriformes; family Polypteridae; genus Polypterus; species Polypterus bichir. Next base: position 25,834,779 of record JANRMT010061414.1, read on the forward strand.
AAAGCACCGAACCTTGGTGAGTCCGAGCGAGTTGTATATACAGTTGCCACTTAGAAGTGTCTGAGCCAGTAGCAGAAGATAGCTCAAGAAACACAAGGTTGTAAAAAGATAAGCTCCGCAAATGAAAGTACGTGGAGTCAGGAGATTTCCAACTTAAACCTAGGGCAACTTTGCAGTGATGTGGCCAAATAGAACAGTCTTCTGGAAGGAGGAAAGGGCAGGAAAGCTTGAGGAGTAAATGGGATATTATAGGAGAGGGCAAAGGGAAGAAGAAGCTGCAACACAGCTTGTCAAAAGATGGAAACTTTAGGGCATTCCCAGTATATACATAAAAAAGTAAATGAGGAATTAGAAGAACAAAGAGGGCAAAAGTGATCTTAAGAAAAGCCCACCACAAAACGTTCATATGCAAGTGAAACATGGGCAATGCACAAATTAGACTTCTTTATGTTGATGATTGGGATTTTTTGAGGCAAAGGCAGCGTTCTTAAAAATCAGGTCCCAGTCAAGATGAGCAGAATGTGATGGATTGCCCATTCCCAAACTGGCTGAATGGGCAACGATTTGAAGGTAGCCTTGCAAAATATGGTGCAAGTAGCACAAACAGAATTAGTCTTGAGAATGAAAAAAACATTAAAAGTGCGTGAGTGGAGACATCACAGAAATACCTGAAAGCAGACCAGTGTTAGATATAAAAGAAAAAGAGGACAACAAAATAGAAAATGTAAACCTCACCATTTGAAACACCCTGAGCCTCCTAAAATACCACCCCGCTCTGCCCAGGCCAGGTTATTAAAAATGGGTTTATGTGAATGCCGACTTGAGGAGGGACCTACTCTGCATCAAGCTGTGAGTGCATAAGAGATTAGCAGAACTAATTTAAGGGATTGCTGTTGGAAATTCACAAACATAAAAGGAGAATGTGAAAGAGACATCTAGGGTGGACCAGGTTCGATTCAGCTGAAAACCAGGATGAGGAGCTTCCAGGAGATTCCAGCCACTGCCAAACATATCTTAACTTAAATGCTCAGTGGTATAATTCCAGATCAGCAACAGACCTGTCACACAATAAGTGTTGATGGAGGGTCTTTTGCACTCCATAGGAACCCTAACTATGGTAATCTTCATAGTTTGTTTTTAGAAAACTATCCAGTGTTTGGATTCTGGTTGCTGCCCACCAACATTTTAAATGATGTCTGCCTTCTGATGTAATTTGTTACACTGGCGCCAGACCAGATGACTGGCAGTGTTAGCTTTTGTTATAAACATTATGCCCACAGCCACGAAAAAAAAAAAAAGAAATAAATAATGGTTACTGGAGCAAATGTTTAAAAAATATAAGCTGAAAGAAAAATGTTTAGAAATTCCAATAACAGGTAAAGAAAACAGACAATATGAGAACACAGATTCACTTCAGTTGGGACTGATTTGATCAGTTAATAAAGCAGATTTTTCATTTTTGTGACAACAAAGTTGAGGGTCTTTCTTTTGGTGTGAAACAAGAAGTGCTATCAGCAAAAAGCCTATTGATATGTCCAGAATATGGCAACCAAAACAGAAAGAAAACAAGCTCAAATTGTCTGAGAGTAGGACCAACGTCCAAAGATACAAGCCAGAGAAGCAAGTTTTCTCAAGGTAGCCAAAGGCCTGTTCTTTATGAATAGAATTGAAGAATGATGGAGCCTGCAGCTTGTCCACTATGATGTCACACATACATGTAAAGAGACCTACTAGTGACAGGTGGCATAATAGTGACCTAAATCAGAACAGTAATGTCATCATCACATGATGTCCAAATGGGAAAAAATTAAATCAATAAGAACAAAAGTTAGGATTTAAGTTTACATCATGAAAGAGCAGATGAACTGAGGAGTGTTTAAAGTAGACTCCTCGTTGAGAAGTCATTTCTGTTCCTTCTGTAATCCCCCGTAATGAAGGATGGACTGGCTGATGAAGCTGCGAGGCCTCCTCATTTGTCTTTATTGGCAGGGCTGCACGTGTGAGGAGCCCCGCTACACCTGGAGCTCATCAGCAGGCCTCCTCTTGTCATTGTGTTGATGGGCTTTGTGCTCCACTTATCCAGCGCTCTGTCATTCTTTGCACCTGCACACTGAATTCTGGTCACATTTTTCGTTAGCGGGGCTTTGTGTTCTTGGCACTGTTGCACAAGTGAGACTGACTGCATTCCAGGAGCCGAACAGTAATGGTTTTTATTCACAAAATGAAGAAGGCACCATGCTGGAGGAGGGAGAGTGACATGACGACCTCATTATGAGAAGGGAGTTCTAAAATGGCGGAGTTGCACGCTGCTCAAACTACTTTGAAGACCCCTACCTGCTGCCTGTGAAATTGCTTGACTAGCCCTACTCTGCCTGTTTGGCTGTTTCCATTTTAAACTTCAGACCATAAGATTCCTGCTTTGCACTGCCTTCATGTTCAGGAGTGCAGTCTATGATGAAGAAGCTTGGCAGGCAGGTTTTGAAAAGATGCCTGAAAGTTGCTTCTTATAAAGCACTTTGGCACCCCGCAGAGCATGTGCGACACCCCCATCTTCTAAGGCCCTTTTCAGTTTGTGATCTTCATGTTCCTGTTCATCCCCAAGCATGGAGCTAGCCAGTTCACCTTCTGTTTCCCTCTTTTCCCTATTCCAGCCAAATCTATGTGTCTAAGGTCAGAGGGCACCTTGTAAGCACCACCCAGGTGTAAAGTGGCATTGCTAAAGCTGGTGTCATATTCAGCAGCTTCTGGTTGTGGGGTATGTTAGACGTGCTGACTGAAGTTGTTGATCTCTTCATCGGACCCTGTCAGTTTAAACGACTGAAAATCAATGAGCACGTTTTCTGTACCAACCAAGTGCTGACCTTCCAGAACAGTCGTGCTTGGTTTTTTCTGACAGCTAATAACAGTCTGCCTGACAGAGCCTGTGCTGTATGAGGGGGTTAAAAGGAACAGCGAGTTCAGACTCAGTCTTGGCCCTTTTTTTTCTTTTCTTTTCCTTTTCCATTCTGTTGTGGTGCATAAAACATGAGACATCAGGCAGATGAGCCTCTGTTGTGTTTGTCAGGTTCAGAACACCCGCATTCGTTGTTATTCATTGCTGCATTATATGTTTTGTGTTTCCAGTTGAGCATTAATTGGATGTCAGCTCCCATGCATACAGTGCCCACCCCATGACCTCTTTCATTTTGTCAGAGTGTGTCAGTGGACTTGTCACTTCTGGCTTCATGTGACGCCACTGCTGACTGCCTCCAATTTACTAAGATTATGTCAATGAAGGCAGTGGCTGAAAGTTGCACGTAATGTGACGTGGTCTTAAGGTAGCCGTCAGTGGGAAGTCACTCAGCGTCCATCCATTTCATATCCTTATACAGAGTGGCTGGCTGTGAACTCACCAGCTTACCCAACTGAGCTAAAGGGAACCTGAGGGTGCCGTAAAATGGAGTGGCCCCTCATTCCTTTTCAGGATCTCTGCCCCTTGCTAGATTTGTGTAGGCGGTACTCAGTAGACGTCTTCTGATGTGTGTTTTCTCACTCCCTTCCAATGATTGCATTCTGTCCTCGTACATAATGGCTGGGCTGTACTGTGAACAGCAAGAGCAGATCTGATATCATGAGCCATCATCCAGTGATTCCCAGTGGCCATTTGTGAAGCGCGATGCGGCTCTCTGAGACTTTGGAGCTCCATGTTACAGCTTCAGGTGTCAGAAAAGGAGCATCACCTAGCTGGCACAAACTTGTCTCTTATCAGCCATCTTTTATAAGAATCTGCTCTGAATGAAGTTGGCCATCTTGTCTCCTGGTCTGTGCTGTATGGACTGAATTGCTTTGTGATGCGTGACCTCTTGTCATGATGGTGGCAGTTTTGTGGATGTTGACCCTGATGGAGATCTCACTGGTCCCACCTAATCACAAATCTCTTGCTTTGGCTAAGCTTTTCTGTCCAGAGGCAGAATGTCTGCTCTGGGTAATTTGGACCAAACACACTATCTGCTTTTGGACTCTGCTGAGGTGACTGTCCATGGCAAATACCAAACAAGTCATCACTTCTGTCAGCTACATGAAGTGTGTAGTGTTCAAACTTGTTGTGTACCTGCAGTATATGTCTGTGGTCACTAGGTGGTCCTCTTCCATTAAAGGCAAGGTTGTCACCACAAATTGTGCTTCAATGATCCAATTCTGAAACATGTATTGTAAAATAAACACAACAACGGCAACCCATATAGAAAAGATAACACTTTGGATAAGAGGACTAGACAAGGTACCCAGAATGCTTTGCATTGTGACTTTGTCCCCAAGATAGAGCATTCTGCTGCTGAGAGGAGCCTCGGAGGGCCGTGCGGCACTCTGGCCTGTGATATTCTCTGTTTATTTCTCTTGCATCCGTGTGGATGAGCCGCCAGAAAGACAGTGATTGATTACTGAATTTAGGCTGCCCGTCAGAGGCACGCGGGCCCTAATCCCCGAGAGATGCTCACCAACGTCCGCTCCATGCCGGGCAGATTTTGCTGCCACCGCCTCACACTTAACTTATGCAGACAGACTCTCTTATTTTGTTGGAATATTTAGTTTTTGCTGAAGAGAAGCTGGCTTCTTGATTGTTTCAATGTATAAATCGATGGAGTGGCGGAGCGCAGGTGTTGCATTTGTTCTCCTAAATGAGTTGCTATTCATTACGTATGCATTCGGCAGCCTCGGGATTCTGCACAAATAATATAACCTCCAAAGTGAAATGGATCATTTATGCACATCTCACAAGAGATTTCGTTGTCGTCTTCTGGCAGGCATCTTGCTGTTGGCCTTGACAGCTTCAATTCAGTTAAGACAAATCGGGCTTGAGAATACTGATTCTAATAGTAACTGACCCATTGGAGCAATACCTAAGGGGGCCAGGATTTATAGCGCCTTGTAGAACATGACTGGAAAGCCCAAAGCTTTGAAGTAATGTGAAAAATTGGGCAGGCTTTGTGCCACCTTATGTCAAATAACATATATATAACAGTCGTATATTAATAATTAATAGCAGTATTGAGAGTGGCCACAGGTGTGTAGCACCTTAGGAAAAAGTGGCAAAGGGACAAAAAGTGAATAATACAAAAGCAGGGTCAGGCCTGAGGGTCACAAAGTTAAAAAACTCCTTAAAGGACAACACTGCCCAGGACAAATAAACACTTCTTACAAGGCACTATAACCTCCATGCTGCCTTGCACTTTGCAACTGAAAATACTAAGTGTATCAATGTGCAAGATAAAGCAGGGTTTGTGGTAGTGGATGTCAAGTGAATAAACAGTCCCACGTTAATAATTATAATAACAATATTCAGGGCAAATGTGGCAAAGAAAGCAAAATTAAAGTAACAAATGGTAGAAGCAGGCCTGATGGACACAAACGTAAAAGACACGTCAAATCATAACAAGGTACAAGATGTTGTGGAGTTTATAGCACTTTAAAGGATTTGCCTGAACAGCTCAAAGCTAATTGTAATAGTAGGAACATGCAGGATTATGCTGGGTTTACAGAAGGCTTGTGAAAAGTCTATGATTAATAATTAACAGTAGCGATATTTGGGGATGGCCTGTGTTTTATTGCACCTTACGAGAGCCGGTGGAAAGGCCTAAAGTTAACAGTAGTAAAATGAAGCCTATTATCAGTATTTAACAGTAGCAGTATATAGGATGGCAAGGCTGTATAGAATCTTAGAAAGCATCAGAAAAAAGTGTTAATAGTTTAAAAAAAAAAACTAGGAACAAACATAATGGAACTGAGTTCATATGTGTAAAGACTTCCTTAAAGGATGTGACTGAAATAGTAAAATGCAAGGTAACATGAAGTTTATATGCCTCACTGGAAGTGGCTGAAAAACCCAAAGGTGAAGCTAACAGCAGCAATGTAACATTCAAGATGGCGCAAGGTTTGTGGCAGTTTATAGGGGGGCACTGAAATACTCTGATTTACTGAATAAAGATGGAAATGTGCAGGTTGGCACTGGATATATAGCACCTTACAGAAAGGGTCTCAGAAGCCAAGGAGGAGCAGACATGGTGGTCACGGGGGTAGACATCTGCAGTAGCAACATAAAGAAAGGCAAAGGCATCATATAGAGCCTTACATGATGACTAATAGTAGTAATTTACAAGATTTTATGGAGTTTATATCTGTTTACATCAATAATGGTCACAATACATAGGATGGAATGTAGCGCCTTAAAAAAGTGCTAAACAAACCTAGTTTTAATAGTAACAAATGGAAGAAGCACACATGATGGCCACAAAGTTAAAAACAACCTTAAAAGACATGACTGAAAATACTAATAAAAGCATGGAAGGCAACGTGTGATTTATAGTGCCTTACAGCAAGTGGCTGAAAAACCCAAAGCTAATACTAACTGTAGTAATATGCAGAATGACGGTGGGTGTATAGCACCTTATAGGAAGTAGCTGAAAAGATTATCATTTAGAATAGAAATATACGGGATGGCGTGGGCATTACAGCAACTTAGAAGATATGACAGGAAAGCCCAAAACTAAAGCTATGCCAGATGGCACAGGATTTATAGCATCTTACCAGATGTGACTGAAAAGCCCACCATTAATAACAGTTGCAGTGTACAACAGATGAGTGTCACAGTGGCCCTGCCTTACAGAACTTTCGAATACCATTGCCTAGTCCTGTGGTGGCAGCCACCTTCAGAGCTGAAAATGATAAAGGGCTGTGCAACAAAGTGACATCTACTAAATCGAGTCTTTAGGAACATTGCATTATGTGTGGAAATTACTAAATGACTTTGTCACATTAACCAGTATAGAATTCCTGTGAGTTATAAGGTCTTTGGCCTTGTAAGCCCAAGAGGTTAATTTTTTCCAGCATACATGCCAGCTGGCGTTTTTGTTTTCCTGTCCTTCCTGGACTGTCAAGCATACGCGTAGCATACATTTTCAGATTGGCCACCGACCTTTGCCACTATAAACCATTAGAGCTTTTCTCTTTCTTTTGAAACCTGCCTGTTGTCATTTCTTGTGCCCTTTGATCGTCACCTCTGTATGAAACATGCACTATAAATAAGCATTGATGTCATTGTCATTATAGAGTTCTCATGTTTATCCAATGCGAGTGGTCTTTCTTTAAACATGCCTGAAGATATGAACATTGGGTGAATTGGCAAATTCCAAACTGGCTCCATGGGTAGGAGTGTTGATAGACTGGTGACTCCTCCAGGGTTGGCTCCTGCCTTGCACTATAGTCACCGGGCCCACATGCAACACAGATATTCTCAGTATTAAACAGGAATGAGAATATTAATATACAGGATGGGATTATAGTGCCTTAAGACCATGTCACATTACACAACTTTTTAAGTGATTAGCAGGCATAGCCTTCATTTACATAATATTAGGGAGTCTGCGTCAGTCGGCATTGGGCTCCTGTGAAGTGTAATTTGACATACCAAGCGACAAGTCCAACTAGTCTGTGGTTCACTATGGTTTGATTTTTTTGCGTAGTTTCAGTTATGGCTCCGTGTGTGACAACTGACATCCAATGAATGCTTATCTAGTAGTACAACACATGTAATGCAGCGATGAGGAATAAGGAATGCAGGTGAATTGGACTTCATAAGCAATACAGAAGCTCATCTGTCTGATGTCTCATATTTTACTTACCACAACAGGGTGGGAAAAAAGGGTAGAGATTGAGGCTGAACTCACTGTAGTTTTTAACCCTTCATACAGCATCACCTCTGTCAGGCGGCACGTTGTTGGATATCAGAGAAAGGGACAAGCATGACTGCTCTGGAAGATTGGCAAGCAATCGCTAAATGTGACACGTCCAGCAATTATCATTTGTTTAGACTGACATGGTCCGCCGCCAAGATCAGTAAACTCCGTTGGCAAGTCTCACTGAAAATCCCAAAGTTAATCCTAATATTTATATGCAAAACTACAAAGTTTATGGCACCCTACAAGTTATTAAGGAATGGCAGAAGAATGTAGTCTGCCACTGGATATATAGTGTCTTACAAACCAAAGCACCTAAGAAGCACAGCATTAATGGTAACTGATACTGGGAGCAGGCATGATTGTCAGGAGGCCAAAAGCACCTCGCTGAACATGAGTGAAAAGTCCATGATTGATAATTACCGTAGCAATATACGGAATATTACAGGCATTATGACGCCAGGTGACTGAAATGCACAAAGCTAAGGCTATGAGGAGCAATATTTGAAATGGTACTGGAGTCAGGGTTCACCAGAACTCCCGTGAAAGGCGCTTTATTCCTGCCTTTTGGGATGCAGTAATGGGGGGGGGGGGAGCACATATCTAATTTTGTGTGAGAATGACAAGGCGCGCGGCCCTGGACTCAACCCTTTGGGTGACACAATCACACTTACAGTCCAGAGGCGACCGAGGGATATATTTCGAAAGGTGGCGATCACAGACGGCGATCCCGCTCCTCGTTGTCACGCTGCACTGACAAGTCTTATCACTGGCGCTTGATTAGACGGCTAATTAACGCGTCTCTAGTACAGAATGATGAAAGCGCTTTGAGTGACAGCCTCCCAGCGTCCCCGCTTATCGACTTGACTGCGCTATCGACACTCGTGGCAGACGGAAAGGACTGCTGTCGCACGCAGGTTAGGCGAATATGAGCATCTACGGTGACGAGAAGAGTCTTGCCACAATGCTAATTACCAGCTGCCACTGAATCACAGGGCTGACGATACGTTACGGCATCCGCCGGGTGAAAGTAGGCGGGGGCGGCGGCCTGGGGCACAAGTCAGCGCCACCAGGCTACGCCGTACCTTCCGAACTTAATCAGTTAATTCTCGAAAGGGCCAATATAACAATATCAAGAGCCAGATAGATCATAGGTAGGTCTGGACATTACAAATCGGCGGAGAACCGACACTGCTGACGAGACTGACTGCGAGGGCGGAGGTCTCAGTGTGGTAACCTGTTTAGGACCACCGCGCTGCACGGCTATCCAGCCTCACTGGCGACAGATGCAGTCTTTCGGTTAAAACTCGACAGTGTGGTAGCATTCACTAAGACAAATTATTCAAAAAAAGTGAGAGATGTGACAATCACATTTTCACACGCATGAACGGGAAAAACGAAGAAGGCGAAAAGCTCGCATGTACGGCAGAGGAAAGCGTGTCGGTGATGCTCATCCATCAAACACGCCACTCTTCTTTCTCTCCATTACTACCGAAAAGGATCGTTGTCTAGAGAATGCGACGGCGGCTTTAGCACCCCATCGGAGACGTCGGGAAATAAAATGTGTTTCACTCGAGATGTTTGCAGAATGCAAATGTGCGACGACTCGGAGCTCCCGGTAAAGTTCGCTGTACGTCTCCTCCGACCGCTTCACGATGAGGCGCACCTTCCATCTTAACGCGCTTCTTCACGGGTGTCCTCGGGTCATCCGCCTGTTTAACCCAGCAACTCGATGTCAAAAAGAAACCGGCATCGGAAGCACGGGCTCGGAAACCTTCCCCAGTCGGGGCGCCAATGCATTGCAAGGCACAATCGGTTTAAAGATAGCAGTTTTTTTGGGGATATCGGAGGCAAGCTGAAACCCCACATGCACTTTAGGGAGAATTTGCAGGCTCTATACGTGATTTGCACAGAGCACCTCGGAGGTATGAGGTTGCTGCCCTTATAGGGGCACCATTGTGCCTCCTTTTCGGCATGTCAGCATAAAAAATAATTCTAACCTGACTTTACAATGTATTGTATATGACAGTAGAATGACATAGCTGTTAACTGCATGCTGGTGCTGCCATAATATTTCATAGTATACAAAGATTTTTCTCGGTATTTTTATTCTGGCCAGGCCATGACACTCTTCACTCTTTGTTTGACAGTTAGGAGGTGCCATACTTTTAAGTTGGACTCTCTTATTTAGCAATGAATTAGTGATGCTCTCTCTTTTGCCATTTCACATGTCCACCAAAATCTAATTTCCGGAGCCTTTTCTCAAGGATGTGACTGCACACAATGCCATTTGAGTGATAAATCCCAAAACCAAAGGGCAGTGTGTGATTGCTGGATGGGTGCCAACATGCTATGGTAGCAGAAGGTGATCCCAAGGAGATGATCAGAGTTCTGGAAGATTTCAGCAAGCTTTCATTTTCACATTGCCATGGTACTTGCAACAGGCTGCATTAACTCCATAACTGGTGTAAAATGTGTGCCAGCTGGTGAGCTTCCATGTTATGGAGGTCCAGATTCCTGCTGCTACACTAGTTAGTGGGTGACATTGCAGTTCTGCCAGAAGCACCAGTTGGATGTCTTTCTTTATTTGGTTATATAATAGTTTTTGAATTTTGTCAGCTCGGCACATTTTTGGTAATGAGTGTTCACTAAGGTAGGCGCTATTTAAGTGCTTGATGGACTGACAGCCTACATGGTAAAGGTCACATGAAGCTGGTTCACCTGATTGGTTGTAACAGTGGCAGTGTACGGCTAAATGGCACCCTGCTGGGTGTCTCTTCCCAGAAGCACTGGGGTCTGAAATCACCTAAAATATGTGTGACAATATTCACTCTACATCCTTTGCTTTGGCATTGCATGCCAAATGCCTAAACACTTTGAATTGCACATACTATGGGGTGAGGACACAATATGGTGGCAGCAATGTGCACACTTAGTTCCCAAGACAGGAAAAACAGGCCAGCAGACTCCACTTTGCTGTTCGGCCCTGGGGTTTGCCAAATGTTGTGTCACACTGGCCTGGATGGAGTGACTGCTGGAATTTGCCTTCCGTGCTCTCCCTAGCAGTTTGCAGGGGTGACTGGACAGTGCCTTCTAGTGGTAAGCTTAACTCATTTTCTGCTTTGTCTTGCCACAGGTTGTGGCAATGCCCACACCCAAAGCTGGGCTTGTCACTCTTCCTCTAGGTGCTCTTGATCAATGATACTAATCCTGAGGACCCTCACATGTGCCAAGTCCTGTCTTGTGTGATCCGTATCGTCTAACGCTATATTCTTTTTTTGTTTGTTTTAATTTATTACATTTTGTACTTTAAGCTCATCCTTGGTAACTTAGTAAAATGTGTTGACTCAACATGAAAGGCACTATATAGCCCTGCTTTTGGTGGATGCCTTCCTGTTCTGCTGTGGTGTCACCATTTGTTTGGCCAGAATCCTCCCCAGAGCTCACTGGGCATGTACCAGACCTGAGAAGGTGAGCAGGACGCTGCCAAATGCCATTAAATGGAGACGCTCGTCGTGTGGCGGCCAGGAGCTTCGACACGCCGAGTGCGAGTCCTCAGTGAGGGGAGCCGCACACGATAATTAACTCAGTAGCACAGAGTGGCGTCTTCGGCGCAGAGTTCACTGCTGCTAATCAATGGCTGTCATCTTCACACAAAGAAGCGTTCACTCTTGTGAGATCGCGTTGTCTTCCTAATTGGACTGTCGCCATGCTAAAGGAGCAGGCTCTTTTGTATGTTGACTTTTTGACAAAACACTCAACTGCATTTTTTTTTTGTCTTTTCACTCATTTCTTTCGTTGACAATGAGCCTCGGACGCCCTGTGACATTGGCATGTTGGCGTGCTGATGAATGCGCATGTTTATGTGTCAAATGACATCTTGTATTCAGTTGCCTGACAAGACGGCCAGATGAAGCAGCTCAGAAAGTAAAAGAGAGAATGAGGACTTGAACCCCCTGTGCAGGACAGGAGTGGAAGACCACCAGGCTGCAGGCCTTTGTCAGGGTTTCAGGTATGGTGACGTGGCACTACCTGGAAAACTCTGTCACAATCTAAAAGGTGCCTGTGAATAACATCAGCCACCACTGGGCCAACTCTGCTTTGTGCTTCAGGAATGTGTGCTGACCTCTGTGGTGATAAACATGGGCAGCTGGGCCCCACTAAACCCTGGCAGAGCCCCTCCTTCTGCCCCAGCACAGTGAGCCTAGGCGAGTGATGCACTCTATGAAGTGCTGAGCTGCTTGCAAAACAATGAAAGACAAGCTGAAATGTTTCCTTTATTTCACGGTGACATGAATGGCATGGTGTCTTATTGTTGGGGGCCCCAGCTGCCCTTACTTTCATGTCCTGTTGGTGTTCCACAGTTGCACGGCAATTCTGAGGGGTCCAAACCAGGCAGAAAAAGTTGGGCAAATGAAGGCAGTAGGAATCAAGCTTCTGGGTGGCACAAGGAGGTGACCCAGCTGGGCACATATTGCCCCAATCTGTTGTACTTCTGTGCCACTATACCTGTTTGCCACTCCCATCTCTTGCACTCTATTCATTATCATCTCTCTATTGCAGTCTTGTGACTTGTGTTAATACCCATTATGAAAGGACATACAGTACAGGCCAAAAGTTTGGACACACCTCCTCATTCAATGTGTTTTCTTTATTTTCATGACTGAAGGCATCAAAACTATGAATGAACACATGTGGAGTTATGTACTTAACAAAAAAAGGTGAAATAACTGAAAACATGTTTTATATTCTAGTTTCTTCAAAATAGCCACCCTTTGCTCCGATTATTGCTTTGCACACTCTTGCCATTCTCTCGATGAGCTTCAACAGGTCGTCACCTGAAATGGTTTTCACTTCACAGGTGTGCCTTATCAGGGTTATTTAGTGGAATTTCTTGCTTTATCAATGGGGTTGGGACCAGCAGTTGTGTTGTGCAGAAGTCAGGTTAGTTGGACGATCATTTATTTTTCAACAGGACAATGACCCCAAACACACCTCCAGGCTGTGTAAGGGCTATTTGACCAAGAAGGAGAGTGATGGAGTGCTGTAAATGGTCATGAAAATAAAGAAAACACATTGAATGAGGAGGTGTGTCCAAACTTTTGGCCTGTACTGTATATAATACTCCTATTTATGGTGACCACCATTCACATAATAGCTTGAGATATGTCCACAGACCATGAATCAAGTTCATCCATTCAAAAGGACTCGAGTGATTAGAGGAGTTGGCTAAGCCTGACCGTAATCCCAGGGGTAGAAATTCAGGCAATGCCCACGCTTGACATGCCAATTCTAATTCACCAGTTTCATAAAAAGGTGGACCTGGGTTACAGATGCTGCCCACATCAAAAGATTGACTTCTCAGAATAAAACGTCTTGCTGATGAAGCACTGAGCAAGAGGAGGCCTTGCCACAACCAGACATCAGGGGCGTCCATCACCTCCACAGGACACCCGTGGGTCACAGGCGATTGGAGGGCACAAATGCTTCATCTCCTGCAGTTGGTTAGTTCTGTTCAAGATTACATGATGACAGCATAAAAAATGCAAAATGCCGCCAGCTTCTACTCCAAGGCCAGTACAGGATGTGATAAATGGATTTAGAATCGGGAACTCGAGGAACGTTATTATCGTTGTGCTGAGAGCGGCAGAATTAATGATGACTTCAGTGCAACTGAACAATAATCAAATAAACAAAGTGAGAAACACTGGTGATTACCTGTAAAATGAAGAAATGCTATTTCGACCGCCGCCTCTGCCTTCTCATGTCTGCTCCCCACTGGTCATGTGGCCGGGCTCAGTCCCCCTTCTGCTTTTGGTCATTGATTTTTAAATGTCCATACCTGTCCGCCTTTGGTCTTCTGTTGTCAAGTGGCATACGTCATGACTGCTGCTTGTGTTATTATGTTTTAGCCAGGGTCTGTGTCCATATTTATCAAGTGTCTCAGATTAGGTAAAACAACCCTAACTGGCTCAAAAATCTCAGAGTGATGCAAATTTTATCCTACTCTTAGCAGTAGGAATAATGGAATTTGATCAGTTTTTATAATGTAGGATTTAGGGTAGCTCATGAGCTGCTCTAACTCATTAGGAGCTACTAGAAAATGGTGTTAAGGCAGAGATCAGCACACACATCCTGGGAAAGGGTGAACGTTTTGGAAACGCTGGACACCAATGAACCTGTAAACATACTGATTTGACAGAAATTAAATAATATGTGTAATATCACGTGACTGCTCCTTCTGTATGGAGAAGCTGTTCTCCATCAGCCCAAATGAAAGTATCAATGAGAACACATCTGAATCATGAGCAATATCACAGTTTTACCATACAGGTGGTCATGGATGCAAACTATTGTAGCGACCACAGGGACAATGAGAGTTATGCCCGGTAATAGCCACATTTATATAGCAATCAATAATCCACAGCTGTACTTTGAGGAGATTCGCCTTACAGTTTCTATGGCCATATGAAGCATCTCGAAAAACGAACTGTTACTGGCCACAGCTATTTTGCGGCAGTTCTGAAGGCGAGTTCACTCTTCCACTGTTTCCAATCTGCTTTCAGAGTCGTGTGCTGTGCCTCCCTCCGTGATCCTTCATTTATGTTCTGTGAAGGCCTCTTTATCTAACATCCTGGGACTCTTCAGTTGCCTTCTTGAACCTTCCTGGGCTTTTAAAGTGTCATGTGAATGCAGAGCTAGCAGACCTTTGTGCCAATTAGCTACCAGTCCATCTGGCCCACTTTATCATCATGGTAGTATGCTGGCTACTACCGTGTTATTCTTGATGCTGTCTATGAAGTGGCAGCAATTACAGTATGTGCAGTTTAGCTCAGTATCCAACCATAATATGTTTTTCTCGTCCTTCTTCTTCTGCTTTGGATTTTAATATCTCCAACATGTCATTTTAATTTCTATAGAAACTGCAGCACGCCTTCATGAGCGTCATATTGCGTCTCTGGGTCGCGTCATTCATTCTCAAATGTGATGTCCTACTCTTGACTGGCAGTGGCTGCAGGATGCTTCAGAACTACTTCCCATGTCCTGCTCTTACCCTAGTCAGGCTGTTAGTGCATTCCCTAGGAGTCATACTGGGATGCTTTATAAATAGAGGTGCTGATCTCTGGCTCAGGTTGGTTTTGTTGTTTTTCAGATATTACTTTTCTCATTTTATGTATGTTCTTTTTTGGTTTTTGTTTTTGAATGTATGTACCTTTATGATTTTGTTAATATTGTCTTCTTTTACTTATTCCATGTTCATGTATTATCTCTTCTGTTCTGTGGGTGGAACCCAAACAGGTGGGTCTTCCATGACATCACCGCTCAAGGACCACCCTTGGCCTGTTTATTTTGGCAGAGGGCTAGGGTCCCTCAGAGAGGCGATGAGTTCTGAGGAGTAAAGTTTTTTTTATTTTAGTTTTTTTGGATTTCACTCTGGTTTTTGGTTAGTGTTACACTGTTCTTGAATTTTGGGCTGGACTTGTTTGTTTAGGGTTGTTTATTTCGGGCAACTCTTTTTTTTGAGTATTTTGTGCTTTCTTTTCCCCAGCATTGTGTGTTTTGGTCTTCCTTTTGTTGATTCAGTAAAATATTGAAATATAATCAACATATTGTGCCTCATTTTAGGCTACAAAGTTTGGGGCTCAGCTGCTTGGGTTGAGATCTGCTCTTGAGACCCACACCTGCCGGAGTCCTGCTCTGGCTTTTGTTTCTTTTCACGCCTGCTCACTCTTTTCGCTCTTCTGGTGTTGCTGGAACTGAACGTTGTCACGTGCACCATCACATCCTACCTTGGGTATCTGGGCCGACTTTTATTGATGTTTGTTTTGTGAAAGAAAATTTAAGTTCTTGCAAGCTACTAAGGAATAAAAGCTGTTTTGTTATAACAGCAGGTTATTCATACAGGCATCTTTGATAAGAAGTAAGCTGAACTTGGGTAACTTCCTGTAGGAACGCGTCCGCTAGAGCCAGGAAAGATGACCTTTCCTGCTTTGGGGCCCCTTTTGACACGTACACAAAAAAGAAACGGCCGAATTGATGAAATACTTAGATGTTGTTTCATAAGTAAGGAGGAGGGAGGAAAATGAACATTAAAGCTGATTGAAACCGGAAAACTTGTCTCTTCTGCTTTGCAAAGCCTGAATCCATGTACTCATCTGTGACTGAATTAAGACTGATTGATTTAACTATTCCTTTCTTCCTCGGACTTCCACACTATTCACAGTGATCCTTCTTTGCCACTTGGCATCACCCTTTTATCAGTACGGGAACTGGCAGTTAGAGTCCAGCTGAATATGCGCTCATGGTGGTGGGACACAACACGTGAGAAATGTGAAAAATGAGAGGAGACCATTCAGAACATCAGGCTTGTTTGCTTAGCTGATAGCTAAGCTGTTTCAGTATCTCATCCAGAGACTTCTTAAAGGTTGTCAAGGTTTCTGCTTCAGTTACATGACTTAGTAGTTTGAAGCCAGGAAGCATTTCTTTACTCAAAAGAGTTGTGGGAATCTGAGACCATCTTAAATGCACTTTGATTTCCAACTCCGACGTCCTGCTGGGAGAGAATCACTAGCTTCCAGCTGTGGAGGGAAGTGTGTTCGATTAACTAAAGCATAATGCTGAAAAGTATCCCTCAAAAAACAGACATCATGGCTTACTATTTATTGGAAACCTCCTCTCTGTAGAAGTCTGGCATTGTGCCCAGGAGAGCTGAGACCAAGCAGAGCTTTATGGTTAAAGGTTATAACACACGGGCCATACCCATTTGTGGGAAACCAGGGGTGAACAAAGGGTCAGTGGGCATAGCCTAGGGGCCAGCATTCCCCTCTTGTACCGTTTAGTCTAACCACTTGCAAGAGTCAAGTCGACCTGCTGCCTGTCCTGTCTTCCGAGTCCCATAAGGGTTATTCATCACAAGTGTCACCATCCATCCATTATCCAACCCGCTATATCCTAAATACAGGGTCACGGGGGTCTGCTGGAGCCAATCCCAGTCAACACAGGGTGCAAGGCAGGAAACCAAACCTGGGCAGGGCGCCAGCCCACCGCAGGGCACACACACCCACACTATGGACAATTTAGAATCGCCAATGCACCTAACCTGCATGTCTTTGGACTGTGGGAGGAAACCGGAGTACCCGGAGGAAACCCACGCAGTCACGGGGAAGTGTCACCATGTCACTTAATATACATATAGGCAGATGAGTCCTCGAGATTACAGTGAGGCCTCTTCATTTCATCTCCTCTGCCTCCTTTCCGCTGTCCCAAACTCAGAGCCGCAGCAGCAGCGCACATTGAGAACCCCGCCATGTATAAAACGTTTCCCAATCTTTACCCAACAGCACATGAAATGCCAAGACACGACGGATAATCCCAAATTCTATTATAAAGTGAATTATCAGAGGCGCACAGCCTGTGAGCGTCGGTCATTGTAAAATGCTGACACTTAATTACATGGCTTCTCAATAGACGCGTCGTTTTATTGTATGATGTTTTATTCTGAAGAGTAAATGAGACCGTGCTATGACCTTCGGGGAGGAGGGGCCGAGCTGGGACACATGCAAATGAGGCTGTTTAGTAGGTGTGTGTGACGATGACACTGCCACTGTGGCACAAGGCTCTGCCAGTGCTCCTGTGCCCTTTTCACTCCACTGCATCTGCACTTCATTCTCACGTGATACCCAGGTGTCTGCCTGCCATTTGGTTTGGATTTGAAATCTTCCTCATGATCTTGCATTGCTTTGTATTATTCACAAAAGGCACCATAACAATAGAATGATTGATACAATGGGTTTATACAATGCAAAATCAAAACTGATGTAGCTTAGTGTTGTTGTGCTTCATGTGGAAGGCACTATAAAGAATATGAGCAAGGTACGATGCCAAATCAAGGCTGAAACTTGTTGGCTTTGTAAAGCTGTTGTGCTCCCTTAGAAAGGTGCTGTATTAAAGTTTCCTCTGGTGGGCTGGTGCTCTGTCCAGCGTGCTGCTTAGCTTTTGCTGCCCATCGCCCTGAGAATAGATTGAGTAAAGAAGAACATAATGTTGAGTTTGGCTTTCGAGGACCTGAAAACAAGTTGACCAAAATCAAACGCTGATGCTTTATAAAGCTCTCTGTGAAAGGCATAATGTAAAATAACAACTAACTCATTTGATTTATGGAGCACTTTAAAATGGTATAGTCCCTGCGAAAGGCACCTTATAAAAGGTACGTGTACAGCCCCTCCATAATAATCTGTGATGGACCAAATCAGCATTGTAAAGCTCCCTGTGAAAGGTGCTATATATAACAACAATCGTTTGTGGAGCATCTTGAGGTGGTGCTCCCTGTTAAGGTGCTACATAAAAAGTGCCTGATACTAATATATGAGACACCAAACCAAGACTTAAACCAGTTAGCTGTGAAAGGCGCTATATACAGCCACAGACAACTCTGATTTCCTTTGTAAAGCATTCAATTTAGTTTAGTTTTTATGTGTGTGTCTAGCACTAGCACTAGCACTGTAACAAGTTCTCAGGTAAAATGCTGTTACAGACGTTACAAGTTCCTAACTACACCATTAAGATGACACTCATTGAACAAGCTGCCATGCTGCGCGGCTCCGTGTAAGGAGCAACACACAGCGTAACTTAGCGGTTGAGCTCATTTGCTTCATCACACTCTCTCTACCCAGCTGCAAACAACTTGGCCCAAGTTGACCAATTTCGTCAAAATTAGCTACCCACGTTCCTGAAGGAAATGTGTTGGGCGAGTTAAGTATCCTTCTAGATATTTTGAGTTAAGTGTACTATGCAATTTTTTCTAAATAAAAAATCAAATCCCATTGGAAAAATATGGGCATATTTTCCAAATCGTCTATCTTAAAACACATGCACATTTTGCAGGACCCTCAACAAAGTTTCAAATGTCTCGTGTGCAGTTCTTTCCACCTGCACGTTTCCCTTTTTCATATGTCTGCCCACGATGGCAGAATCGCGCAAGTCGCCCTAATGTTAGCTGCTCGTGTGCACACATGCCCAGGGGCTTCAAGATCTGAACGCCCCACTTCTTTCAAAATGATGAGTTAGTCACTGAGCCTACAAAGCCAACAACACACAAATGGGCATCAATCGACGCCAGTTCTCCATCACGTGAATTGAACTTTGCTGTCTATGAAGACTGCTGAGCCGCAACGAGTCTATTTGGACACCATTTAAACTGCGTGGCGTTGTAAAGCGCTGTGAAAAAGCCTGAATTTAACGCAATTGCATTTGTTTATCACTGTCATTTTGGAATACGACCCGTTATAGAAATGTGGTATCTGTCTTTAAAGAAATATGTAAAAAAAAAACAAGATGCTGCTTTCAGAATATTTACCCGAGGCTCCGCACACACATCCCAGTGTTATGCCACCCGCTCATTCTGCGCTTATTTGTTTAGAAAGCTGGTGTGCAAAATGAAGACTTGATGTGCGTTGGCTTTGTAAAGCCGGCACTATATAGATTAATAGTGGAGTCATGTGGATTGAGGAGCACCTTTGTGATCTTATTCTCTCCATAATGAAGACTGGTGTATTTTAAAGCGGTAGTGCTCCCTGTGAAAGGCACTATATAAAAAGTGAATGGCTTTGCTTATTAAAGTACCTTATAATGGTGTTTGAGAAACCAAATCAAGGCTGGCGTCTGTTAAAAGCGCTGTTTAGAATAACAAGCGTGTCTTGTTTACTCTGAAAAGCACTTTGTGATAGTGCTTATTCAGAAAGGCGCTATATAAAGTGAAGGCCAATGCTTGTTGGATTTGTAAAGTTTTGGTTTGAAAGTCACTGCATAAAATAACAGTTGACACGTATGGTTTGAGGAGCACCTTGTAAAGGAGCTCACTGAGAAAGGCGCTATACAAAACCAAGACTAACACAGTGGTAGGGCCCCCTGTGAAAGGCACTATATAAAGAGCACAGCTCCTCGTGAAAGCTGCACCGTAGAATAGCATTAATGCTTAGCTCGGGTGCCCTTTAAAGCATTTCGTACTGAGAAAGTTGCCATACAAAATGAGGACTGATGCTTGTTGGATTTCTAAAGATCCCTTTGAAAGGCGCTCTATAGACTGACGTCATTTGCTGTGAAGGTGCTCTATGAGTGACATGTAATTGACCTGCACGGTGCACCGCCATCCTGCCTTACTTTCCTGTTCTTAGTGTTAAGAATTTGGAGACCCCACAGATTCTCTCTCGTCTCTGCACCCGCCATCCATCTAAAGTTACTTTGAGCTTTGGTGAAAGTTCTTGAAAAGCCTGCACGTGTGACCCCCCCACCTATCCACCCACATCTGCCTGGCTGCAGTCACTCCAGAATGAAAAATCTGCTTTTTTTTTTCTCGTGCCTTGGCAATTAACAACATAAAGAACTTCATACTGCCAGTCCGCCTCGGCAGCAGCTCAGCGGCAGCCTCGTCGAAAGTTGCAGATGCGACACGCCATTGAAAACTTGTTCCAGGCCTCCCCCCCATCTGCTCTTTGTGCTCCGCAGGCCCCAGTGCTCAATGGGACCACGTGCACGCTCTTCAGCCTTTCCTCCCAACATGATGGCAGATACGAGAGAAACGCAGCCGCCGACAGGAAAGGCGGGCGCTCACAACCGCCTTTGTCCCCCTGATTAATTGAAAGCCGCCGTCATCGGAGACTTTGCCTATTCCTCCGAGTGCACAGTGATGCATATTCAAAGCTACGATTGTGACATCCCTGCTAATTATATTTGCTGGATTTTAATTAAAGTGTACACTCATTAAGTATTTGCTTAAACATTTTTAAACACAACTTCACTTGTCTCTTTGCTGCCTGGCGCCTCGTCCTCGGCTGCAGGTTGAATGTGCTCCACTTCTTTATTTTTATTCTCGCCGTGAGCCGTCATTCATTTAATGCTTTTGCTCTTGAACTTTATAATAAGTGTGCGTTAAATGCATCTTGCCCGGCTGTTTGCTGATGTCTACCAGCTGTATATTTATACATCAAGGCACAATGCAGATGTTCTGCGGGAGAAAACCAAAGGCAATGAGCTGATAGCGACCATGGGACTGGCTGTGCACACTTTATTTAGAATGTGATGACGCTGGCGGGCCAGAATGCAGTGGCTGGTGTTGTATTGAAAGGGTACTGATGACCCAAAACTCTGGTCAAGGAGCACAGCTCTGTCACACGTCACTCTGACCCTTAGCTGGACAAATAGGATCAGCTAGCCTTGACCGTCCAGAGCACTTATTTGTTTGTTTTTTAGGTTTGTCTTCTCTCCATTCACTATGAGGTGAAAGCGCCCGTGTCCACAGAGCTCCGTACTGACTGGTGTCGGTTGACATTGGTGCTTTTTCTGGGCCTAGTATATGTCAGCTGTACAGAACCCTGTGGTAAGCTACCCGAGCTGAAGCAGAAGTCTTGCTGGGAAGCAGAGGCTTGACCTATTACGTTTATGACTTTGAATATTTCACTGCTGAGAGGAGGACTGATGGAGTGTTGTCTGAGTGCCACTTCACAGCTCTTGACAAACACAAATAAGAAGCATCAAACTGCCCCCTCGGGCCATTTGAGCACCACAAAAGAGTGGTGAGACTAGCGAAACAGGATTCTGCTGAAACCTCCGGAGTGGAAGGAGCTGGCTCAGTGAAGAAGCCCAACCACTGAGGGGTGCCCTCCAGGTCCTACCACTTACTGAGGGCTGGACCTTGGCCATCTGCCTCAGTCTTTTCTCTTCATCCTGTTGGCTCTCACGCCTCCCATCTCGGGGATGCTTCAGGAACGAGCCGCGTTAAAAAGTGCAACAAAGCCGCTTTGTCGTTTTCTCAGGAGGGAAGCCATCAGAAGTGGAACCAGCAGCTCTCATATTTACATCTCCGATTAAATAATACCCAGGGGAGTATCCAGCGAGATGTTAAACGCAGTCCCCAAATCCCACCGCTAAATAGTCATCGTTTTGATATGTCTGAATGGAACAAATGTGAACGCTTTCCCAAAGAGTCATAAATCATCACAGTGAGGAATTAAACATACCGTACGTGGATAATTTAAAATGGGCGATGCTCTCCGCTTTGTCTGTGTGAACGAGGACACGCAATGGGCAGAAAACAAAGCACAGGAAAAAATAAAATCCCCTGTGAGTTACAAGTCCGAGGCCCTGCAGCTCACCATCCACTCGATTTCATTCCCACAGACTTTTTGTGTTTCGTGGCACTTCTCACAAGTTTGTTTTTTTATTAAAAAGATCTGCGTGTGTCCCCATTAGTCGTGTCCAGAACTAGCATGGAGTAGGGGCCGAGGGGGCTCTGTCCAGCTTTCACCCTGTTGCTAGCCCTTGGCCTAATGTGTCTTAGGAGTTTTGTTTGATCTTTTTCCATGATTTTTCATTTCTTTATTTAGGACTTTATACGTAAAATTGTCAGCAATGGATTCAGAAACTGAGAAAAAAACATTTATTTTTAGTTAGGTTTGAAAATTTTCTCGAGTGCCACGTTGTTTATCATGGCAAATTTTGTAGGTCCGTTGTATACTGTTGCTAGAGTGATTGCCACCATGGGACGATCAAAAGGTCATGACCTGTGACATCATCAGGTCAGCACAATTCACTTCTGAGATTGTGGACTAAAACTTAACTTATTGGTGTGCACTTTACTTTATGTTTGACATTAAGTAACAGACCACTGAGCTTTGTTTTACTCACCTCGATTTTTGTTTAACGTTTGGACTTTAGTGAAAGATGGACTGATTTTGGGTTTATATGTTAGCTTCTGTTTTATTGTAGAAGGGTTTTAGGGTGACCCAAATCCTTAAACATAAATACTTTTCACACTCTGATTCTTTGCTGCGTGCACCCCCACACATGTCCTCCACTCCAACTTATGTTCTCTTGACCTTGCACTCACTTGGCCTGGAAAGAGAAACAGCTTGGCAGTCACTCACAGTGCACTTGCCGCTGGGACCTTGGACCATCTGCATCCAATACTGACTGCCACTGTGCTTCACCTCTCCTATGAGAGGAGGTCTCCTCTTCATTCAGTTATACCCCAGGTGGCAACAGTGAGCAAATACTAAATGCAAGCAAAATGGGGCTAGTAGCAAACTTGTGTTCAGTCATTCTTACATATTTTTACTGTGCCAAAACGCAAATTAAAGTAAATGAGTGTGAAAAATCACCAATAATACCAATCTAATTGGAATGTTTTAGGAACTGTCATGAACGATACTAACTGACATACCAAATGTGTGAGACATTCAGTCTCTAATGGTTACATTGCTGTGTTGCAAGTCATGGGTGGTCTTGGTGATTGTGTTCTTCCTGGTTCTTCTCTCTCTTCAGCGCCCTCGTTACTTTTTAAAGCTTGCTGGGTCAAGGTGAACTTCTCTTAGTCCTTCACATTTGGACAGACCATATCAGAAGATTCACGGGCTTCACTTTTGCGTATGTGGAAAGTCCTGAAAATGACCATTTTACCATTTAAGCTTCTAGTCTGGCCTTTTTAGTGTGGTCGCTTTTACGTATTTTTGCTTGATTAGCATTCGGTCTGCTGTCTCTACTAACACTTCCTCTTTCTGTGATTAGAGACGCTAGTTTTAAACAGTTGTAAAGTGCAAAACAAAATAAAAGAACTTACAGTTTAAACATACAGTTATAGTAACATAAAAAATGATCTATAATCCTCCTTAACACTAAAGCACAAGAATAAAATGACATTACCCTCCAGTCTGGCATAACAACTTAGTCTTTTCTTGTGGTCACTACAATAAAATCACTTGTCTTTACCATCAGACCTAACACGTGAAGAGAGATGCTCCTCCATCAACTTTCTTTATTTTGCGTCCTCCTCCACCCCCTTCTCCTGGACTAAGAGTCATATGCAATGGTGCTCATGTTTGTTTAGACTAAGTGTTTGTCTTTTTTATATTAAACATAAGGAATCCACATCTGACATTATTTTTATGTTCCAGCTTAAAATTGAAGTTAATTTTCATTTCTGTGTTGTTTTGCTGGGTTTACTCAACACTTTGGAAATGGTCACATGACCAAGTGTGTCCCGTTGGTGACATCAGCAGATGTTTAGTATTCAGTAAATACGATTGTGTATATTTTTTGTGGATGCAAAAGCTCTTGTTGTTCTTAGTGATTGTTAGCTTTATTTTAAGTACACCTTAGCAGTAGGATTTAGTGTTCTGGTTTCTAAATCTGATTTTTGATTTCGTCTTGGCCTTTGAGTACTGTTTACTCGTTCTTGTTTGGCTTTCCTGGTATTCTGACCCTTGACAATGATTTCTCATTTGTCAAACATCTCCTGGTTTTTGGATGTTCACAATAATCCTCCGGCACCCTGCATATCTACAGCATAGGCTTCGCCATTCAAATCCAATCCCTAAAGTGAAGTGGGGGAAAATGTGTTGTTCTGTAGGGCCTCTTTGGAGTGCTGGGACGCTAACACCTGCAGGATGGCTGATGCTGTGAGCTCATTGGTGGCAGATGGCTGAATTCATAATGCTGATTCTGTTAGTTGACATCATTTTCTGTGGGTTGGTTATTTTGTTATTCATTTATTTAGACCATTTGGTCAAATTTTAGACATACAGCCTGACTTATTTTAGCAGTTCAGCCTGTTGTCAGTCAGTTGGCTGCTGCTGCTAAGTGCTGGCGTTCTTTTGCCTGGACAGTGTGGTCAGGTCCCATGGTGACTGCTTTATTATTAACATATAAACGATTTAAGATATTATCACTCCCACAACTCCATTATCATTATTAACCTGTTATACAGTTTATATGCTTGACATATCTCATAAATGGTGGTCATTTTTTAATTGAGTTGAATTGCATTGAATTGAATTGAACATAAGAGGGCCTAATTTATTTTCTTTACACTACAGCACCACACCAGGGCGTAATGTCAGTCACCGCCAAGTTATAAATGAGGTGGAGCTGCTTTTGTTATGGACCCCCTGTTATACACCCCCCTGCACTGCCAGCCTTCCAGTGGATTGGGCTGTGGCAAGTCTCAATGAGCCAATGCCAAAAGAATATCAAAAAGTGTGCAACGTGGAGCTGACTGCTTCATTGAAAATTTTGTGCTTTTGACACATCTGTGTCTGGAGTCCATAAACAAATTTTAACTTTTGTTTAACCTATTCTTGTTAAAGTTACTGCTAAGACGGAGAGCTCATCATCTTCACCAATGGGTGCTGCCATTTTGTGTCTCTGCAAAAGTGAGACTCCTACCTAATAACACATCTGTGTTTTATGGAGTGTCTTTCATAATAAGTGCTCTATAAATAGTGGATCTCCCAGTAAAAGTCCTACAGAACTGCCATGGACTAAAATGAAGAGCAGCAGAGTCCCAAAAGTTGACATAACTAAGGTTGAAAGCCATTCTCATGCCAGCATTGCCATTGTTTGAGAGGTGCAAGACATGCAGAGATATATTAGTGAACAAACTGAAGCCTTGGACTGGCCACAGCTGAACAACAGGTAAGCGGTACGGCTGCTGGGCTTCTGACTTATTAATGGGTACTGGACGCCAGTGTAGTGATACCTGCTGTCACCAAGTCACAGTCTCTCACTATTGAGAGAGTGCTGGGGCAGAGTCACTCATGATAGCTCATGTCCATCCAGCACTGTTCATATGGACCAAGATGACAGCTACTGTTACTGTTGAGCAGCACAGCAGATTTGTCATGGCACCATTTTCTTTCCTGCATCATATGGCTGATGTTAGCACTAAGGCGTCACATTCTTATTAAGCATTAATTCCACAAGAAGCTCATCTTTCAGAAACTCAATGTAAGCACTTTGTATGCTGTGGAGTGTTTATCTCGATTGCCTTATTCCTTGACTTTTTGTGTGCCGTCATCAAGATGACATTTGGCCTGGGCTGGCGAGATCACCACTCACTCTTCAGTTGTATGGTTGAGGACACCAGGTGCCCTGCCATATAAGACATGGCCACTCACATACGCTTCAGTAGATGCTGTTGAGAAACTTGGCTGGAGAGTCAGGATTTTATTAGGTCTGTAAGTGTCACAGCCTAACCTCCATCTGAAATAATAACATCAGCCTAATGGAAAGCATGTTTGTGTCAGACTCACAAGAGGCATCAAATAAAAGGCAACGAGTCCTCATTACTTGCACTTAATTGTTTTCTTATCCGCCGCCTTTTAGGACATTCTCTAAATTGCTTCTGTCCTATTCGATGCAAATCCAAAATAAATCAGCTTTGCCCTGATGAACAGCAGCCTTCTCCACAGTGCAGTCCATTGGCGGTGCTTTTACAAATCGATTTTGTCACATTTACGAGCATCATCATCATCATCATCACCACCATCATCATAAAAGGCAATAAAATCTCTAGAGATATTGTGTGCTCAGTGACAACTCATCCTGACATTAACAGAGCTGCAGATCATGATTAGCGGCAAGCCAATACTGTGTTTTAGTCCCTGCTCCCCTGAGTTTAACTGCCCCTGCTGTGCCCAAATCAGAAGTGCTGGCATCATTACCACTGAGCAAGCTCAAGACAAACTGACTCACTCCAACTCCGCCCCCATCACCAGTTCATTCCAGCTGACTTCTTAATTGGACGCCTATCATTGCCATTAACCGAGTGCATTGCTTCAGTTATACACCTTTTCACGGTTTGATTGTTTGCATTTGGTTTACTTTGTTGCTTGTTAAACATCTGAGCCTTTAGTGCTGTCTGGGTGGGTTTCTTTTTACTTCCTGAGCTTATATGGGTGCGCGAAATAAAGCAGCTTAATCAGTCGATTCTTCTTTCCTATGTTTATAATTATATGGTGGCCTAATAAATAATCTGTAAGGAAGCACCAGGTGCAAGACAGGAACCAGCCTCTTCTGCCGCAGAATGGGAAAAGACAGACAGCGTTGCATAGGCTTTAGTACTGAGAGATAAACCACGTAACCCAAGTCAAAGCAGCCTTGGTCAGAATTCAAAAACCAAAAGAATATTGAAAATCACGCAGGAGAGATCTTAACAAAAGTATCCGCAACCTTGGATGACATTTCTTAGTGTGGCTTACATAGCATTGACATCACACGGCGCACTTAGCAAAGGATGCCTGCAACTTGGTGACGGGTGCCAAAAAGAGGCAGGCCCTGCGTAAAGAAAAATCAGATTAGCTCTTTATAATAACCAAAACATAATTAACAATATTATATTGCTAACTTTAAACAAAATACAAAACAAAAGTAATACAAGCTTCAGAAGAATTTAGAAAAGAATATTACAGGAAGAAGGTAAAAAATATGTAACATGTTAAAAAGAAAATACAGCACTGCCCAACATTCTTAACACAACCCTGATTAAAGCCCCAGCTCATTGGAGGGGCTACCCGAGCACACGGACCCAATTTAGAATGGAAATCTCACACAGAAACAGGCAGCAACCAAGGTAGAATTCAAACCCACGATTCTGGCAGAGGGCCACCTCCAACGCAATGGTACCACACAAAAATCGCATTGTATTTGCCTTTTTAAGGATTGCTCGGCTTTGCATGATGTTATCACAAAAATGAAATGCAGCCCGTGAATTGCGCATCTCAGCCGCAGATCCCTTGAGACTTTGAAGCAGCAATTCAGATTTCCTTAAACTCATCGGTAGTGGTCTGCTCATCTCTGCAAGTTGACTGTGCTGTTTCTGACTCCATGACATTCTGTTGTTCGTAGACCTTCATGGTAAATGCCCAAAAGATGTGCCAGGCTTCAGATTTTACATACAAATCCAACTGTGGGAAGATGAAAAGTAAAATTCACATCTAAATATCCATTGTGAATATTGTGTGCCTGCGGAGGAGATGTCATTATCACATAACAAGAACTGGCGTATGTGAAATGAAGGAGAAAGAGACACACACTAGATGACAGACTCTGTTTACAAAGGCATCATATTGATTGCTTTCAGGCAGAAGATGAACTGAGAAGTCTGAGTCAATCAAAAGATAATCAGAGGACTTGAGAGCCCCGTAATAAAAAGAGTCCCCATATGTGTATGGCAGAAAGAACGCTCAGTTGCCATTCAACATTTGTCTAAAATCAATGATCCTAAAGCCACAAGTCAAAAAGATCTAGGGCATATGCTCTGTAGACAGAACTGCTATGTAAAGTTGAAAGCGGCCACCTTACCCACAGGCATCAGATACTCAACCACCATAGCCCTCTGCTTGGGCCGGAGCCGGATAATACATGAATCATATTATTTGCAAATTGCTCTTTTAAAATGCACTGGCTGCTCCAGAGAATTGATAGTATTAAGCCGGAGAAGTGCCTGCTGCTTTTTTTTCCTCCCAAATTAAATCTTTAACTTTACCTTCAGGTGGCTATGATGTCTCTGTGCAATTAGCGGCCTGTGAAAGGCTGAATTTTATAAAACATCAGAGGTCTGCATTAAGCATTATGGTTACTTGTATTAGAAGAGTACTCTGATTCCTTCCTGTAATCCTTTACACTTGTGTTATTGTAAAATAAGCTGTTTCTATCCGTCATGTGAAAATAATGGTAACTGAATAAATCACGTTTGGTTATTCATTCTGAACTGAACTTGATTTAACAGTAGCTTAGGTAAGAAGCAGCACTATCGAACCACTCTGTCTGGGCTAAATTCTAATAAATTGAAATATGTATGTCTGATGTCAACCACTTAATTTTGGAAGATTGGCTTCCTCCCCAAATGTATGGTGTTCTTTGTATGAACTGAGTTGGAATCGTCATTGAAAGTTGTCTTAAATTTGAATCTAATAATAATAATACTTTGCATTTATATAGCGCTTTTCTCACTACTCAAAGCGCTCAGCAATTGCAGGTTAAGGGCCTTGCTTAAGGGCCCAACAGAGCAGAGTCCCTATTGGCATTTATGGGATTCGAACCAGCAACCTTCTGATTGCCAGTGCAGATCCCTAACCTCAGAGCCACCACTCCAAATCTAAAATCTCACCTGCAGGTGGAACTTTCTTCTCTCATTAGAACAACAAAATCTCACTGCTTCTCCTGCTCTGATGCTAAAGGACTCTAATTTTGTTGCTCTTCATGTGGATTATGTGGCTCTCTTCTCCATACTTGGCAGCCTGTAAGACCTTCAGAATGTTGCTGTTAGTTTTCTGTGTGATCCAAAGTATTCTTTCTGCCCATTTCCCTTCTGGTGCAGGTATATAAACCACTGGTTCAAATCTGACACCTTTGGGCAGCGGCTTTGTTGTGTTCTCAAAGCCTCACACATCATGGTGTTCACAGGCAGATCCTAGAATAGGCAAATGCCTAGGGTGGCAAACGATCATGGTCACCCAAATGCACAGAACGCTACCACCTCCCCAGTCCACATGATCTCATCCAGAAGTACATTTGGTGCACATTGAGTTGGTTTAGTCTTTAGCCAGATATGACCTTTGATGGACAGCGGCTGAGAGATTTGTAGTCACTCAATGTGGAAAACCCAAGGTGATATGTCAATTACAGTAGTTTTTTGAACAGCAGATGTTGTCAGAATCAATTATGAAAAGGTCAGAGGCATCTGGCGCCTTTTTAGGAAAAAGAGAAGAAGTTAGGAAGAGAGCTGGAGATAAAGACATATCATCCTTAACATGTTTAGGTTAGGAGTTTGGATTAAAAAATGTAGAGGACCAGACTAGTGGCTACTATCACATATGAACTTTAAAACTTCTTAGCAGGCTTCAATAAAAATGCTAAGCTGTAAAGTTTAGTGAGTTTATTCTTTACCACCTTAGTTATAGTGATTCAGCAGAAGAAATCCTCTGTTTTGCTTTTGAAGTCTCCGGCGTACCGCTAATGTAACTCGAATTCAAGACTGGGGCTGTAGGTTTGCTTATTCATGTGAGCATCTGGCTAATATAATGACATTTTATAATAACCTAATGGCAGGCAGAAGCAACTAGCATTGTCTTTGGATATTGTAAGTAATGGCACTGTGGCTAGTTTTATTATTTAGTTTTGTATTTGCAGTTTTTCATTTAAAATGTATTATTATTTATTTTAAGACTGAACACAGAGAGTTATTTCTAGCAGGTGAAAATTGCATTTTGCAACAGTTGTTGGTTTGGAAAAAGTTGTTGCAATAAACCTGGTGCTCAACATTCACAAGGCCAGATTGTGTTCACAAAAGGTGCAGATGCCTTTTGTGATCTCGATGAGGGCACCAGACGACCCAGGACCAACCCTGGTGGTCAGAATCCATCTGTGACACATCTCCTGTTCATACAGTCAGGCTGCATTTACCTTGCAAACCTAGAAGTGCAGTTCTTATTTTTCACTTTCGCACTTAGTTTGGATCACTCCTCCGCCACGATTAGTCTCTGTAGTGCCTTTCGCTCAAAAGCTTGTAAGAAGGAATGAATGTGCTGGTTTCAAGAAGCCCTTGAAGTGCATTAAGGTGGCCCTCACCTGGATTTGTGTACATTTAGCTGAGGCTCCTTCTTTAGATTTGATTTGCTTGCTTTTTCTTTGTTAATCATTTCCACCTGTTTTTATTCTCTTTATTGTCTTCAATAACGTAATGTAGATTATTCTGTTTTCATCGAGTATTTTGTGCTAATTGTTTTTTATATCCTTTATGCTGATTTTTAATTGGGGTGCAGAGTTTCACGTTAATGCAGAGCCCTGAGGTACTGCAGGTACCTGATGGCTGTTGAAGTCGCCAGTGGCCACTGCCTGTTTGCTGTGGCATTAGCTGCTGGTCGTGGTGTTCTTTGGATCCTTTTAGCACATCACTCCATTCAAGGGTTCTCTTATAGCATTTAGGATTTTTGAGCTTCTCTGTAAATTAGTGGTTTTGTCTTATGCTTCTTGGTTTTATGGGTATTGTTTTTTATGTTTCTTGGCAAGCAATAAAAATGATAAATTCTTTGTTTAATAAATAACTTATAAGATTATTACATTGAACAACAGGGTTAGGGTTAGAATAAGCATCTGTCGACCACAGCAAACACAAAAAAATTAGTGAAAAAAAAAATCTCCTGTTACTTGTGTTGCATAATCCACATGTCTGGTCACCCAGTCATCTGCTCGCAATGTGCAAAGTGATATTGTTAAATGAATATCAAGCTTTTGAATTGAAGACAGGACTCGTGACCAATGAATGGGGTTAGAGGTTGGTCTTCTTTTCAAAACCTCAGGATTTTTCATGGATTTTTTTAATATTGTTTACTGTGCCAGCCTTGGTCTCAGTAGTCTTTCATTCTATCAGAAGCTTTGTAATTTCTCCAATCCATGTAAACATGAAATGAAACTTTTTTCATAGCCATCACTACAAACCACATGGGTTAAGTAACATATAGAAAAAATATTATTTTTGGGTGTGCCATTCTAAAGTTAGGGAACTGCAACTCATTCATGTGGATCTTGCTTCTTTGATGAATACTCTGACTGTAATGAACTCAAGTGCTGCTGCTGATGGTGGTGGTGGCTGTGTGATATCAGTAGGTACATTGAGAGGTTTTTTTTTTTCTCGTTTTTTTTGCTTCTTTGACCTTTTGACCATTCACAGCACTTTGCAAGCTTAACCCCAAAGCCTTCACTTGATTTTGGATTTTGCAGCTCAGGTGTTGTTTCTTTCCTGTTATGTGCCAGTCTGTTTAAACTTCCTGATGCAGAGCAGCATGGCATTCCTAACAGGCTGGCATGCCTTTATCACCCCAGCTAGTTTTGTTACAGTCTCTTGTCCTGTGGAGAAAGGAGGGCCTAAATATTCCAGACGACGTACATTAAAATTCCATTTCTCATGAATTCTTTAATCGAGTGTAAGTCATTATGTGCTTTGTTGATTCTTAAGTGCAAAGATAATTGCAATGGGCAGCGTGAAAGTGGTTTGATTATTGCCTGTCTGCTTATGTGAATTCTAATAGGTTTAATTGCATAGCACCAATTTATCATCTCGGCATCACTTCTTCTTTTTTATTCACTGTATATTTTAGTATACTCTTGGACGGGGGTGGAGGGGTCTTCAGCATCAGCGTCTTAAGTCACTTTGGACTCCACCACCAGGCATTATACCGATAAGCAAGTTGCAGAGCGTCAAGGGAATTGTCCGAAGCGGCTTTGAGGGAGGCGCTGTGGGTTTAGAAACTTCTGCTTAGCTCAGCTTCTGCCGGGTAGACGTTTCTGAAGATCCCAAGCAGCTTCCTTTTTGTGTGCTAAAATGCCAACAAGAAACGGCTCTTTTTTTATTGATCATCCTTACAAACCTCCACAGCTCCTTTTTATTTGTCACATTGTTGTCTGTGAAAATTTCTCTTAAGTGCCAGTGCCAGGACTACTTTATCCAGCCTCTAATTGGCCTTCTAATTCGCATTTTCAAGGTGTGAGCTTGGGCTTTTTACACCACTGTGTGAAGGCTTCCATCCTCCTCTTGTCCACTGTTTTTGTTCCCTTTTAATACTAAATCATTAGATGTAAAAAAAAAAAAAACTTGATGTTGATGTGTTTCTGTGAATGCTATTTATTTAAGCCAGTTATAATTTTATATATTTTGGAACAGTTGAGACTAAATTGGTCTAAGCTGTTTATATTGATCCAAGTCTTATTAAGCTTTATGAAGTGTCAGTCAAGCAATTTGTGCCCACAGGACAATGCAAAAAGATATCTAGAACTTGTTTAGCGCCATGTAGTGTATCAGTGGTGGGATCTCTCCCTGTAATGCCCCAGTATTTTGCATTAAACTCTGGTTGATTTCAGCAGATGGCACTCCTCTTGACTTTCAGTTATGTTCCTTATTTAACTTCACAGTATTTAGAATTCCTTAATACTTTTAATATAAGTCCACTGTCATTTGGAAGAAGTTAACCCTGAACAGACAACATGCTAGTCAGGTGGCAGCACTTTGTCATTATCTGCTGCTATTTGCTTCTTGTGCTGATTATCCTCCATGGGATGACCTTTGGATTTAAAGGGGGATGACAAGTTCCCCCATGTTTCTCCTTGACTGAGTATATTGTACATAAGAACAAGGAAAATGTTCAGAAGTGGAAAAGCCATTGGTCTAATGCCACTGACTTCATTCTGTTCACCTAACATTGCAGAAACATCATCAAACTTCATGTTTCGAGGTCAGGTTATTCTACTCACTAATTACTATACTCTGTTCATAGGACAATAAGGGCCCTAGAAACCCAAAAACATTTAAATGCCACAGGTGCCGCATACCATAAATCTTTGTGAAAATAAAGACTTAATGAGAAATGTATCCTTTACAAGCTTTTACTGTATCTAGGCCAATGTGTTCTTGTTCATTTTGCACAAACATTAGAAAGTTTTTTATAAAACCGTACCTATAGCACATGCCATGTCAAGTTCCTTTATAAATCTCAAATTGCCGTAACACTATGGGTGTGTTTAGCCCTTTTTGAATATTCATGATCTAATCACTAAATATAGTAAATTTGGCCATGTTCCTGACTGACGTCTTTACTTTCCAACCATGGGAAAACACCGAAGACAAAACTTCAGTGAATGTGAACTTGAGGTATTACTGACATTTAGTGGAGTGGGCTGGTGCTTCATCCAGGAGTTGTTGCCCCCCCTTCACTAGATGAGCAAGTTTACAGAATGGATGGCTCGATGAATCCTATAAGCTGTTCTGCCCAAAGCAACTCTGTCTTACTTGTCAGAAATCCTTAAAGCAGATAGAGGATTACTATGTACAGCTTCGATTGCAGGTTAGTTCACTGTTTCAGATTTAGCTTGGGAGAGCTTATTTCAACTTGTATATGTTGTCTACAGTATACTCCTGTCGGCAAGCAGATTCTCAGTGGTCAGCAGTGATTGAAAGGAATCGTGCGCAAGGCTGCAGCTTACATCTGCCTCTACAAGCAGCAACATGGCAGTCTGAGCAAATCTATCACACAAGTCGCTCTGTGACAAAATATTTCAAAAACAAAAATTTGGTATCTGTCTTTTTGATGAAGCAAATAATGAACAGAAAATTCTCCAACTTTCAAATCAGTTAAGTAGGTTGTACCCAAATGTTATGTTACATGTAAGCTTTCCATCTGCTAAAACATGAAAGTGCTCATTTGGCCATAATTAAAATGCTTAGACAAACAAACTTAAAAACGCAAAGTTTTCTGTCATTTAACAATCGTTAATGGTCTTTGTGTTTGATGACTGACTTATAAACTGATTTAAACATCCTAGTGCTGTCCTCTTGGAGTTGTGTGCTGAATTGGAGCCTACATTACATAGACCATCATGCAGTCATCGATCCCAGTCCTGTTACAGGTTTGAACTACTGGGTTAAGTGGATGGACAGATGGTCATCACATTGTGATTGACGTGTCATGGAAATATACAGTAAAACTAAATTTTCAGGTCACTTCATTGTCCTGTTACCAACACCAAAAGAGTGCATAGGACTTATGGGTGGTCAAAACTTTCTGTAACTTCAAGCCAACTTTCATGCTGAATTTTTGTTTTATAAATCACATCTTTTTCATAAAAAAATGGCTTACGCTCATTTCTGGATATAAGCAAGTTTTATACATGAAACCCCAGATGTTTGATAAAGATTAGACTGTGGCTGTGAAGGGACACACTGGTCAAAACGCATGCAGATAGCTCTAAAGTGTTAGTGGGCACTTTTCCCACACTCTTACTTAACCACTACCAGACTGCACCATTGACAAAAGGAAGGATGGGTCCATAGATTAATGCTGTTTATACCAAACTCTGACTGTGCCATCAGCAGCATACAAATTTAGATATCTCAGACTGGGTGACACTTAACTAGTTCTGGTGATCTCATTCCCTCTATAGCCACTTCTTTATTTTCTTATCTGCCAGGATGAAACCAAGCATTGTTTTCTGTTGTATCAGCCCAGCCTCTTCAAGGTCGAACACACTGATTGATGCCCTTCTGCACACTCCTGTTGTAAAGAGCTGTTATCTAAATGTTTGTGACCTTTCTGTTAACTTCAATGGGTCTGATCTCTCCCATCTGTCCACAGAGCTGGATGTATTTTTCTTTATCTCATACGTCTTTCTTAACTCTAATGACTGAAGAGCACAAAGACCTCAGGAGGGCAGCTGTTTCTGAGATGGTCCACCAACAGTCTTAACACAGACACTTAGATCACAACCATTGTAAATGTCTGGCTGAAAATCCTGACCTGTTGTGCATGCTCTCCCTCTGTCTACACATACATTAAGGTTGAGCCATGTGATTGGCTGTTTGGAGAGTGGGATGTTTGAGGTAACAAGCAGGTGGACCTAATAAAGTGGCCACAGATTGTGTATGTGTGTGTGTGTGTGTGTGTGTGTGTGTATATATATATATATATATATATATATATATATATATATATATATATATATATGCTCTTTACTGTATATGTGAACCTTTCTTGAGCTCTCTTGGTAAATGTTGTTACCTAGCTGAATGATTCATTCCTTTTTAGTTTTTTTTTTATCTTTTGTAGCACAGCATCTTGTATCATCTTCAAATGGCTTAGTATTTCCTTAATACTGCCTGTCAACAGTAGCAGGTTAATGAGCTCTTCATAGGTGAAAACTTTAGGAAAATATTAATTCAGAGTATTTGCTGTTTCCTTCCTTGCATATTTGATTTCCCACTTGTTGTTATTAATACACTTCACCTCCTTCTTGACTGTTCTCCTACTTAAAGAACCTCTTAGGATTGACTTATGCATTTTGAGCAACTGCCTTTCGGCATTTTTAACTTCCTTATTAACCGAGGCTCTTCTGTGCTCATAAACAATATGGTTTAGACGTCTAATAGACCTCATACCGTAGCCTTTTCATGTTCTTTCTTATCCCCTTATTCTTTCACTGAGGAGATCTGTTAAGTTTCCTGTTAGGTTCTAGTTTTTGGGAAGAACATATTCTTTATTTTATAAAGTGTATTTTTAAATCCATGCCACTTCTGTTCAAATGCTTCTGCATGTACAGGTTTCACCATTTTTTTTTAATTTATTTTAAAGAATGTGCTCATTTGTTAACAGCAAATATATGTGCACTGACCAACATAACTTCATCTCTCATGTATTCCATTCTCTCTATTGCAGGGTTGTTCTGTTCTGTGTTTAAGTCAGAAATTGTCCATGGACGGGACAGTAGTCTGCTGTACGGTAGAGTCTTTCTCACAACCGTGTTATTGTGGAAATATAAATATTCATCAGGCTAGTTTCTTTAGCTGATGGCTAAGTTTTTCCCATTGTCTCATATAGAAATTTTCAAAAAACTGTCAAGCTATCCTCTTCAAGTATTCATCTTGGTAGTTTGTTCCACATGCCCAGCACTGTTTACGTAAAGAAAAGCTTCCCGTCTTCTACTGTAAATGCACCTCTCATAATCTCATAAATGCACTGGTGTTCTTGAAAATGTGATTCATCTTTTAACAAAAACATGTGTCTAAGATCAATACTATTGATTCCATTGAGGATTTTAAAGACCTGTATGAGGTTCCCAGTCTGCCTTAGTGCCTGTCACAGTAAGAGCTCTCAATCACACTGGGCTAATTTAGACTCTAATGGCCAGCATCGAGAACATTCTGACCAGCTGCATCACTGTCTGGTTTAGGAACTTTAGTGTCTCTGACCGTAAGGTCCTGCAACAGATAGTGCACACAGCAAAAAAGTGTTGCATCTGCAAAGCTTTCAGCATTGTGCAGAACCCCTCCCATGGTCTCATTGATTCACTTCCATCTGGAAGAACTGTTGCATTTAAAGCAGTTCTTGCAGGTTCTACAACAGTTGTATCACTTGGCTCTGAACGTTGTGCTGCCCTTTGTGATCTGCCCCTAGAGGTTTATTTATATGCAGTATATTTGTTGCACTTGTTATTACTCTTCTTTGTTATTGGTAGTAGTTGTATGTATATACAGTTAGGTGTATAAATATTTGGACAGAGACAACTTTTTTCTAATTTTGGTTCTGTACATTACCATAATGAATTTTAAATGAAACAACTCAGGTGCAGACTTTCAGCTTTAATTCAGTGAGGTGAACAAAATGATTGCATAAAAATGTGAGGCAACTAAAGCATTTTTTTGAACACAATCCCTTCATTTCAGGGGCTCAAAAGTAATTGGACAAATGGCCCAAAGGCTATTTCATGGGCAGGTGTGGGTAAGTCCGCCGTTATGTCATTATCCGTTAAGCAGATAAAAGGCCTGGAGTTGATTTGAGGTGTGGTGCTTGCATGTGGACGATTGTGCTGTGAACAGACAACATGTGGTCAAAGGAGCTCTCCATGCAGGTGAAAGAAGCCATCCATAAGCTGTAAAAAAACAGAAAAAACCCAACTGAGAAATTGCTACAATATTACGAGTGGCAAAATCTACAGTTTGGTACATCCTGAGAAAGAAAGCAAGCACTGGTGAACTCAGCAACGCAAAAAGACCTGGACGTCCATGGAAGACAACAGTGATGGATGATCACAGAATCATTTCCATGGTGAAGAGAAACCCCTTCACAACAGCCAACCAAGTGAACAACACTCTCCAGGGCTTGGTAGGTGTATCGATATCCAAGTCTACCATAAAGAGGAGACTGCATGAAAGTAAATACAGAGGGTGCAGTGCAAGGTGCAAGTCACTCATAAGCCTCAAGAATAGAAAGGCTAGATTGGACTTTGCTAAAGAACATCTAAAAAAGCCAGCACATTTCTGGAAGAACATTCTTTGGACAGATGAAACCAAGATCAACCTTTAAAAGAATGATGGCAAGGAAAAAGTATGGAGAAGGCGTGGAACAGCTCATTATCCAAAGCATACCACATCATCTGTAAAACACGGTGGAGTCAGGCAGTTTTTATGGCTTGGGCGTGCGTGGCTGCCAGTGGCACTGGGACACTAGTGTTTATTGATGATGTGACACAGGACAGAAGCAGCCGAATGAATTCTGAGGTGTTCAGAGACATACTGTCTGCTCAAATCCAGCTAAATGCAGTCAAATTGATTGGGCGGCGGGCGTTTCATGATACAGATGGACAATGACCCAAAACATACAGCCAAAGCAACCCAGGAGTTTATTAAAGCAATGAAGTGGAAAATACTTGAATGGCCAAGTCAGTCACCTGATCTTAACCCAATTGAGCATGCATTTCACTTGTTGAAGACTAAACTTCTGACAGAAAGGCCCACAAACAAACAGCAACTGAAAGCCGCTGCAGTAAAGGCCTGGCAGAGCATTAAAAAGGAGGAAACCCAGCATCTGGTGATGTCAATGAGTTCAAGACCTCAGGCTGTCATTGCCAGCAAAGGGTTTTCAACCAAGTATTAGAAATGAACATTTTATTTCCAGTTATTTAATTTGTCCAATTACTTTTGAGCCCCGAAATAAAGGGATTGTGTTAAAAAATATTTTAGTTGTCTCACATTTTTATGTAATCTTTTTGATCAACCCACTGAATTAAAGCTCAAAGTCTGCACTTCAACTGCATCTGAGTTGTTTCATTTAAAAGTCATTGTGGTAATGTACAGAACCAAAATTAGTAAAAAGTTGTCTCTGTCCAAATATTTATGGACCTAACTGTATGTAGGTATGTATGTATTTATCTATAGTATAGTTCTTTACCGCTCTTGGGCTGGTCCCATGTTTATATACATATTGCACCACATTATTGTTATTTTATGCCACTGTATGCTGCAGTACTGTGGTTAGATGGTGTGACAATAAAGCCACTTGACTTGACTTTCCAATCTGAGTTGATGTTCTTGAATTGTAAAAAGAAACCAAGTAATTGGTGAGAGTACTGAAAGCACTCCTGCCCAGGTGATAATTGGTCTTGGTACAATGAGTTTGGAGTTCCTGCTTTTGATCCTTTTCATATTTGCACCATTTAGCCTTCAAGTGTAGGGAACAATTATACTCTCTTCTTAATCTGACACTGTGCAGAATGACAGTCTTTTTCATATAACATTTCAGTGTCTTGGCCCTGAGAATGTCTCTGATGGATGTCTTTGGCTATTTTGTGCTGCATTTTACCTGAATGAGCTAGAAGATGAGGTCCTTTTGGAGTCATGTATTTGACATTTGAACCAGGCGGCTGATGGTAGATTATCATGAACTATGTGCTTTTGGTGCCTGCATGGACTGCATCCTTCTGGGCATATAGACAATTTTCATAAACAGCATTGATGTGATATCTCCAGCATATTAAAACCCTACTTGTCTGTTGTCCTACTTTAACCCCGGAACAAGTAAGATGGGGTCATGGCTGCAATCAGATTATTGGGTATTAGTCTTGATATCAACAGCATCTTATAGTAACCAAATGTTTCAGGTAATACTGTACTCCTAATGTGTCCCTTCATGAAGTGCTTTACAGAGCAAATGAGATTATGTGTAATATCAAGCTGAAAAACTCTGTTAGGACAGATAGGACAAAATAAGAGTGATGCACTTTGGGAGGAGCCAAGAAAGGACAAGATGTCAGGAATGGAGGATATTGTGTCAAGGAATTAAGTGAACCTTCAGAAGGTGTAAGACACAGCAGAGTGGAGATAGTGGTGTGACTACAGCCTTAAATGAAGTGCTAGTAATTGATGACTTAGTTAGAATATCGTGAGAAGTGATGTTAAAAGAATGGTATGAGGGAGTAGTAGAGTGTTTAAAGATCTTGATGAGATCTTTGTTGCCTCTGGGATTGATACATGGCACAGTCAAGTGTTCTAAAAGAGTGGCAATGTTAGTATATTAATGGCTATGGCTTGATCCTCACTGAACAGCTTTTAGCTACTTGTCAGGTGCACCATGTGAATATCTGCAAAAACGGGAAAAATGAAGAAGGTTTACTTACTAAACTAAACGTCAAGAATGAATAACAATATCTAGATTGAAAAACGCTTTTGTCACAGCTGTGATTATGAAATGATCTTCCAATCAATGCAATCTTTTTTCTGGATATTATATGAAATCGCAGACTTTCATGTCAGCATGTCCCAAGAAGTTGAAGTAGCAATTGTCTGCCTGACACACAACTGTGGTTCACAAAGTCAAGTGTCACCATTTGCTTAGCAAAACACAGCTTTGGCCCATGAAGAAACAATGGCACAAATCAGCAACGAGAATACATCACTGAAATAGCATTAAAGATAAAGCTAATCTCCAATAAAAATGAATAATACATCCAAAATAAAGACAGAATGTAAAAATAAATTAATAATCCCTTCATGACAAGAAGAATACCTTCATTTAACAAGGAGTGAGAGGAAGTTAGTTAGGAGGAAACTAATTAGCCTTGTCAGCCCGCTAGTCCATCAAGTGCCAGACCCTAATGATCTCCATAACGGTGGTCATCTACCGCCCAGGCTAGCCGTGCCTGGAGGGCATCAGAGATTCTTTCAAGGCAAAATAACAGCAATAGAATTCTAACATCATATGTCTAATTTCTGAGAAACGTATTATTTTTCACATTAATTTCCACCGTTAATAATGTGATGTACATATGCAACTATTAAGACAAAATAAACTTTCAAAATCAAACTTCCCTGCTACAGACAACATTAAAATGAAAAGCACCAGCCTGCTCATCATGTCATGCAGCCTCCCGTAAACCCTAACAGAGAGAATATTTTAGCATTGCCTCATCCTACTAGCAGAGCTGCACAGTTGAAGCCAGTGGGATTGAGGTGAGTTGTGATCGCTGCGTTTGGTCTCCAAATCAGGATACTAGCAGTTACATTTTCGATTTATTTAGTCTGTTGATACTTTATAATGAAAGACAGATGAGAGAGAATTGCAGATTTGCAGGCAAATGGTAGTAAAAGAGCTGAGAGAAGATTTCTCTGGTGAACAAGGAGAAGTATTTAGGACAGGTGATATTACAGTGTGCAGAGATATTGTGCAGGTAACTGTCACATTAAACACCGAGATGATGGTGGTGTGGTTTGAGTCGATCCAGCATTTAACAAGAAGGCACCAAACTGTTAGAGTTCTGCTGGAGACCCACAGCAAGTAAATCAAGCACAACTACTTGAACGTTTTTTTCATGGTGAGCAGTGCAGTAGACAGTAGTGTTTCGAGGATGGCCACATCTTAACACTAGAATCCCTGAAGCCTATGGAAAAACTCATAATCCCGGCCCACCTTAAATTCCTTTGCACCTCTCCATCAACGTCCTTTGTTTTTTAAATGTGTCGATCAGCACTAACAACCTGCTATCCCACCCCAACCGATGCACCTCAAGTCGCGGAGAAGATTCTTAGAGCTAATGTCCGTTTATCTGGTTGTGTGATACATGGAATTGTAGAGGGTAAATAATATATTGTCATTTGGAATACACACATTTCATTTGTTTTTCATGTCTACAACGATCTGTGTAAATTGTAGGATGAAATGTGACACAGGAATTGTTGAAAACATAACTAAAAAATAAACGTTTTTCATATTTTACTAATAATTGACAAAGTGTAGACATGAAGTGTATAATGTGTGATGACTGAAGTCCAAATAAAAAATAATGGAGAGGTGCGAAGGAATTAAAGTTTTTTTTTTTTTTTTTATAGGTTTCAGGGATTCTAGTGTTAAACAGGCAGGTATGCTGGAGTGTCCAGCTCGGGGATGGGCTAAGTTCAATGGTGGGAATCACACTGTGGAAAAGTAGTTTCAGTTACAGTGTCGTCTTCTAGCCACATCAGCGACTTAACATAACTTCAACAACAAACCAATTAAAGCGCAACACCACCCATATAATACTTAGAATTGTATGGTTTGCTTGTATTAAAGGACTGTTCAGCGTCCTGTCCGCAGCGCTGAATAACAGCAGGGTGAGTGCTGATCCTGTCTCTCTCTCTCTCTCTCAGTCACGCTTGATGTTGGCTATGTCCTTGATCACGTGCTCCAACATGTCCAGGGTTCAGCAGTTCTGTGGTCTTCAATACCTGGCAGTGTTAACACTTCTTTTCATAAATTTAAGAGGAAATTGATTTGGTACAAAAACACAATCTGTGTTTTAGAAGGAGCTTCACCTTGTTCTGCGGGGAATGAAGAACTTTCTCAGCATTTTAACTGGCAAGGTCTAAGCAATAATTTTTTTACAGACATATGAAGCATAATAAGAGGAACAAAAAGCAAGCTTGTATAATACAAATGATAATTAAAATGGTTTTAATATATATTGCTAAAAGAATAATGTTTCATAAGCATGTTACAGCGGGGAAAATAAGTATTGAGCGGGTCAACGTTTTTCTCAGTAAATATACAGTATTTCTGATGGGGCTATTCACATGAAATTTTCACCAGATGTCAGTAACAACTCAAGTAATCCACACATACAAAGAAATCAAAACAAATCAGTGCCTTCACAGTTGAGGGAGAAGGCAGGCCTAGCAGGCTCTTCCATGTTTTGCCACCTCCAATGTCTTAGACTTCATGATGTCTGAATGTTGGGGTCAATATGCCGATGTTGTCTGATAACTTTGTTTTCTTTTTTAATTGCTGCTGTGTGCCAGGGTGCCCTGTAGTGGAATAGCTCACAGTCTGGTGATGGTCCCAAGCTCTGAGCAATTCTAATGTGTATGATTTCTATATATTGCATTTCTATTTTAAAACCCATGGGTATTGTAGATTTGTACAATTTTAACAGAATTAACAAAAAGATACACTTAAACACAGCACGGCACATGGAATTATTGATGCATACACATTGTGAATGGTTGCCCCTTTAGGAGGGGGATGCCAGTGATGAAAGTGGTACTAAAGTGACAGAGGAAAGTAGAAAAGTCTCACATGATCCAACAAAAGAGAAGAAAATCCACACTGGCAATGACAGTTCATGTGGGAAGGCAGAGCCTTGCATGTGGCATAGCGTTGGTGCCTTTTCAGAAGACCTGACACATTAGCAAAACCTTTCTTTTATATGGCACCTTTTTTCTAGCTGTCACCACCCCATGGCACTTTATTGTAATAGACACATGGTGAAACTGGCTACATATGCCTAATACAGTTTGAGCGCAGCAAGATGTAACGACGTGCTTGGGGTCTCATAGTAGGCCACAGATGGGAACTGTGCCTTGTCGGGGAGAGTCTGCATGGTCCCACTCCTGATTGCTCCCACCATTGTTTCATTCCGTTCATGGCCAGACCTGACAAAATTCAGTCCCCTATTCTGTCCACTTCTGACCAATTTTTCCCATTCCTGCCTAAGGTTCCATTCTGCTACCGACCGCATTCCCCGTACTTCAATTGGTCTCATAGCCTCAGTGGAGGCTTTAAACAGCAAAAAGCGAAAGTTCACAGCTACAGACAAGTAATAATAATCATAATAATAATAATGTCCATGTTTTCAACAAGAAAATAACTAGCAGCAACCTGCATGTTTGATCAGGAAAGCCTTTATGTGTGACTTAAAGTTCACGTTCGCTCTGAAGACCGCATAGCTACTGTTAAGGAAGATGGCTCCCCAGCAGAAGTGACAAACTACTTAGTGACACTTGCTTCATTATATTTCAAAAAAGTTCAAAAAAATCATTTTTAAAACTAGCGACAACATCTCTTATATAAGATATTCATAGACGTCTTCATTTGTACTTCAGATGTTGTTAGGCATAATAAATAAAAAGAATTTTAAATAGTATGTTTTTGTTTTTTACTTTTTTTTTTTCAATTACGTAATAGAAATATCAATCCTGCAGGCCCTTTAAAG
Organism: Polypterus bichir lapradei; assembly: GCA_026402145.1. Lineage (NCBI taxonomy): Eukaryota > Metazoa > Chordata > Cladistia > Polypteriformes > Polypteridae > Polypterus > Polypterus bichir. The sequence continues at coordinate 25,878,104 of JANRMT010061414.1, forward strand.
ATAGTTGCATATAAATTAAGATGTTTAAAATGATTGGATTGTTTGATTAGAAAAATCAGAAAAGACCCATTGTACTGTATATGGTGGCATGTGCTAAGTTTCTGTTATATCCCTGCCCTGGTCTTCTCCTAAAAAAAATAGCAAAGTCTGGTCACCTGATAGACGAAGAGATAGATAAGCCTGCTGTGGCGTGCGTTCCACTAAGACAAGCATTTAAATATGTGCAAGTGACACACACGCCAGCAAGATGCCAGCCGACTGCAGCACAGCAAAACACGTTGCTAAACTGAACACTCGAAAGTAAATCTGTGCAGATACAAAGGGAAGGGGAAAAGCATCGGCGCACTCCAACCAGTAATCACGTCGTGCACAAGCCCACCAAGCTGCTGTGCATGTCAGCAGTGATTCATTAGAAAACTCAGGTGATGAGACAACTTGACCCCACCGCATTACAGACACGTGATATCTTTTCTTTATCTCCGACTGTATGCACTTTTACATCGTAGTTATAGTACAATACATTTAGGTATCAAAAATATACATGGATGTTCATCAGCATTCTGATTGCCTGCTCAGCACTGAAGTAATCCAGCTGACTTGCTACTGTTAATTTGAGTTGGGTTCTGCCGCAATTTAGACCTCTTGTAGTGTTTGTCGACATGAGGCCAGATGGCCTTAAGTGGCCATAGGTAATGTCTAGTAAGGGAAGCGAAGCACATGTTGGACCTTGGAGGGTAAAGTTGTGGTGCCTGGCAAGGGTCCAGTACTTTCCCTCTAATCTGTTATCTGCCAACTTATAGTGTCTGACGAGGAAGAGTGTGGTCATGTTTCCCCATTATGACACATAGCCACTAGTCCATCTCCGTACATTTCCTCTGCCTGCACAGACCTGAGGTGTCTTCCTGTGCACCTTGTTTTAAATGCTGTGATTTTCAGAGTCAGTGGGCCCACTGTAACTCAAGCCCCCCAGGCTTATAACAAACACAAATGTGTATTCTGCTTTGACCTCCTGATGTTTGTTTTAAACCTGAAGTTATTTGGTGGTGCTGTTTCACTTGCACGTTGAAGAATGCAGGACACTTATTGTCTGCCAGTGCCAATTGGCACTGTGCCAGGAGTGTTCGGTGTCAGTTATGAATTGAGATGGCCAATGTGACTGATGTGAGAGAATGCAGAAAGATATGTTTTATTTTCTTAAAAGTGAACAATATGATGGCGTCCCTGCTTTATACTGTAAGGATATTTTATATTTTAATAGTGCTGTTCAGGGGGTACAGGATCAGAGCACTTGAGCATTTTAAACATTAATATTTAACATACAGACACACAAAAAATGACACCCCTCACACAGAACAGTTTAACAAATACACATCACGCCAAACAACAGTGTCTCCTCATTTTGCCCTCTGCTAGCTTGCATTGCTGTCTTATAGTTTTTGTTTATTTGAGGTGCTAACTTTTTCAAGGCCATGACGGGCAAGTATGGGAGCACCTGGGAGCTGGATTTAACTCCTGGCCTTAGTGTAGTTTTCCCCTTGTCCACTTGAATTTTGTTGATGATTTGATGCAGTAACACAAAATGACAAAGTGTGCTGGTCTCCAAAAAAGGAAACAAAACCAGAGCAGGACCTTCACTGGTCTTCCTCACCTCAGGCAGCCTGACCAAAACCTCAATAGGCAGGCTTTCAGGCTGGCATAGGCGAAAAATGGTGTACTGACTTTTTAAGGTTAAAAATACATAAAAATGCTCTTTTTTGGGGGAGCCCTAGTCTTAAATAAAAACAAAAAAAACAGTAGTTTGAAAATGACAAAAACTAACACTAAACTAAACACACAGACCAGTGAGAACAAACCCTTTCTGTATAGTAACATTCGGAGTACTCTGGCTTTCCTCCTTCATCCCAGAATTGGGCACACTAGGCCAGTCAGAGTGAGCAGGTGTGCCCCTGATGGGACTGCCACTCCACCCAGGTTTGGCTTCCACACTCCATCTGCTTATGCCTAGCTGGGCTCTGACATCTGGTGACCCTGTAATGGAATAAATTTGTTCAGGATGAGGTTGGATGCATGGGTGGATGATAGATATCCATGTGAAGTCTTGCACATTCAATATAAAATGCAATAATGAAAAAAGCCAGCTTTGCCCAGATAACTGTAAATAAGGCTAATGTGTGGCCTTTGACCCAGACTGCCTCCCCGCTGCATTCCAGGTATTCAGGATGCTAAGTTCAGAGAGTTCTGTTTTGTCTTCTCTGGCATTTTTTTGACACGAAGAGTTGACTTCCCTTTCTCCACTCTCTTTTATAAGGTGAACTTCATTTACTAAACTGGATCATTTGAAAAGCGAGAAAAGGCACACATTGACCAAGTGTCCCTGCTTGTCTTTCAGACCAGTTTATTTCTTTGGATGGACTCCCGTGTTCTGGAAGAGCCGCAGTTTTGAATGTATAATGCAATAAAACATTACATGGCCATTATTTTGCTCACAAAGTGGAAAAGGCTCTTTATTTTCCCATCATGGTGTATCATTTTGAAATCGATATGAGGATGCAAGTTTTAAATCGATCCTGTAACGAGCTCCCTACTTATTTCAATCTGCTGACTTTTTTCTTGAAATCCCATAATTGACTGATGATGCTTGAACGGCCGCTTTTTGCACTCCCTGTCAGTTCAATGTCAGTTGAAAATCTATCAAAGCTTCCTTTTCAATGCTGGAAAACATCCCACTTTTACAGCACGTTACCCTGCATTGTCACAATAGTCACGCGGCGCCGTGGCTGCGCTGCAGACACTTGGGAATGCTGACTGCGGGCCGTACTCCTAATACTCATGCTGAAGAGATACGATTCCCTGCCGTCTTGAAGCGGTCCTTCCTTTATTACTTTAATGGGGATACCCAGTTTTGCCATTTACTTAAAACTCAAACTATTTTTAAAAAGCTGCCATCGGCCCCTTCAATTTCAGGTTCTTCTAGTATTGATGAGTGTGGGCGCTAGTGCACCACTGAGAGTCTACTGTCAGTACCTGGTATTTTCTTTCATTCTGTCTATTTCAAAGCCTGATTTTGCTGGTGGGATGCTTTTTGCTTTCATTTCATCTCCTCCTCTTGTAGTAAGGCGCTATATAAGCACCCGACCCGGCACTGATAGACACACAGGCCCGTATGAAACAACACAAGACTTTTTATTCTTTACCCGTTGGCGCACGTCTTCCCCGTGACCCACAGGCAATACACAGTCCAAAAAGCACTATCACAACACACCAACAGTTTTCTCCCTTTTACCACCACTCCTCCTCCCGACTCTGACCATTGAGTGGTGGTGGCTGGCCCTTTTTATAGCCCACCCGGAAGTGTTCCAGGTGCTTGACCACCTGGTCCTAATTGCCCTTCCGGGTGGGGCTGAAGATTCGTCCAGCTGGACTGCTGACTCCATGCAGCTCCCCCTAGCGGCCTTCTGAGCCCCCAACCAGGATGTGGAAGACTCCATCTCCCATGGAGCCATGGGACAGGTTGGGGAATCATCGTCCGCCAGGGAGGCTGCCACCAAGTGTCCCGGAGGAGGTATTGAGCTGTTCATGGTTGCTCCCCCGGAACAGATGCAGCAGGCATGAGACCCGGCTGTCCGCCACACTCTGTTTTGCTTGTCCTGGTGATTGTTGAAGTGCTAACCATTCAGTTTGGTGTCATTCAATTTCTGTTCTGTGAGTATTGCTGTTTTTTGCTGATGGTACCCTAATATGGGCAGACATGCCCGTTCTCCAGTGCCCGTTTTCTCAAATACTTCCAGGCCAGCAGCATCAGTGTCACCTGTGGGGGTGTGGAGTTCATCCTGTCTAGATGCCCATACCTGCTGACCTGCTCCTTTCTCAAGGTGGACTCACAACAGCATTTTAGCTCTGAGATGCCCTTAACTTACCAACTGCATCCATCTATTCATCCTGTTTTAGGGTCAAAGGATTTGGAGCCTGTCCCAGCAGCAGTCCTTCACAGAGCTCACTGGCCCTATTTAGGGTCACCAGTCGAGCTGCACTCCTTTGCACGTGAGAGTATTTTTTTTTCTAAGCCGAGTTGTCTGAAAATCCAAATAGAAATCTGTGTGCTTTGATTACCAGATGCCTCTTCATTTCACCTCCCATTTACCTCCATTGCTACTCTATGGTTTTTGTTTGCCTGAGGAGTTGTTTTTTGAGCAGTTTTGTGATGTAGTGGGTGACACTGCCACCCACCAATTCTGCTGCTTTGGGGCTCCCATATTGATTTTGTTCATTATCCCCTTGTGCATTGGTTTTTCTCCCACGCCTCCAAAGACATTGAGTTAACTGGCAGTTTCAAGCTGACCATGTGAGAGTGTGTGTGGGTGTATGCATGAGTGAACCTGCAATGGACTGGCATCTTGTCCAGGGCTGTTATCTGCCTTGCATCCACTGCTGTCTGGGATAGGTTCAAGGCCCTGGTGACTCTGATCAGGATGAAGTGGGTTTGAGATGTGATTGTGAATGCCAAGAAATCAGTATGGTGATACAGTTGTTATCATGCAGGCCTATATGCAGGGAAAAAAATTTGTGAGAGGCCTTCAGCTCCAGACTGCAGTGAAAAGACATCACAAAGATGTCAGAAAGTGTGAAGTCTGCTGAAAGTCCCACCATTACAAGTCTACTCAGAAATGGTCCTACCCGAGACTGCCAGTCCTCAACCATCACAGTGGTTTCTGTCCATTCAGCGAGCTAACACTGGACAGATGGAGGGGGGAGTCCCATACCTCTGTACTGAGAGGTCATGAAGAAACCAAATTAACAGAAGGCGAGGATTCTTGGGAATTCAACAGATTCTCTTTTAATAGTGAAGGACGTTGAGTACTTGGCAGCCAACTGGATCAACCAAATGCGATCAGTGGCTGAGGGGGTCGAGAGACACTGAATGTTTTTACAACTGTGGGGCTGACCCATGGATGAGCTGTGCGATGTACAAGAGCAGTGTCCCAATTTTAGCAGCCTTCTTAATAGGAAGTAAAGTTCCACTGTTGATTTTTATTAGAGGGGGGCACACCTTGTCAACCCACAGAATAAGAGAGACCACCATGTGAAAGTCCCCAGTGACTGGGGTGCCCAGGGCTTTAACAGTGTAGGAGCGGGACAGAAATCTGAGTGTGTTTTCAAAATTCTCAGTGTTTGTTCAGTTTTCTCCGTGGCTTGATGCTCATTGCACACAAATCTTGACTTCAGGGCCATCTGTCATCCTCAGGTGACCATAATTCAGAAGGTTGGATAATAGGTGCCAGGAAATCAAGCATGGGTTTGGCCAAATTGAATAAAACCCATGTTGTCTTGTGCTTCAGAAGGTTCAGTCTGACGACATTCCCTCCGCTCGTGGAGTCGGCTTGAATCCGGCTTTCCTTGTGTCTTTCGGGAATTTAACACACGATCCCACCCTCTTTCCCTTGTTTTACCTTTGCATGCAAGCACATGTTGTTTATTGCTTTTCCTGGATTGTTATTTACTGACCAGAACATGGGCTCAGATGACCTAGATAAGGTGGCCCCCACACATGGCGGTCTCAAAGTCTTTGTACATTTAAACCCTTCCACTCACAGCTGTGCCTGCTATGTTTTCATGTGCTTCTCATTCACGTTATTTCCCGTCTTTCCATTCAGCCTGGAAACCTCAGCTTTCCCTTTTGACATTTGGTATGCTTTTAATTCACTGATTCTTGGACTGGTCTTTCTGGAAACACTTTGGCCTTAGTATTTGCTTTTATATAGTGCCTTTACAGCTGGTGGAATGAAGTCAGATGCATCTGTTTTCCAAACCTGGGATTCTGATGAGGCCAAATGTCACCCTGGCAGCACTGGGCACAAGACAGTAATCCACACTAGACAAGTGTCAGACTTTCCCAGGGTTAGCTTTCTCACATATCTTTGACATGTGGTGTAGCACACAGGGAGAACATTCAAACTCTGCACACACTGTGACCAAATCTGAAGCCGTGAGCACTGTGGAAAATCCGTATCATCAAAGGGGCAAAGATACCACAGAGCTGAACTGCGGAGTCCCCAGGCTGTCTCCAATCTTCAGCAGTCCTTCTTTTTCAGCTGCCTACTGATGATTATTTGTTCTTAATGCAAAAGGAGTTGAAATGGTCTGCGTGATTGATCTGACTGTACCTCACAAGAAAGTTCAGAATGCGGCCCGTAGCAACAGCGTAGCCAGAGATGGCAGCTCTTGTGGCCCCTTTGCCCAAGTGCTATCTCAGAGTGACTCATTATTTAATTATTATTATTATTATTATTATTATTATTATTTCGTATCAGTTTTTTTACTTGTAATTACCATAGATACTCGCATATTAGTCGATATCGCAGATAAGTCGAGTGTATTTTTAAGCCGAAAATTACGAAATTTGTTATGATCTGCGTATAAGTCGAGTGTAAAACTTGACAGCTATCAAATTCTTTGAATTTCATAATTATACCCAATGTACCTGGGCCCAGACTTTCAACATTTTAATCTTTGAAGAATTTTAGAAAGCCAAAATTAAAACTCCAAAAACATTTTTATTAATTCACTTAAAGTTAGAATATTTCAAATAAATTTGTATTCAAGTCCCTCACATATAATAAAGTGGCCCTAAGTGTCTTCTTCAAATCCTTCAAAGTCCGATTTTTTGTCATCAGAATGTCCGAATAAAACATGAAAGTCTTCTTCCGTGACGTCGTCAGCATAAACATCGTCCTCTTCGCTGTCGCCATCTGTTGAATCATCTTCATAGATGGCATCACTACAGTAACCCCCACCGCGTGTAGGCCTAATTGAGCAGTCAAAGCATATCAGGTAGGTGAAACTAAACTGAACCACAGTATAGGATGACAGTGGTTATCAACTAATAGAGCGATAGCCAATAGCTCAAGTCAGCTGGACTTCGCCTCATTTAGCTTGAGCAATAAAAAATTCAAATGAAATGTTCGTTGTATTGCAGTTGATCCGTGTTTTATGATAGTTGGCACTACAAATTACAGTCAGTGGATTTCAAATTTCGTAGACTCATGTTTTGTAATTTAAGTAAAACCTGTTTATAAGCATTAGATGCTAGGCGATTTAATGGAATATTAATGGTGGACACTAATTTAAACACGCGTGTTGCCTTGGTTCTTTTGATTCCAAATCTGGTTGCACGTGACAGCTAATGGTATGTTTGTTTTCCAAAACCTGCAAAAGCTAATGCTCAAATTCAAGTATTTCACAGTTTAAAGAATTATTTAATGAAATTAGAAAAAAACTAGCTAATTAGCAATAGTATTGCTGGCTTATAATTATGTCAAAGACCATGGGAAATGGCAGATGACGGTGACTTAACACCGTGAAGCGTTGAGTGTACAATGCCATTACCCAAATTCTATGGAAAATTGTGTTGCCCCGTGGATAAGTCGACCCTGTTTTTTTTGAATGAATTTTAAGGCATAAATGTTTCAACTTATACACGAGTATCTACGGTATAGCAGCCTGTTTTCAAACTGCCGGTGTCTTAGGCCGGAGTTATACTTCGCGCGAAGCGACGCATGCTGCCGCAGACGCTCCTAATAGGCAAGCGTTGTGGTGTTTATACTTGCGCGCGTACTTTATGTAAATCTGGAGGAATCCACCAGTTGACAGTGCAAGATATTATCACGGTGAGAACATGTTCGGCTTCTCTGCGTTGTGAATTGCCTAGAACACCTATTAAATTCCTATAACGCCTTACCGCAATATCTCTGAAAAGGATGTTTATTGATTAAATCAATCAATCCAGGGATGTGTCCATTCCAGCAAGCATTGGGCACGAGTGAGAAACAATCCCTCGACGAGGCCTCAGCCCATCGCAAGGTAAATACAAGCACACGCATACACTAGCGTCGTTTTAGCGGCACCAAATCCCTAAATCTGCATATCTTTGGAAGGAAACCGGAGCACAGTGTGGAATACAAGCAGGAAATACCAGCAACATAACTCCCTGTGACACAGCAGTGCAATCACTCCACCACCGTGACACCCCCATGTGTGTAATTATTCACAGTATTCATTATTTAAACGAAATTATATGTAAAATGTAACATACACACTTTAATGCATTTCATCATGAAAGTGATATCAAGTATAGATCGAAGGATTCTAAATGTGCAGAGAGTTGGAATATCATACATTTAATTTGTTCTGTGTGGTGATCTATTGCTGCTTGCCGCTGCTGTCAGGTCCAAGAAGCTCGTAGCGATTAAAAACTGGGATGACGTTTACAACGGTCTGCTTTAATGATAAAGTAAACTACGAGGTTAAAGTGGACATTTCGAGATTAAAGCCGAAATTTCCACTTTAATCACAAAATACACAATTTCACTGTGTCCTTTATTTTTTTCTCAGTGGCTCAAATACAGCACTATACATTATGTTGCTGTTGTGAAGTTGCAGAAAAAAAGACGGCACAAAAGATGGTATGTGAGACTTTTAAAATGTATCGTGTCTTTACGATCGGAAATATGTGACGCTTGAATATCAAAGCACCACGAATGCATCTGTATGTCGGCATTTTGCTTCACCACATGGGTGGATGCGTAGTGGGGAGTGGTGACAACCAGAATGAATTCCTCAGCCAAGACAATCATTTTGATAGTTCTAGAATATTCCACTAGGAAGTGAAAGCAATGTGAGTTCAGATCTGTATCATGTTCCCTGAGTCGTGTTCATCAGGCCACGCCACGCCACTGTCCAGGAGCCTCTAAGGTGAGGCACTGTTTGTGGACTGGTGTCTATGGATCATGGAAGGGATGCACTTCAATGCTCGATGAAGGTCACTTATTACTGTACTGTGCCCCTCAGATGAGCACCTAACACTTCTTCCTCAGAGACATGGGAGCAGTGCCAGCTTTCTGAATTTGTATCCTACATTATCAGGTTGTTCTGCTGATAGAAAAAGTTAGGTCTACTCTAGCAAAAGTTTTTGTTAAATGGAAGGTTTTAGGTTTGGTGAGTTAAACAAATGTGTAAAATGATTTTGTCACAATAAAACTATGAAGTTTTTTGCCATGAACTTGTGTCAAGTGCACATGTATCTATGGTGTATTGACATTAAAAGCTGGTGATTTTGTTAAGTAGGATGTAATGGTAGACCACCAGTCATGAGGACCCTGCAGCTCGTCCTCTTTCTTTTCATTTCTCCCTTTATTTTCAATTTCCATAAGAGCTTCAAATCTCCAGATGAGACTCCCGAAGATTTTTTAGCTGCAGATGAGTTTTCTGGGAAGAAAGCGAGTGATGCTGGCTCTCTATAAGGCGCACTATAATTAAAGTAGGTGCTGCCTGCTGCCCTGATGTGTCTTTATGACTGGAATCAATTTGCTGGCTGTCAGGGACTTGTAAATCCAGGCCAGAGAGTCTCTAAAGGGCTCCTTACAGGGCTCCTCGGCTCTCTTTTCACTTAGCACGACTGAATCATTGTGCTCTGATTGGCAGCTGCTTCCTTAAACCACTAGGCTGGCCACAAATGGTGCAGGATATGATCAGTGGTCTAGTGGCGTAGCCCCTTTCCGCTCCACCTTGTCAGCCAAGCACATCAGCGTCACTTAAAACTGCACTCGCTGTCCATTAGTCCATTAGAGGGCTGGTGCTGTCTGCGCCTAATCACATAATAACATGGTGAGGCCAATCATGTAGCCACTATTCTACTGGATCACTGTGTCGCAGAATGCAAAGCGAGTTGCTTTAGGCCAAGTGACAAGCTTCACACCTGTAAGCTCCATCTGGCCCTGCTAGCCAGCTGCCTGTCTAGAGCCTCAGTGCGGATGCATGAACTCCAGTGTGCCAAAAACCTGCCAACTTAACCTGCAAACGTAATGCTGCACATCTGAGCGAAAGTCCTTTTGAAAGAGATCTGTAGGCCAAACGACTGAGCAGGCCTTTGGCACACCAAATAGAAGGAAAAGGCAAGAAGATGGCTTTAGGGACCCTTGGTTAAAGCACCTATTCCAAGAGGCCAGCGAGAGCCTGAACAAGGCTGAAAGTGACAGGGCCTTAAGCTGCCAAACGTGCCAGCACATCTAATGTTCTTCAGTAAGACAGAGGCTGTCCATCAGTGCCAATAACGGCTGTTGACAGCAGCCTGGGCTTAAAGATGCCTCTTCATTTCCCAGGCCCCTTTGCTGCTCCACGTTCCTCCTCATTTCTCAAGCGTCTCTAAAGTCAGATACCAATTCCCCCCTGAAATGGTCCTCCATGTGGGAAGATGAAATGTGATCAGTGTCACAAGAGAACAGCAAGAACGCGGAAACAAGGCAATAAAGGGAAACGTTAAGAAGGTGCAATCCGTCAAGTGTGCATGTGTGGCGACAAAGCTCCAAGGAGGCTTCGCTCTACTCCAATTCTCACATCTGCACATTTCATTTTGAGCAGCGCACGCCTGTGCATTCTTCACTGAAAACCAAGTCGACAGGGCTGCTTTAATTTTCTTAAGGATTCTGGGCTGCTGACAAGAGTGTTCAGGAAGCCTCCTTTGTTAGCCACTTTAGAGGGCCTATAAGCTGTTGTTCTGCTGATCTACTTTGAGCTTAAAACATTGGAATGATTTGGTAACGTCTCATTGTTTGGCTCCTGCTGGTGACTTTGTCGGCCATAAGCAATGCCAGCATTTCTGCAGTGGCCTATTGGTGCTGGGCTCCTGCTAGCAACTCTGTCGGACATATGCCTGCAGAGGCAAAATCTTTAGTTGTACTTATTGTTCACTTGGCTCTTTCATCAAGCAGTTTAAATGGATATGAAGTCATTATAAAAATGGGAAATAGAAGCACCATATCAGCATATAGTTTTCCCCCTACAACATACCAAAAAATGAGGCCTTATCACTATAAACCTAATCCTGGCTTTATGGAGGCCTAGTGTTCAAAATGGCTTTTCCCCAAATGTGAAATGAGCTTTGGCATACACAGGCAAAACCAAAAGAAAGTCCTGAATCAGAATAATTTTAAATAATCTTCAGTACCAAACATTAACAAATAGTGAAATAAGCCGTGAAATCTCTGGCTTTTTAAAAATAGTGAAGGTTTATTAGAAATCTGCTAGTGTGGCAGAGAGAGGATTACAGCATTGTTCTTAATGGCACTCAGTTTTGTTTTAATTCTCACCTTTGACCTCCAGAGTGTGTCCCATAACTGAGTCTGCCCTTTTAATTAGCTTGTTGATTTAGTGGGCCTCTCTTGATATTCTGATACCAGCAAAGCACGCCACAGTATAGAAAATCACACTGGCCATCACAGAGGTGCAGAAGATATGAAGGACGTCACTTCCCACATTGAAGGAACACAGTCCCTTAAGAACAAAAAACAGCCTGCTCTGCCCTTTCTTATATAATTCCCACTGCGTTATGAGACCAGTCCAGTCAGTTATTGATGTGGACCCCCGAGTAATTGTAGGAACGGACCACCTCTGCATCCACTTCCTGAATAATGACCGGCCATAGAGGCTGTTTGGTGCAATGAAAGTTAATGACTTTCCTTGGTTTTGCTGATTCTTTGCACTAAGAAACAAAGTTCTTCCATGATTCCTCTTTTTTGTCTCATCCCCTTATCAATACACCCCATAAGTGCAGAATCATCTGAGAATTTCTGCAAGTGTCATGACCTACTATTATATTTATAATCGGAGGAGTGCAGAGTGAAGCGAAAAGCAGACAGGCCTGTTCCTTGTGACACTCCCTCCAGTGTTGCTCACATCTGTAGCAGAAACACAGTCCTTGAGTCACATAGATGGCAGTCTTCCAGACAAATAGTCCCTTATTCTGGCACATCCACCTGCATGAGCTTGCTGAGTTTGCCTCTTAACAGGAATGGCTTGACGGTGTTGAAGGCACTGGAGAAATCAAAAAACATAATCCTTACAGTGCTGTCAGCTTTGTCCAGATGAGAATAAGCCTTGTGGAGCAGACAGAAGATTGTATCCTCCACTCTAATCTCTGTGTGAGAGGCAAACTGCAGTGGGTCCAGGTGGTCTTAACCACAAGAGGACTCATATGGTCCAGGGGCAGCCTCTTTAAGTCCTCGTGATGTAAGATGCTAGTGCCACTGGTCTGTAGTCATTAGTTGAAAAGGAGCCTGCCTTTTTTAGAAGGAACAGTGCAGGATGTTCCCCACTGCATGGAGACTGGACGTGTGACAGAGGACAACACAAATTTCGTCAGCACGGCCTTGACAACTCAAAGACTGACTTCATCTGGTCCCACAGCATTTCCTGAGTGTTTTCTTCCCAGTTTTCACCTCATTTGATCATTAGTTATGGACATCTCAGAGGTGGACTCATCCCTGATAAATCCAGATAAGGCAGGCGATGGTGACTGGAGATGCAGTAGGGACGGCTGGTCATTGAAAGAAGGTGGTAGTGAAATGAGAAAATCTGTTAAAAAAAGAAAAGGTTCAGGGTGTTAGCTTTGTCCACATCTCCTTCTTACACCTGAGTCCTGGATTGCTTGAGTCCAGTAGTTATGCCCAGTCCAATCAAGACATCCTTCATGTTGTTCTGAGTGAGTTCATTTGCTTTGTCAGCTTAGTAAGCTTCCTTTCCTCCACTCTGCTTTTTCTTCAGCACTTGCTGTGCACCAGATTTGAATGGTGTCTTTTGTTCATGCAGGAGATTTCTTAGCTCCTTAGTAATCCAGGGCTTGTTGCTTGGAAAGAAATGTACTGTCTTTGTGGGTACCTCTGTGTCGACACAAAAGTTAATATAGTCTTTATAATGCAGTGGCTGAGTCCCTCAGTGTCACCCCCATGTGAGTCGCACATCATTTCTCCACTTCCTCACAAAATACAGTACATACATAATAAACAACAGTGTTCAAACCACAAAGACCAAAAATGAGTTTCATAATGTAATATACAAAATAGTATTTAATAAATAATGCAAATAACAAATCAAATAGAAAATGTACTTGAGCCAGGGATAAAACCCGTGCTAATCCATAACAAACAGTGGTGAAAAAGCTGCCGTTTCATACCACAAAGAGACTCTGAATGATTTTCTTAACCCACCGGTTCGAACTCTGGTTCTATTCTTGCTGGCCCAGTAAAAGAGAGCGTCATCTCAGTTGCTTTTGTAGTATAAAATATTTTTGTTCCTCCACTCAATTTATGTGAAGAGCGCATCACATCCTTGTCTTCTCCTCAGCCTCCCTCAAACCCGTGGGAGCTGTCCATGGGCTTCCTGTCATTATAGTTATCATCATTGTTATTGACATAGATCACATCTGTGCAGCTTGTAATGTGAAATCGAACTTGCCAAATAAAAATCATGTCATGTTACAGCAAGGTGTGCGAGTACTGCGGTCTTGTGAGTATAACAAATGCAGTCAGATTTAGCCATTTGTTTCCTTTCACACTTTCGGGGCAGCTTTCTAAAAGTGAAGTGAATGCCAGTAGCTGTTGGGTGAAGCACATTTGACTTTTTTGCTAATTGTGCATAGTTTGGAGTATTGGAATATAACTGTCTTATGTAGTGCCTTTTACGGTGCATTTAATACCAAAGTGTTTCTGCTTAGCTTGTGCAATACTGTTGTGATGAGCAGCACACAAAATGGCACAAAAGGAGCAAGGACTCTAAAAGACGCACAAACCAGGCCAGCCCCAAAGATAGACCTCACTCCAGGCAGGCTGACCCCAAACACAGCAGACCCAAAATGGGGAGCTGGCTTTAAAAGTTCGAAAATATCTGCAATGTCTCAAAATATATCAAAAATGCCCCTCAAGGAAGAGGAACTGTTAAACCTCTGGCTGGATAGAAACTGTTAGTCCAATGTAGAATCTTTATAAAAGAAGAAATGTATTTGATTTTAACACAAAAAGAACACAAACAGGTGTAATGGAGAGCATACAGGTTATGATGTAATAAGAGCTCAGGAAGTGGGACGGTTTTGTGAAAGCAGCAGGCCCCCATATAATCAGATTGGTCATGAATAAGATAGAAAATAACTAGTAGACGAGGGTGCTAAAACAAGGAAAAGACGAGAAGAGCTTCTCAGTGTCCTGCTCAGTCGCAGTGAGTCTTTCAACTGACTGCCTTCTTCTGGTGCTCATTGGAATTGAAGTGCTGATTCCGTGAAGGGGCATCCATCTGAAGTGAATGGCAGATGGAAAAGAATGTTGCATGGCGAGAGTGCTTCCTGTCATTTCAGGACAAGGTGCCTGACAAGGTTACTTTTTTATTTGATTTTTTTTTTTTTTTTTTTTTTTACAACTGTCTAACAATATCATATACAGTACTAATATCTAATTTGAAAGGGAAGGAAGCTGTTTAACTAGTTGTTGCTCAAGCACATACAGTATTTGACCCTGCTGGATCAGATAAGAACCTTTAAATTCTGGACTGGGGGATTAAATGCTGTACATCAATCTGGTTGTAATTGATGGATCTGCTGGTCTTGAGGAATATAGTTGGCTGAGACTAAAGCACATGAACTAGACTGTTAATGGGGCTGTGTCTGCCTAACCAAGAGGTTTGACTAGGATGATAGGATGGATTCAAGTGTCTCTGCCATTTTTGCTGCTCTGTTCAGACGGCATGCTGGATTAAGGGCCGTGCTGGACCATGCCAGATCAGACACTAATAAGAACATTAAGACAGGCAGCCACCTGGTAGTGAGCATATGGACACAAGATGAACTGCTGCTGAGGTTGTAATGGTATTTCTGTTACACTTATTTGATTTTATTTATTAACTTTCCCTCCTGCATGTTCTGGCACTCTAATTGCCAGGGGCTATGCATGTAAAAATAATTCAGAGGCATTTAACTAGAGTGACCTGGCTGGCAAGAATCAACATACAAAGACTATGGATAGGATTTGAGGCATTCCATTAAAGTCTTTATCAGAAAGTATGCCAAACTGGGGGGGGATAGGCTCACCCTAGGACCCTACTATGACAAAACATAAGGTAGTAGGGAATGTCTGAAAAAGGGTAGCCCAGAGAAAACTAGTGCAATAATGGGATCCAAGAATTAAAAAAAAATAAAAAGTAAACAAAGTCAGAAGCAATAAATCCAGGAAACAGAAAAATCAATACTTGCAATAATATGCGCTCTTCAAGCGTCAGTGACCCACTGCAGCACCGGCTCCCCAGACTTGCATATAAAGGCTAAGGGCGGTCCTTCAGCATGATATTAAGGTGGGTTCCACCCACAAAACACACGGAATGAAAGCAAAGGTATTTACATAATATTTATACACTGACTAATTAGTCAACAACACAAATTAAACAAACATCATGAAATTTAAACAAACATCCAACTGAACCTGACCATCGCTGAGCTATGTGAACACAGGCCATCATGGTTATTGGTTTGCTGTGTTTACCTCTTCTTGGATTGCTTGGAGCTCCAACTTGTGACTCTTCACCTTCCCACTTCAGTGGGTTTACATGAGTTTTCGGTTGGACTATTTGGAGAAACGTTAAGGTTACCAAAAAGAAGGAAGGACATAAGGAGCCAAATAAACATATCAAATATATTTCACTTTGCTCCACATGCAATTCGACCAAAAAATGACATTTCTGGCTGGCCAGGTTATATGTTTTATTTCAGACAATTGACTAAGGTAAAGGGTCAGCATTACATCATAACTCAGACAATTCAACTTTGTTTTGTCCAAATTGTCCAACTTATATTTCCAAGTTGGTAGAGTGTTCACGTGGAATTTCCAAATCAACAACTCGAATTTACCATCTGTCCGAGAGCACATGATGGCAGCAGTTCCTTCTTCACTTCCTCAAACCATCAGCCCCATCACCGTCCTCACCCTGTTGTTGATCAGGTGATGTGCCCATCTGATATTCTTTTTCTGTTTTCTGTGTAAAAGCGCCCCCTACCACACATACACACACACAAACACACTCTCTTCCCAGCATTCATCGCATGTTCCATCTACACTTCCCAATTCTTTTTCCTGCACCCACCTGTGTGGTGTCCAGTTGCTGCTCACCAACCCTTGGCTTAAATGGATGAGCTGAGGCTGGCTCTTCTGCTGGACACAAAGACCCGGGGCCGTGCATCATGCCATCTCTTGGATAAATGAAGCTGGAATGTGCGAGATCCCTTTTCCATAACCCCTGGTGTGCCCTCTATCAGATTGTTAATAATAAATGCCAGCGTGTTAACCTTGCGATCTGCTTACTTATTAACTTTCCTGATAGATGCAGGACAGCCTGCGCGCCTGCTAATGAAGCCACAAATTGAAAGTGATTGCTCCGGCCAGGCTTGGCAGGAATCAGCGTGCTGCCAGAGAGTCTAAGGGAATAATAAAATATTTCACTAACCTGGGCTTGGCTTTGGCAGGCGGGCTGGGATCAGCAGTAAGACAACTCTTATTACTGACCTGCTGCTTGTTTTAGTGCTGCAATTAACTGCGCCCGATATTAAAAGCGTTTTCCTTTTTAAATGCATTCTTGAATGGACGCGTAGGTCTGCTGGACTGAAGAGCTCTGTGTTAGGTGACAGCCAGCACAGGGCTTCTCGGCCCCCTGATAAGTGAGAAGGAGAGCCGGCCTGAGTCAGCCCATTTCTGCTTTATAAAGACCATTTTTAAAACGGCTTAACACTGGCACAATTCTGAGTGTATGGACACTGAGCAAGTCATCTTCTCAAATTCAGTAGTGCATGCCAAGGGAAAGGAGCTGTATAATAGAGAGCAGAAGTTTGAGTTAGCTGGTTCATCTGTGACTCCCCCAATCTTCAACCCAGCTGTGCAAAGTCATGTGGCACAACACACCTTACTGTCAGAATATGGTGGTTACGAGGCAGAGGAGCTGTCAAGTTTAAGAAGTGGCTACAAATTCACTGCTTGAAGTGAGGATCAGCAGCAGACAAGTGAAACTCAGTGCCCAGTATCAACAGTGGCATCACCCAGGCATCCACCTCCATCACCATATCTTGGCTTTTGGAATCGTGACATTGTGGTCAAGTCATCAGGAGGCAGTGCTGCAGCTCAGCTCTACTCAAGGCCGTTTAGTTTTGTATTAAACAGTTGTGTGATGTGTGTGTGTGTGTTTGGTCTTCCATATAATCAACAGTTCCACCTAACATACTAGACTTCAGTGTGGCTATCGGTTTCACTTTTTATACAAGCGAAGAAGTAACAAAAAAATGGAATCTTGGTGTACCCCAAGTTAAGAGAGAAAAGGCAAAAACCGTGAAAACACAGGAGTAGAAATGAAGCACATAAGAGGAAGCCAAGCACCTCCAGTAGGTGTCAGCAAGCCTGGGTTTCTTATTAATCAGAGAAACAGGATGGGAGTGAGTGAGTGTCTGATCCCCACTTCACAGTGCAACTTATCATGTATAGAACTAACACCTGTGGGGATGAGATAACTCCAGTCAAAAGCAAGATGTCTCCCATACAAGATATAGAAAAGACTAAATGAATAAAAGAAAATTATTACAGTAAGTATTTGGACAGTGACACAGTTTTCATAATTTTGGCTCTGTGCCCCACCACAATGGATTTGAAATTAAGCAATCAACATGTGATTGAAGTGTAGACTTTCAGCTTTAATTCAAGGGGTTTAACATAAAAAATTGTTTGAGCCATTTAGAAATAACAGCCATTTTTCTGCATAGCCCCCCATTTCCAAGGGCTCAAATATATTTGAACAGACTAACATAATCATGAATATGATGATCATTTTCAATACTTAGTTGAAGATCCTTCACATTTAATGACTGCCTGAAGTCTGAACCCATGGCCACCTCCAGGTGCTGTGTGTCCATCCGTGTGATGCTTTACCAGGTCTTTACTGTGGCCGTCTTCAGGTGCTGCTTGTTCGTTGGACTTTCTGTCTTCAGCAAGTGAAGTGCATGTCCAGTTGGGTTGTGGTCAGTTGAGTCCCAGTCTGTATAAGGTGGAGCTGTCCCAAATCCGAGTTTCAGAAGCCAGGGATACGGATGGCTGTTCCAAAAGAGAAACAAAAAGTTGCTGCTATAGGAGGACAGGTTGTTGGAGGCTTTTCAGAATTGTTTTGGTCCATTTGTCAAGTGTCATGTTATCCGAAGTAAACAGCAAGGCAGTTTTAAATTGTGGAACAAGGGCCTATAGACAGATATCCAAAGTAAGTATAAATCAACTAATAATTCAGAAATACATATTATGATTGTAACAGAGAAGAAATATACACAGAAGATAAACATGTACTGTACATTAAACAGATAGACTGACTGGCTTTACCTTACTAATCAGTAATTAACAATATTTTCACCAACAAATAGAGGGAGGGTCAAATTTAAATAAAACACTGAAGATCTTGTGATTCATTCAAACCCACTGGCACCACGGTGTTTACATAAATATTCCTAAGCTTCTCCTTAGAAGTATGTTTTCAAAGTTTCCTCTTCGAAATGTATGTATAAACCCAAGGTTTAGTGTCAAGGCCTCTGGACTCAGTTAGGCTAACGTACTGCGTGGCAGATGACATGTGAGTCACAGTAATGGTTATTTATCAGTCAGGATTTGTTCCATAGTTTTGTTTTGCTCATTTTGGTTATTTTTGTAGTTTGTGACCCTAACCCTAACCTGAGCCTTTAGGTCCCTTAGAGTTTGATGGCGAGTCATTTTTAGAACATTTAAAGACCTTGGACTCTTAGGCTTACTTCTGGGCCCATCTTTTGCAGTGGGTGACTGGTAGTTCCACAGGTACAGGAACAGGTAGTTCCAAGAGCCATCTTGGTCTTTCCATTAAAGGAGGACGACTGAATACAGAGAATAATTTGACTAGAAGTGGTGGTGACATTTTATTGCAGAAAGAAGTAAGTCAAGCATAGCGGGTAGTTGTAGTGGTAGTTTTACAAGATTTCAAAAGAAACAGACTGAACAAAACCTGCGATCACTAAACAGAATAAAAAAACTCAACACAGAAAAAGAAACTTCCAGAGCAACTAGCCTTCTGTGGCCAATAACAAGTCTGCATGTTACTTACCACAACAATCAGACAAACCATAAATTCATTCTTGAATTTATAAAAATGGCCCTTACATAAAGACCCATTGTAACTGTCAAAACTGAAATTGATGCCACAGATGACGTCATTAGAGTGTGATTTAGAATGACAAAAAGAAATGAAATTGAAACATTGTCACTTTCTTTCAAATCCAGACAGTTGGCAGACTATGATTGGCTGGCAAGTGGGGCAGGGTGTCTGTATAAGCCATTGTTAGAGCACTGACATTCTCACTCTTTTATAGTTAAGGCTGTTTTACAAGCAGACAAAAATGCCCCCCACAGTTCCATCCAGTTTGAATGAGCAGTTTTGTCGCGAAGCTGAACAGGCATAGGCCGTATGTGAACCCCCCAGATGGCATGCAGTCTGCCAGTGGAGAAGAAGGAGGCAGTGAGGGAAGACGACGGCATCAGTCGTGCATTCGAGTTGTGCGGCCCGTGCCCAGCAAGGCATCTGTGATGGAGCTGAAAGGACGTGCCCCTCGAAGCACACACACGCACAGCTCAGGGCGCTTTCCGCTGTCACCTGGCACGTCGGTGAGGTAAAATATGAAAAATAACACAGTAAAGATTTATTAATAACTAAAACATAATGCATAGCACAAACATGTATTATACATCATTTATCAATCATTTATTGTATATTAAGATTTATGAACCCTAAATGGCCCGGCTCATGAATCAGAATAATTTAGATGAAATATTTATAGCACGATATCTAAAATATATGTCTCATAATAGCATATTAATTATGCATTGCAAAATCGCAAGGAAAACTCCAAATTGGGGTCGGCTGAGGTCAAGTAGTTATTCGGATTAAATCAAATGATGCAGAGCAGGCTCGTGTGGCCGTTGTTTGAAAACAAATAGATGTGTGCTTAAAAGTGAGGGGAGCCAGGGGTGGCTGGGCAGCTGGGCCTTCGGGCATCACACATGTCCTGTGGCCAGTGGGGTCCGGCATCAACCCTCTTCAAACCTGGCTCAGAGCTGTCCTTTGGAAAGGCCTGCCAGCTCCTGCCATGGCACAGCAACAATCTCATTGACAGAACTGACGGCTTCTGCCACCTGTCACATATATGGACATTTCTTCAGAATGATGTTTATATGCAGCACCTGTATAACTATGCAAAGGTGGTGAAGTGAGAGCTGAGACAAAAGGCAAAGCCCTAAAATTACTGATCAGTCAATGTTTCTACCCTCAACTGTGCTCACAAGCTTTGGGTAGTGATTAAAAGAATTCAATTGTAGAGGTAGATACAAGTGATGGAAATGAGCTTCCTTTACAGAGTGCCTGGGCTCAGCAATGGGTGATAGGATGAGGAGCACAGACAATCAGAAGGAGCTCAAAGTAGTGCCAGTGCATGATTCGGGCATCTGATTAGGATGCCTCCTGGACATATCTCTCTCTACAAGAGGTGTTTCGGACATGTCCAACCGGGAGGAGATCTCGGGGCAAACCCAGGACATGCTGGAGAGGTTACATTTCCAAACTGGCCATGGAACACCTTGGTATTCCCCTGGAGGAGTTGGATGATGTGGCTGGGAAAAGGAATATCTGAGCATCTTTACTTAGACTGCTGCCCATGTGACCGGGGCCCAGATAACTGGTAGAAGATGGATGGATTTTATATGCAAGCTGTGAGAAGCCTTCTCCTGGCCAATCACATGGCTGCTGATGCAACGACCAAGTGGACAGCACATTTTGTTGCTACCCTCTCTTTATGGTTGTTCTTAGAAGTTGTTTCCAAATTAACCATTGCTTAATGTGATGTGATCTGATGTGGCTCACTTGTAGATTCGTCAACAACTTGTAGTTTGCTTCAGCTGCTCGTGTACTTCATTCTGGCAGCGGAAAATCTGAGACGGAATTGGAATTCTGAGGTTTATTCTGACTCTCGTCAGTAGGACGCAGTGACTAATGGTGACATATAGCAAGCGCTTATTCAGCCAGACTCCACATATGTTACTTCATGTCGAATATGTGTTCTGTCATCAGTGACCTTTAGATAATGGAGTTAACACACCAGGTCAGTCAGGTTATCTTGGGAAGTGCTGTGCAAACATTTGATATAAAACAGCTATCTGGCATGCATGTGCAATATGCACTTCAAATTAATCAAAAATAATTTGTAGTTGATGATTTCATAGGACGTTGTGGAATGTCTAAGAGAAATGGATGGTGATATTAATATGATAATATTATTTTGTTATCTCTATCTATCTATCTATCTATCTATCTATCTATCTATCTATCTATCTATCTATCTATCTCTTGTACAGTATCATGTCTGTCTGTGGCTCATTGCAGATGACTACATGTTAGAGACGACTTTCTCTCTATTAAACAGCAGAGACGTGGAGAGCAGCTGTAAATGAAGTCACTTTGGCTGGGCCCAGTGAAAAACAAAGCCTGTGCTCTTTTGCAAATGTAAAATGAATTCCAAAGAGAGGCGTCTCATGACAATGTGCCTGGATAGATGATGAGATTGGATTGGGAATCAGCAGAGCGCCAGTGTTGTCCAACGTGATGAAGTCAGAAAATGAATATTGAGGGCTGTGTTGTGTGCAAGCGATGCTGCTGTTGATAAAAGCACACTTTCTGAGATGTAACAGAGCACCATATTTAGAGGAGCCTGTGAGCAGAAGCTCACTTTTTGAAAAGTCCAGTTAATGGCTTTTTTTGTGCAGTGTGATGGGGGCTTCAGATTGGATAGGACAGGAAGAGGAATGGGCTTTCACAGACACTACTAGCACTGCAATTGAAACGTGTGGGCTGCTTCTGACATTACATTCAATGACTTGATGAAAAGAGTATCAATTGTTGTAAATATTTATTTTTTGCTGTTTTTTCAGACTTTATGGTTCATTTTTATACACCCTTGTGTCTCAAACAGACTGCAGACAAAGTCGAGACAGAAAGCAAACATCCACATCCGAAAGCCACTAGTTCAGACGACAGTGTCAAGCCACATTGCAAATTATTCTAACATGCTAATGTACACTGCTAAAAATAAGCAAGTCTTATTTATGGAGGTGGCCGGTGTTGCACTCGCGTGCTTATTTACGGACCGTGCGTGTGCTTTTGCCAGTGTTTCCGTGATTCAATTAAAGAAAATGGAAGTGATGATTCCTTCCGATTCTAGCCCATTGAATGATGATTGACAGAGAGCCACATTACTATGCAGTGGGAAACACAGAGGAATCAGAGTTATGAATACTTGAATAGATTGCATAAAGGAAACTTGTAATTGATTTTCTATCTGGACTGCCATTTCATTAGCAGAATGAATGTATTCATTTTGGGAATAGATTATTAAAAATGTTCCCATTGTCCCATTGTAATGATAAATTCAAGCCTTATTTTCATTTTATGTTAATAATCTCCTTTATACCAGTGTTCCCAGCAACTGCAGTTGTCTCTTCCCACCTTTTAGATGTGATAATAAGAAGAGCGAGCAGCATGCGTACCTGCACTTTGTGCACAAAGCCGTCTTTGTGAAGAGCGACATTCGCTCTGCTAAATCTGTATGCTGTACTCAGGGTCACACTCTCACCTAGTGGCCATCTCATTGGCCAGCTTTGCTTTGCCCTTTAGTGCCCTGTCCTGTAGGAGCCAAAGGATCAAAGCCTGGCCTGGGCAGACATCATGCTGAGAAGCTCCGCTGTGCACCCAGAGAAGTGAGAAGAGGGAGCTGAATTCTGCATATGTCCTTGTGAGCTGTAACACAAAAAGGCCGTTCCATTTCCTGAATTCCTTATTGTAAATCATTAGTTGGAGTTTCAAGGCCTGTCATGTGAACAAAGGAAGAATCTGCAAACTTCACACAGAAAGCCCTCTAGTTAGTTCCTGGGCAGTGATGTGCCACACTAGATTATGACTTAAAAGCTGTTGGTGTTCTGTAGCCAGCTTTACAGTTGCAAATAGGTATAATCAGACCCCTCTGATCACGCCAACTACTAAATGAAGAGCACTGTAATGCTCCAAAGTGCTGCTCCATCCCATCTTATTGAAAGGCTGTTGAGGCCTTACCGAGTGCTCTTAGGAGCTAATGCTGATCGTCTCTCTTACTTCTTGGCTCTATTTAGCCTGCTCCCTTAATCTTACCTAATCTCATACTTCTATAGCCTGTCAGCTCACTGAGAGATTTGTCCCTCCGGGACTTTTTTATTCGAGTTACTATGCCATTCAGGGTAAGAGAAAATCCTGCTACTTTCCCGACTATTGCAATAAAGTACTGGCTGCACAGACAATGTGACACTCTCTCAGCACTACCTGCCATTAGCACCTTCTGCATCCTGCACTTTCAAGCTTTCAGCCACCGTGTCGCAATGCTTAAGTGTCCTGTAGGTGACACTGTTCCATACGGCTGATGTCTGCGGTCATGGAGTTCCGGATTTTTGTTTCTTTGTTGCCTTTTTGCATGCACACAAGTGTTGTTATCCAGTAAATGATTGTAAAATGATTCTCTCAAGAGTGACCCCGACTGAATTTAATGGGTTCAAAACAATTAATTATTGCCATTCACAGTTTATACTTCCAGTGAAAACAAAGTTTGCTGAATCTCTGTTTCTCTCCCAACAGATGTCATTCACACGGTGGGCCCGGTGGCCCGAGGTCACGTCGGGAAGACTCAGAAAGACCTTTTAGCATCTTGTTATGAAAGCTCCTTGAACCTGCTGAAGGAGAACGGATTGAGATCTGTGGTGAGTATTGAGGGCACCCCTTGGTAGTCCGATGCTGAACGGCCATGAGTGTGTAGATGTGCCCAGCAAACACAGCTCATGGCTGTCATTTCATTATGTTTGCAATGCGATTTGATTGTCATGACATGCACTCTTCTGTAAAGTTTATTTCACAGGCTGAGCCAGGCGCGAGTGTTGGGTGGACATTGTGAATCCTTAATGTCTGTCCAGTTATGTTCACTTTCCTTCTTATTTAGAAGAAAGCCACAAAAAGAGACTTGTGAGAGAGCCAACATTTATTTAATAATCCTAAAAACACAATAGAACACTTTTATCAAAAAAAAGGCACTGTGACCAGAAAAGTTTTGCAAAATGTGTCCGGATGGCACATTACACAGGAAGCTGGCAGTGAGACAGGTGATGGCAGACTGCATTACCAGGACAGCTTCAGGACTGCCCTCTCCTATGGGTTACAGAGGCCAGATGTGGACAGAGGTGGTCACTGGAACTCAAGTTGCTAACCATGTTCCTTTTGGGGTGGTCAAGGGTCATAAACTGATTAAGTGATGGGGGGCTTTGCTTTATCTTCAGGTTTAGGGAACCAGGTGACACTCAGGCAGCTGGCATCTTTTAGTGTGGGCAATGTCTGTTTGAGCCTTTATTTACAGTAACATTTTATTGAGATTGTGGTACTGTGCACACCTTTGGACCCCATTTCACTTGTTGGTGGGCCCCTTTAAAACATGAAATGGGTTCTGTTTCACTTGATTTATGTGTATTTCCTCCCACCATCATATCATTTTAAGTAGTCCAAGAGAAATTTTGTATACATGATTGTACCAAGCTTGGGATTGGTACCCATTATAGCACTGGTCCTGTCTTGTGCTTGGTACTGCCATGTCAGGCTTCTCTACTATGAGACCGGGTTCAGGAAATGAGAAGATGGATATTAGATGAGCTGAGAGGGAGGTGCAATTAGCTGCTGTAGTCAGTGCCATAGCCACAGAGTGATCAAGCTTGTCAGAAAGGGTGTCCTCTCCACCAGCTGGTATTTGAAATCACTCATTATGTGAGGTTTTAGGGAAAGACGGAGACTTTTCTGACAGTCTGGAGGAAATCAGCTGATGGCCGCAGCTCATTCTTTGCCGTCTGCTTCTGTTCCGCCGCTGTCGAGATTGTGTACTCTGCTAATTCCTCTCATGATCACAAATGATGGCATCTGAGTTAGCAGCTATTGAGTGTTTGGATAATTCAAGATTGGATTTGACAGAAGCCCGTGAAAAGGACAGATCAGTGTTGGGAAGCTCTGTGAGTGCTGGGTGAGGCCTGTGTCAACAACGTGATTTGTTTATACGATGTTAGTGGTGATGGCAGTTTGTATTTTACTCTCACTGTGGTATGACAACCAACCGCCCAGTCCTAATGTATGCTGAATTTCTCATACATGAAATTATTAATCAAAATAAAATCACTTAATTCTAAATTCTATTCTATTCTATTCTATTCTAAATTATTAATCTCAAAGGATCCAACATTTGTTTGGGTCCCATCAAAGTTTTAGGACCTTCAAAAGTTAGCACTCTGGCCATTTGTCCTTCAAGCCTCAAACTTACATCTCATCGCACAATACAATTAATAGGCCTTAGTGGGTGTTCTTGGTTGTGGACATGCTGGCTTCATATTTCAGGGAATTGCATCTGGTCAAATGAATAATTATAAAGACACATAAAAATGTTCATGGCAGCTGATGGAACGACAGTTCCCTTATGCATCTTGATGAAGTGTTTTGACCCAGTGTGGCAGCTCATCTTACGTGAAGCATGTGTGCCACCATTGGCCTTTTGGTGTTACTGCATCAGCTTCCCAAGGACAAATCCCCCAACCCCTCCAGACAAGGTGCTTAATTCCTCTGGTCCCCATAAAGGTGGGCAGTTGCTGTTTGATGAGCAAAGAATTGTGGTTTTGGTTGAGTCTGCCAACAACATCCACTTTGCACATTGTGGCAGATGACCAGGGATCCTGCCCCACCGGGACGCCTGGAGCAGGGAAGGACCGGGAGAGGGGCAACATATTTCCCTGGGCTGCCCCCCTGGATTCCATCAGGGCCACGGATAAGGAGCTGCGCCCCCACCAGGGGGCGCCTGGACGATCTTGGAGCCCTAGAGGACAGCACTTCCACCACACCAGGAAGTGCTGCCGGAAGGACAACCAAAGGCACCTGGAGTGCTTCCGGGTGCCCATGCAGCATCCGCCACACCAGGAAGTGCTGCAGGAGGTCCATCAGGGCGCACCTGGAGCACATCCGGGTGTGCCATAAAAGGGGCCGCCTCACTCCATTCGGAAAGCTGGAGTCGGGTGGAAGAGGACAGAGCTTACGACAGGAGGAGTAGAGGCAGCAAAAGGAAAGAAAGGCAAAAAGACTAAGAAATATTGGGGGTTTTGTGCACTGTGTGTGTTGCAAAATAAATGGGTTTTTCATTTAGACATCTGGAGTCCGTGTCTGTCTGTGTCTGGGGCTGTCTGTTACAACATGTTTCTTGTTTTTACCAGCTTAGGTAGATTGGGCTGCACATTCAAATAAGGAGCAGAGCCCACCACCTGGAAATGAGGACAGCCTCTGGATCAGCTGCAGCTTTGTGGTTCTAATGAGCACATGTCCCTTAAAATGCAGAATCTCCCATCCTTTGAAACCTTTAGAGAGACAACAGCAGTTAGTGTTATCAAGAGATAGAGCACAACTAGACAGACAGATTTTGGGATTCAATAAAGTTTGGTTTAGCGGTCTGTCTACACAAAATGTATCCTCTTGTGCATACCTTGTCATATCTTTATACCTGTCTGTCCAATTATCCGAGCTCAGAAACCACTACAGAAATATGAGAGGCAAGTTTGTTATTTATCAGTCTCTATATTATATAGTGCCTGTCATATCTATCGATCTTTAATATAGTAGGGGACCGCATCAATGACAAGTTGGAGAGGTCTCGTAACAAAGAGAATCTGTACAAGAAAGGGCAGAGCAGACTCTTCTTTACTTAGGAAACTGCACTTTTTTAAAGTGGCTGGTGATGTCCTTTACACCTTCCATAACATGAATTAACAAACTGATTAAGGAGACATTCTTAGTTATGGGATGGACTCTGTACCCCCTGGAAGTAGTAGTGGAGGAGAGAATGAAGGCAAAACCAATGGCCATTACAAACAATGCTGCACGTCCTCTCCTGACACAACAGCACTGAGGACTTTTAGCCAATGAGTTGTTCAGAAGAGGAGATACGACTGGAGCTTCATCATACCGGCGGCAATACACCTGCACAAGGCCTCACTGGGACTGTCACTGCTCTTTTTAGATTTAGCCAGGTCAGAGGTTTTCTTTCTTTCTTGTAACTCTGGTTTATTGTTTTCTCGTTATGACATTTATTTATTTATTTGTTTATTGAGCATCTGTAAAAAGCTTAATTTCACCTTAAGGGCAAAGTGCTGTCTGTCTGTCATTGTTTTATATAGTGTCTTAAATATCTGTCTGTTTCTCTGCCCATTTACTGAGCCACAGACTTTGTCTGGAAGTGTATTTTTTTACAGAAAAAAATAATGCTTCAAAAATGTAATACAGTATTTATTTAGAATGTTCTTGCTGAGTCTGAGGGCCTCATGGCCCATAGAGGTATATTTCTGGTAAGCCTTATACTCCTGGTAGGACCACCCATCACAGAGCTATTTGGGTTCAAGGCAAAATAAAAAAAGCCCCAAAATGAGACTTGCATTGAGGTTCTGAACAAATCTTGCCGTCATGTATCAATATCAGGTACTGTATTCTGGATCTGAAACCCCCGCCTAGAGTCAGGCCTCATGGGGGTGTAAGCCATGTAGTCTGGTCAGGCTCCGTTGAAATAAGCTGTTTGAAAGTGCCAAGTCAGATCTGCACATACTAGACTAGTCAAGAGAATTGACTTTTGGGGGATCTAACTGTAAATTTGTGAATGAGCCAGAGTTTGTGTTGGGATTAAAAATACTGACAGGTATAATCGGAGCCACAGCAGTAGCTCTCAATACATTGAGTGTCCTTCGGCCTTTTAGAGTGTGCATTTGTTTGTTGAAGTTACCAGTTAGTGATTTTGTAGTCTTGCTGGCAAATCCCATTCACACCAGGATGGCCCAAATTTGTGAGGGAGTGTAAGTGGGATGACAGAAAAGCCTGATCTGAATGTAGTTGGTGAATTGTTATAGGATATTGGTGCCATTCACGGATCACTTGTAGCAAACACTATCTTATGTCATGATTTGTCAGGGCTCCATCCCTGGCCTAAGTTTTATCTCTTGTGCTTTATTTTCTTTTCATTGTAGATTGTTTTGCTTGATTACTTACCATCCTTAATTATTTGTTTTCATTATGTTTCTCTGTCATATTAATCACTTTGTAATTGATTTGTTTTAAGTCGATTTTTGCTCTTCTCTCCTTGTGTGAAGCCCACGGGGGCATAGCCTCCCAAGGCAGCAGGTGGTCAGCTAATGAGGCAGCCCCACCCCCCGAGCCCTGGTTTAAGTGTTTAGTGGTCCACAGGCTAAAGGCTGGCTCGCTGCCAGTGGTACATGTCTTTTTTAGCCACTGTTTCACTGTTAGTCTGAATCATATTGTGGTTTTTTTCACTCACTTGAGCAATTTTATGTCAGATACGTACTTGCATCTGTCATTTTGTTGTACAATTAGGTGAGCAAAATAAATTCTCTAATAAGGCTGTTGTGGGGTCATGGGATTTTGTCAATACTGTGCACACATGTACTTAATAAATGTTTATGGTTGTATCCCTCATGGTATCTTGTGGAAGGGTTTACAAGAGTATTGGCCACAGGGCCGCTGCAGAGCCTTCTTCAGTCCCCAAATGTACATAGCTACAGTTATGTTTGACCTCCAAAGGTCACGCAAAAAAATAAGTTTCCCCTCAGAGAATCAATAAACTTTGCATATTTACTGTTAAGTCGCGTTCATTCAGTGTGAGCTGTAGACTCCTTCAAGGGTATGCCTTACCTTCTCACCTGTTTGTGATTTTTATGGTCAGGATACCAAGGTACAGCCACAGATTTGAGACTGTTTAGCTTGGGAGCAGTTCAACACAGTAGGGGTACAAATTAAAACCTTTAAATGACTTGTTTTCTTCAACTTAAGTAGAGAGCTCAAGAACTATGGGGTCTTGTTTATTAGTGAGGTTGAGGGAGGTCCAGGGATTGACCAGCAATTTGGTGTAATGTTAGCTGTTTTATGGATATTGTACCAGACCATTTGTGAAATAGTGAGAGCTGAGGCCTCGGATTAGGCTTTTGACTTGCTGGCCACTCTCCACCCAGTGCTCACAGCTTTTAGGTAGTGACCAAATGAATGATTTTACTCATATATATATATATATATATATATATATATATATATATATATATACACGTTGGTCAAACTGAATAGCTCCTACGTTCTCTATACAGTCACAGGCTTCAGAGAAGAAGTGCTGCTTCTCAGGATCAAATGCAGTCAGTTGAAGACGTTTAGGCATGAAGGCGCCTTCCACAAAAGGTATACTAGGACCAGCTCAATGAGAAACCAACCTAGAGGTAAAACAGCCATGGTTTGGCCTGGACACCTGGGAATTCCTCAAAAGGAAGACTGTTACTGGAAATGAGAATGAAAATGAGAAAATAGAGAACGTGATTGAACCATCAAGCTAAATGATGATTGATCTGAAGGGTTAGTCCATCTTTTCCTTGATGTTGACCAGCTTTGTCTTAATTTTGAGCAACATAACCTGCTTCATACTTGTAGATTCTCAAAATCTGAGCATTGCTTCCAAACTCAGTGTGTCTTGGTTGTTACAAGAACTGCAGAAAGCAATCAACAAACATTATCCTTGGCAGGACAAGGCGACTGAGTCATTAGCAGATCACTCCATTGAGGTGAAAGCAGTACTGCTGCGGCAGCGGTCAATGGCACACTCAAAGACACTGCTATGGCTGGCATGTTATAGTCTGGCCAGGGTTTCATCCTTGACTCTAATTCTTTTCCTTTTATTTATTTTGTTGTCTTTTGAGTATTCTTTTGTGATTGATGTTATTACTGTACATGCATTTTTACTTTCTGTTATTCTTGTTTTTTCCTCATTTATTATTATTGCAGTATGTTGATGCTGTATTTATTTATTCTTTATCTTATGTGTCATCGGTGTATTGTACCTAAGTGGGTGGGGTCCCCTGACGCTGCAGTTGAGAGACCGCCCCAGCCTTTTTTTAAAGGGTTAACAGGCCGTAGTACTTTGCTGAGACATTAGCTCACTTACCGGCTTGTATTGTTTGTTTCACCTGTTTTTTTTTTTTTTGGATTTCTTTTTACGTCTTGGATATCAGTAGTGTTCCTGTTTTTCTGATCCTTTTTGCAGCTGATGTCTTGGTTTTTGTAATTTTTTTTTTTTTTTTACCTGATCTTGATTTGCTTCTTGTTTTCATCACTGGTATTGTTTGATTTACAAACTTTACCTTTTGACTCTTCAATAATGAACTTTAGTATTATTTTTATTACAAAAAATATTGTTTTGTCATTGTGGACCCAGAGGTTTTATGGTTTTGTTAAGCCACTATCCCAGTTGACAGCTGGTGGTCCTCACCATGCTTATGTTTCTTAGTACTGGTGTACAGCCGATATTTCCAGCAGGCTTGACGATTTTGTGCACAAATCTACATTTTTCTGCCCAGTGCATTTATCCAGCTGGCTCATCTCTAAGGGGCAGCCGTTATGCTCTGACTCTCTTTCAAGGTCTGTTGCTTAGCAACAGTTGTTTTTAATTAGAGGTAATATTAAAGGGAGCAAGTGTGTGTATCCAAAACTGATTAGTGCCCTCCAGTTCTTGGTGATGCTGTAGTATTAAGCACTTTCTATGA
The DNA here is from genome assembly GCA_026402145.1 of Polypterus bichir lapradei. Taxonomy (NCBI): domain Eukaryota; kingdom Metazoa; phylum Chordata; class Cladistia; order Polypteriformes; family Polypteridae; genus Polypterus; species Polypterus bichir. The sequence goes on from JANRMT010061414.1 coordinate 25,908,685, forward strand.
TTGTGCTTATGTATTTCACTTTTTTTTTTCTCCAGGATTCCATTTTTGGTTTCTTTTCATTTTTGACAAAGTTTAGCCCATCAGGATGCGTCATGTGACCCCAATCGTGGTGCGCATCATGTCTATAAATGCATTATGACTTTACAGTATAGTATCCCTTGGTGGATGCTCTATTTCTTAATTCTGTTTAGTGGCAATTTGTTTAATACCCATATAGGTCCAGCTATTTTACTTTTCTTAATTAAGGGTGAGGCACAGACTCAATAAATGTCAGTGTTTTGCTCCCAATCAAAGAAAGAGCTCTTTTTCACCATGGCAGGTATGTTCCTTCAGCAATTTCTTTTGAAGGCTTTTGCTTTTGGTTTTGACTATATGCCCGTGTTGACCTTTTGATTCGGTAGCCATCTCAGAGTTTTGTAAATGAACTTGGCTTAATCCTGACTGTTCTCTCTCCCCCTCTCTGACCTTTTAATGAAATCTCTGCCTCCCTTTCCAACAAAAAACAAATGCTTTGATCTCCTCTTGTAAAAAGAGCTTACTGGTCTAACCTTGTATCTGGTGGCCTTCATGTTTTTACCCCCCAACAGGATGATTTCATGGACTTTGGGTTCCCCTTCAGTGTTAGTGTTGTATTCCCTGTTGAACTCCTCCATTCTGGACAAGGTATGACAAGTTGTGCCTTTCATATGCATCTGTTGATGACACAGCAGGGTTTGCAGTTATCCCTTGAAATTATAGCCTGAAATCTCATTTAAAATACCCCAAAAGCATCCTAGTTGAACCGGACAGTAGTGTCATGACATTTTTATTAGTATTCAATATTCCAGTGACCTTTTGGACTCCAGCGAGATAGAAGATTGCTCTCCTACACTGAAGTTTCATCTTTACAATACATTTCCTCTCACAGAGTCTTTGTCGTATCTTTTTGAAAATCTCACCCACTTGCTGAACTGCATTGGCACGGACCAGTCAGTCATTGTCCTACCCGCTATATCCTAACACAGGGTCACAGGGGTCTGCTGGAGTCAATCCCAGCCAGCACAGGGTGCAAGGCAGGAACAAACCCCGGGAAGGGTGCCAGCCCACCACAGTGGCACTAACCAACCAAAGTAATTTTTTTGTTTTTCTATACATCATTGTTTTCTTTCTTTGTAAATTAATTGTGCCCTGGAGGTGTCTGATCATTTTAAAAGCCTTTTGTTTTTCTTCTTCTGTTTACTTCTAGTAACTTTAACCCGTAGCCACGCTGACCTGCTATACCACTTGTTACAATGAGTGACGTTTAGACATCCGTGACCTGCCTGATTAGGTTCATGTCCCAAAATCCTCTTTACCAATTTCAGGGACTGGCTGAGGCTTTGTAGTGGGTTTGGATTTTTTGTCACAGTTTGTTGTTAAAACACATAGACTGGGCTCAGCACAACTGTAGTGATTTTTCTTTTTACTTTTAAAAACAGCCTACAATGAACAGTTGCATATCTCCATAATGGAAATCAATCAAAAATTGCAGAATTGGGAAAACAACTTATTTGGACATATTGCCTCACAGCGTCATCTTTGAATAAGATGATGTGAGTATCTAACTGGTCAGATTTAGTCTAGAGTGTGGCAGAGAACGAAGGAGTGCTTACAACACTAAAGAAGTGTTCAGCAAAGGTCATTGTATAACATTTTTTAAGTTATTCATCTAACTCTTTAAAGAGAAAACAGAAGTCCTGTTCAGAATATACAGCATATCTGATTGGGTTTTCTTCCCCCGTCCCTAAAGACGTCTGGTTAGGTTGACTGGCCATCCTAGTTTGGCCCAGTGTGCGTGAGTGAGCTCTGCTTAGACTAGCGCTGTGTCCAGGGCCCTCTTCTGCCTTGTACCCAGTGTTCTGGGAATGCTCTGAGAATCTTATGTCATGTTACCTATAACAATTAAAAATTATTTCTCATCCCAGTATTTTCACTTTTTTCCTGTTGTTTAAAAAGTACATAATGGTAAATTCACTCTTACTGGATTCCAGAAGCTGGAAAAGCGTGAGATTCATATCGGAGTGCATTTAAAGTTGGGTGGGCGCACACGGAACAAAGCCCCTCTATTGCTATGACAACAGCTGTTTAGAAGAATAAATTGAACACTGGTTTCTTAATAGGGAACAAATGACAAATATTATTATTATTTTTATGATGAGCTTTAAGTAAGCCTAATAAAAATTGCACTCATTGAGGATACTTGATTTTGTGGACGAGCGATGGGAAGCCTAATGATGTTTATCTGAAGCAACGGCATGCAAATAAAGCAAATTAAATGTGTTGAATGTTAAAGTGGGAAATTGTTCCGTTTAGCACGTCCCTCTTGACACTGTTTGCTTTTGTATGCTACTGATTTAATAGCAAAAAAAAAAAAAAAAAATCCATGGTAATAACATCAAATATTGATGTTCCATCTTGCTCTCTTGTGGGCACCCCAGTACCCAGATACACTCTGGAGAAACAGCCCTCCTAAAGATGGACTTTTGCACAGTATTGGGAGTTAGTAGTGCTGAGCATGCTGCAGCACCCCCTACTGGGCGTGATACTGATCTTAAGATGTGGCAGCCCTTCCACCACCATCAACCTCCCCCTAACTAACCCCCCCACTCTGTACTGTATGTGTCAGTCATGGCGGGGTCTGTAGGCCTCTGCTGTTGCAAGAATATTCAATGCCCCACCTTAGAGTGTAGTTCTTCCTGCACTTTGGTGGATGTCTCCTCGTTCTGCCACAGGATAGAAAATGACAGGCCACTATTGCTAAATTAATTGAATCAGGAGATGTATTGATAAACCAAAAAAACAAAATGGGTCCATACCAGGAAACCATTACAATAGAGAGTTGTTTGGCTTAGCCACAAATCTTAGAGCGTGTGCTCTGTGATGCGACCGTTTATATGGCTGCTAATCATCACGTGCTATTTCCAGGGGCACACCCTCTAGTGACATGCTGTTGTGTCATAGAAACCAGTTCCCAAAATGGTGGCACCCATTAAGAAACGAAATGCTGTTGTGGTATTTTCAGAGTTGGGTAGTAACGCGTTACATTTACTTGAGTAACTTTTTTAAAAAATTGTACTTCTACGAGTAGTTTTACTACACCATACTTTTTACTTTTACTTGAGTACATTTGTGAAGAAGAAACGCTACTATTACTCCGCTACATTGGACAACACTTGACTCGTTACTTTTTTCCATTTAGACATTTATATATGCTATATTTTAGTCGGAGAGAAGTCACCAGTGGATCTACTGAATGACTGTTTCACCAATCAGATGTAGCAACAATAATCACATGACTCCGTTTCACTAATCAGATGTTGCCATGCAGTCACATGACCACACACAAACTTCCTGCGTCTGCAGCCTGTGAGAGACTTTTTAGTCATTCAGGACTCCTGTTCACTGCTAAACAGTCACAGCTTCACTGCAAGAACCTTGAGAGGCAACTCCTGCTTGAAGCTTAACCGTCACTTCACTGAGTGAAGAACAAGCACATTTTAACCAAACGTGCACAGACACAGACAGTCATGGTAAAGTGAGACTTGTCGTACGTGCACAAGCTGCCTTGTTCTAATGTTATTTTCTATCAGCTGTGCTATTTGGAGGGCAAGTGAATATGCAGCATTATACTGTCAGTGTACAGGATATCTTGTCGTCACTGTAAGTAGTTTGCACTGTTCAAACAGACATGTCACCTATAGTAGGTATTGGCTTCAAAAGCTTTGTTGTGAAAAACTGAGATTTGGAACTTTGTGTTATTTGTGCATCTTTATTTTGTAAAGATGTTATTTATTTTTACTCATTTTTTATTTTTTTGGAAATAGCAGAATTTTCACATTATTTTATATTTTTGTCTGTCTTACTACATTTCTAAAAAATAAATCATTTATTATGATCAAACGGTTACTCGGTACTTGAGTAGTCTTTTCACCAAATACTTTTTTACTCTTACTTGAGTAATTTTTTGGATGACTACTTTTTACTTCTACTTGAGTAATGTTATTTTGAAGTAACGCTACTCTTACTTGAGTGCAATTTTTGGCTACTCTACCCACTTCTGTCTAATAATATGAGATATATCCAGTGCCTCCAGAAAGTATTCACAGCGCATCACTTTTTCCATATTTGGTTATGTTACAGCCTTATTCCAAAATGGATTAAATTAATTTTTTTCCTCAAAATTCTACACACAACACCCCATAATGACAACGTGAAAAAAGTTTACTTGAGGTTTTTGCAAATTTATTGAAAATAAAAAAAACTGAGAAACCACATGTACAGAAGTATTCACAGCCTTTGCTCAATACTTTGTCGATGCACCTTTGGCAGCAATTACAGCCTCAAGTCTTTTTGAATATGATGGCACAAGCTTGGCACACCTATCCTTGGCCAGTTTTGCCCATTCCTCTTTGCAGCACCTCTCAAACTCCATCAGGTTGGATGGGAAGCGTCGGTGCACAGCCATTTTAAGATCTCTCCAGAGATGTTCAATCGGATTCAAGTCTGGGCTCTGGCTGGGCCACTCAAGGACATTCACAGAGTTGTCCTGAAGCCACTCCTTTGATATCTTGGCTGTGTGCTTAGGGTCGTTGTCCTGCTGAAAGATGAACCGTCGCCCCAGTCTGTGGTCAAGAGCGCTCTGGAGCAGGTTTTCATCCAGGATGTCTCTGTACATTGCTGCAGTCATCTTTCCCTTTATCCTGACTAGTCTCCCAGTTCCTGCCACTGAAAAACATCCCCACAGCATGATGCTGCCACCACCATGCTTCACTGTAGGGATGGAATTGGCCTGGTGATGAGCAGTGCCTGGTTTCCTCCAAACGTGACACCTGACATTCACACCAAAGAGTTCAATCTTTGTCTCATCAGACCAGAGAATTTTGTTTCTCATGGTCTGAGAGTCCTTCAGGTGCCTTTTGGCAAACTCCAGGCGGGCTGCCATGTGCCTTTTACTAAGAAGTGGCTTCTGTCTGGCCACTCTACCATACAGGCCTGACTGGTGGATTGCTGCAGAGATGGTTGTCCTTCTGGAAGGTTCTTCTCTCTCCACAAAGGACCTCTGGAGCTCTGACAGAGTGACCGTCGGGTTCTTGGTCACCTCCCTGACTAAGGCCCTTCTCCCCCGATCGCTCAGTTTAGATGTCTGGCTAGCTCTAGGAAGAGTCCTGGTGGTTTCAAACTTCTTCCACTTACAGAAGATGGAGGCCACTGTGCTGATTGGGACCTTCAAAGCTGCAGAAATTTTTCTGTAACCTTCTCCAGATTTGTGCCTCGAGACAATCCTGTCTCGGAGGTCTACAGACAATTCCTGTGACTTCATGCTTGGTTTGTGCTGACATGAACTGTCAACTGTGGGACCTTATATAGACAGGTGTGTGCCTTTCCAAATCATGTCCAATCAACTGAATTTACCACACTGGACTCCAGTTAAGGTGCAGAAACATCTCAAGGATGATCAGGGGAAACGGGATACACCTGAGGTCAATTCTGAGCTTCATGGCAAAGGCTGTGAATACTTATGTACATGTGACTTCTCATTTTTTTTATTTTTAATAAATTTGCAAAAACCTCAAGTAAACTTTTTTCACGTTGTCATTATGGGGTGTTGTTTGTAGAATTCTGAGGAAAAAAATGAATGTAATCCATTTTGGAATAAGGCTGTAACATAACAAAATGTGGAAAAAGTGATGCGCTGTGAATACTTTCCAGATGCACTGTATACTTCATATTTCTACTAATGATGAAAAATGAACAAATCCATAATAAAATTTCCAAAGCTAATAGCAAATTAAATAACAGAAACTCCAGTGCCAGTTCATTACACTTTTCTTTAGAAAGACCCATCCAGGTGTAGTGAAAAAGGTTTGGCATGTAATGCCTTAACTCCTCCTAAGCAGAGGCAGACATTTTCCATTAGATGATACCTGTTCGGCACAAGTGCAAAGAGACCTCCAGGTGCAGAGACTGCTTGTGGATGCTCACCGTTTTAATTACACAAATACAAATACAAGAAGCACACTTCATAACAAGAACTGATTGATTTTGTTTTCAGAAGCTCTGAACTAAGCTGATACAAAAATATAAAGCAATAAAATTTAGCATGAAACATATCACTGAGTTGCTTTAAATGATGCTGCAGTATGGAGAAAATTAGGAATACCGTAATGTAAACCCTAATATGTCCTGGCACAAAGCTGAGTAAAAGAGTCAAAACAATGGCCTTATGTTAAAGGCTGCATGATCTGCATTTGCTCACCTTGTCCTGTGTTGTCAGACATGAGTGCCTGCATTCACATACTAGCTTCTAATGGGCACAAAAAGAGTATACAAAATAGAATTCAATAAACACACAGGAAGAAATGTTTGAGAGAAATGAGAAGAAATACTGTAAATATGACAAAAGGATGCAGAAGCGCCACAAGAACAGTGTCTTACTGCCTATTAAAATCAGTAAAGCTGACAAATCCATTGCATCTGAGAGCACTTTCATTCGGAATATAACCGCATGCGCACATGTATGTCAGCTGGAATAATGATGTGGCAATGCTGCAATTATCTTGGAAAATAGAGGAGACTGAAAAACTGCCTGAAACAAAACCACAAAAACAAGCAAGAAGGAATCAATGCTTGAAAGCGTGTTCAAACAACTATTGAATCCGACATCAACAAAGTGAAGGCAGCCTAACAAGATTTACCTTCTAAGATTGTCGGTTTTTTTGTTTGTTTTGTTTTTCTGCCTTTGCACTCCTGTTGATGATGTGTTGAATCACATATGTTTCTGAATTCTTACTTTAGGTGTTTATGTACAGACCTTAAACATTTCCAAACCTGACCTATACATGCCTCAGTCCTTCTTGCCACGCCTTTACATTGTCACATTCCAGCTTTTTTGAAAGATGGCATAGAGGAAAGTGCACTTGTGGCTTTTTGTTATTCAAGGTCCAGTCCAGCAATGTCCTCTGTGATGAGTGTTTTCATATTTTTCTTAGTTTGCTGTTGTCTTGGGATTAGTGAAATGAAATCTGACTAAAAGGAATGAATCGTATGCAGCAGTTGGATGTCATTTCCTCTTTTTCATATCACTAGTATGGCATCTACCAGTCTTTCTCCAGCCATCCTATTTTAGGTCCTTGGAGAACTGATGCTAGCCACGTTTGGGTGTTCTGCTGGTAAAAGCAGCAAGGCATAATTTTTGTTTTTAATAAGTCTGAGATATGAAACATTGTAAACTTAGGGGGACAATAAATGAGATTGTCAAGCTACAATAACACAATACTTGTTCAGAGTTTGCAGGCAAAGGCTCATTATTCAGAAGATCTAGAAAACACAAAACCTCGTGGTAAATCTTTTTGAGGAGAATCGACAGTCTTAGATAACTTTCAAGTGCATGATGTTATCCTTTATCTCATCACAATCGTGATGCCATATGCCACCCATCTTTGGTCCTCCAAGCATAGCAACAATGTGGCAAACTGTAAACAAAAAGGTCACAAAATGGTGGTGCCCATACTAATGTCATGCTAAGACATGAAACGTTTTTAATGTTTGTAAAACCACTCAAAAGTTGATTTCAAATCTTAAAATAGGGTCCAGCTGTGAATAAAACTTCCATCTCAGGCAAGGGTTTAAAAATGATGGGAAAAATTGTCTAAGTGCTCAGATCATCACAAAGAACAGTTTGAAAATAATGTGGACTTTTAGCTCACCTTTCTTTCTTGTAACTATGTATACCTCTTGAGTCTCTTAAGGCGCTCAGAATGTTTATGCGTACACATCATGGCTGCCACGCGTTCCCAGTACTTTTTGGACACATCCTCTGAGTACTTTGTCATAAATGAACAAAACACATGCGTGAGATGCAGTACCAGCAAATATTTGGGTGGCGTGTGTGTTCAGGTTTTGGTACGTGATTTCAGCATCATTGTTTACTATCAACATCTCCACCCTGACAAACATGCCTGTCAGAACAGCTGGCATCAAATAGCAATCTCTTTGGAAGTGGATGTGGAAATGTAAGCAAATTTGAGAGAGATACATCCCTGCAAAGCAGAAAATGTCCGAGAAAAGAAGTTGAGATTCGGCCATTGCAAGATAATGCAGTGTAATGGCATTGCAGCTCCAACAGGATCAGTGTGCGTGCTTCGATGTTTGATGAATGGTTCAAACTTAAATATTGACATACGAAAGTATTTGTGGTGCTTTCATTCATCCATTTCTCGCATAGGCAGCACAAGTGTCGCATATTCCCCATCGTAATGACACAATACATTTAGAGGTCTCACGTGCCATTTTTTGTGTCACTGTTGCCATCTTTTTTTGCACCTTTGCAGCAGCATCTTGCGCTGCCACCTGGTGGAATCTTCCAGATTTACATATAGTAAATCCACAAGAGTACACATCACGTAACATCAAGTATATCCCGGCTCTTATTCAGCTATGCCTCTAGAAACATTACCTCCCTCTGTATGAAGAGACGTTTCCTGGTCTGACCACAGTTTTCACTGCTTGTTCTTGACCATGGCACTCAATACTCGGCCTGAAAATATTGCTTGATTGCTACATTATTCCTTCTCCCATCTGGAGAACAAAGACTCCTACATTAGGATTGTAATACTACATTTTTATTTATGTCACTATATCTGGACAATACTGTTATGAGTTTTATTCACATGTGCATGTTAACTGTGGCACACAGGGGCTCAGCAGTTAGAATTGCTAGCCAAGCATTGGATTAGATAGCCAAAGACAACTGGAGGCTTGTATAGTCAGCTTAAACACAGGTTAGGGTATTTCTGTCCTCTATCAGCACAAATCTTCTTTCCTTATTGGGAGAATGAGAATCGGCATGTAAGCACTATGATATTTCTGTATTTTGTGGAGGAGGAATTCAGCCCTTGTTTGGAGACAGAGAAGACCAGCAAATGAAGCAAGACATTATAAAAGCTTGGACAACAGCCAGACCTTTAGAGGCGGAATCGACAAAGCTCGAAGAAAAACCTCCCAGCGTGGGGACGAGAAAATGGCTGACTATGTTGATCCAGATTCCCACCTGGATTTTAGTCTGTACCTGCGCCTCTCCGTCTAAAACCACGTTAATTGTCAGTAAATGTAAGCTAAAAGATATTGTTTCTCATGTGATTCTTGTACCGCCGTAATCACGATGGGAGGGATGTCGACGTTTCTGGTATATTATGATATTGTTTAATTATTTAATATGCCACAATTTTAAAAGAACACATTTCCAAGAGAGCTAATGCCTCTTCAGGAAACAAGGATGCTCTTTGTTGACTACAGTTCCACCTTTAACACGGTTATCCCCCAAAAACTCACCCATAAACTGTCTGCACTTGGCCTGCACCCCCCCCTCTGTGACTGGCTCCTAGACTTTCTGACTGGCAGGCCCCAGTCTGTCAGGATTGGTAATAAGATTTCAGCCACCATTATCACAAACACAGTCACCATCCCCTGCACCCTGTTCACCCACGACTATGTCGCCTCCCACAAAGATAACATCATCCTGAAGTTCTCAGATGACACCGCAGTGATTGGACGCATCACTGGTGGGGATGAGGTGGCCTACAGGAGGGAGGTGGACAGTCTGGTGTCATGGTGTGAGGACAACAACCTCACCCTTAATACAGGCAAGACGAAGGAGATGATAGTGAACATGAGGAAGGAGAGGAGACCTCACCGGCCACTGTTCATCTGAGCGCTTGAAGTGGAGAGGGTGAGCAGCATTAAATACCTGGGCGTCTACATCAGTGAAGACCTCACTTGGACTCTTAACACCACACAACTGGTCAAGAGGGCTCAACAGTGGCTGTATTTTCTGAGGAGGCTGAGGAAGTTTGGTATGTTGACTAAGATCCTCGGCAACTTTTACAGCTGCATTGCTGAGAGCATCTTGACCAGCTGCATCACCATGTGGTATGGCAACACTACTGCTATGGACTGCTAACGCCTGCAGAGAGTGGTAAAGACTGCTGAGAAGATCACCAGGACCCCACTGCCCTCCCTGCAGCGCATCTACAACTGCAGAGTCCGAAAGAGAACTGCCTTGATCCTCAGGGACCCCACCCACCCTCAACACGAACTGTTTACACTTCTACCCTCTGGCAGGTGGTATAGAAGTATGAAATGCAGGACTTCCAGGCTAAAGAAGTCTTTCTTTCCCAAGGCCATTAGACTCCTAAATAACTGACTGGAGTTTATAACGGTGGTTCACCTCATTCTGTCGACCTCACACAACTGTATTTGACTTGTCCATCACACACCTACCTGCACAATTACACTTTATACTTCTATTCTGTTTTTATGCTTTATACTGACTCTGCTACTTATTATTTGTGTTTATCTTTATAGGTTGGTTTTGTCACTTGGTGTGGACAAGAATTTCATTGTACAGGGAAACGTGTTTCATTACTGTGCACATAACAATAAACTTGAACTGGAACTGGCCGTCCCTTTGCAGACTCTGAATCTCAAGTTCATGTTCCATAATATGTACTGTATAAAGAAATGTTCTCTCAGCCTGTTGGAAAAACAGATACCCTTGGACTTAACAGAAGCTCCTGTTACCTTTTACCAGGATAGTTTCTAGTGCAGCTGCTTTTTGGAATGCATACAAGAGCCACAGTATATTGTAGTTTTTCTTCCATCTCGTAGAGTTTAAGCTTAACCTACCATGATTTATAATTTAAAGTTTTTACAGTAAAGTGCATCTTTTATTAGTCTTTTTAATTGCTAACATAAGACCCTAAATCTTTGGCAGAATTTGCTTTTTTTCTGCTCCGAGTCTCACATTGTGTTTTTATAATTTATGCCCTTCGTGTCTTTTCCTTGAATTTTTCTACACTGAAATGCATTTTCCATGTGCCAAGATATCCAGTTCTGAATATGAGCTGCTGCTTATAACTAGTAGCTTCTCAACAGGGGGCGCTGTAGGAAGCCATTGTGACCAGCAGCACCATTGCAGATTGTAGTGTGTGCAGGGGTCAGGAATGGGGATTTTCCTCAAGTTCAAGTGAATTCTCATGTAGGTAATTCAATAATAGTCTTACTTGTATGTCTCTTCAGAATGGTGACAGTGATGTCATCCCAACAGAAAGACACACACAGAGTGCAACATATACACAGTGATTTACTATATATATACAGCACATAGAAGACCATGTTTAGTATTTTCTGTTACGACGTTAACATTACTGTTTGACAGGTTTTCTCCTCTGCCTCTTTCACGTACTGATTGTCCTTCTTTTGTAACAGTTTGCTGCAAAAGTGTACAGAAGATTTCCTTTTGAGCCCATCATGGCTACAGAAAGGGAAATGTCAATCCTGTGTGGTGTGATGCTGAGACTGTGAGAGGCCAACCCAAGCAGGACTCTCTTGTCGTACTCTTAAGTGCACACTCTCCTTAACAAATGAGAACAACACAAAGTGATCCCAGTTTGCTCAGTGGCTGAGGTCTCCTTGCCTGATTTAGCTTGTTCTCTTGGACTATGTGGCTCCTATAGTCTTATCTTTATCATTTTTCCTCCTCTACATAACAGATGCCATTATAAAGTCCAAACCAATCTTTTATGTACAGTTTTTGTTAGGTGTCCTTTGGATCACATGGTCACAGCACCCCATTGCCAGTTTCTCTGAAAGTCTCCAATATGAGCAAGGTGCATACAGTGCATATTTCACTCTGTTCACTGCCGTGTCCAGAACTCTCCATCTTCATGGAAGAGCAGGTGGAGCCTCCCTCCTAATCAATAGGGCAGGCACAACACTTGTCAGTCCATAACTTGGGACTGAGGCCTCAGCTCTGGGAACTCCAAAGCACTCAGAGATTCCAAAGCAGAGCAGAGGATGTGCGTCTAGGACCTGATTCTGGGAATATCGGCATGCTGGCCTCACATGTTATGAATGGTTTTCTGTACCGCAGTCACCAGCTTTTGTTTTGATGCTAGAAGCCACCATGTGTTTTGTACAGTCTTTGAATTAATGGACGAGCCAGCACTGTATGCACAATGAAGCATTTTGGTTCAGTACTGAAGACTAAGTCAAAATAAAGGGTTTAGAAAGATTTGCAGACGGCAAGCAAAATAAGGCCAGTGGTTAGCAGAATTCAAAGTGGACATTTAAATATACATTTTCAAATGCCTCGAGAGGACTAGTGATGTATAATTAATGAGTGTATTAAAAAGTCATGAGCATGATGGATTGGTTACAGGGGTTTGTTCTTTGAGCTCCCTATTCCCACTTCTTGGGAGTGTGTGCAAACGGTTCTGGACCTTTCGGTAGGGCATCTATAAGCACCTGGGAGTTGGCCCATGATGGCAAGGTTCGAGGTCCTTCATTTGAATGCTTGCTGCCTAAAGTTCACGGCGACTGGACAAGCAGTTGACTTAGCTGTGTTATTTCCTGCAGTACCATGAGGTTAATTTGTTCACAATTTCTGGTGACTAGACTCATAAGAACCTGAACTGGAATCCAGTCTCATTATGGTCACAATTTACATGAAGGTCATAACATTTACCATTTTATTTATTTTACCTTTGTGAGACGATGATGGAACTGTTACTTAACAATTTCAGATTTTTGGTGGCTATACTTCACTAAGGGGCGTGTAGCATGGCAGTGCATGCTTATTTAAGGGTGAGTTGCATTCACAGTATCTGACTCCACAGCCTATTTTAGCTTATCTGATATTTTATATTTTTTTTTAGGGTTTTTGACTTTTGAGCTTCACCATCACATGTCCAAATTCAAGCTTGTCTATTCCTTTCAATTTGGCTGCTGATTTTTTTGTCTTCCACTGCTTTGACCTCAGTTCAGTCCAATCTTCTCTTCACAGAGCCATCTTGAAGGGGGCACATGGTTTGCACCAAGCCCACTCCACTCCACAGTCTACACTCCCTTTTTATATGCACATAAATGTTTAAATGCATACTGTACGTGCTAAAATATTTTAATAAAGTGAGGCACACCACCACCGTTGGCCCCCGTCACCCCACACAATTCTGCTAGACCTCAAGTCTAGACCATATAATTCCATATAATTTTCTGATCTGCCCTTCTTATAAATATCAGATGGTTGAGACTGTTTTGGTGCTTGATTTTCAGTCACATTCCAGGCTTCATTGGAAAACCAGGTGGGGACTTTTCTTTCTTTCTTTCTTTCTTTCTGTGACACGTCTTCCTCTTAATTGACTTACATCTGGAGATATTTCAGAAATGTTATAATTGGGCACCTTATAGTAAAAGGAATTACAAGAGCCATAATAAACACTCGTGTCAAGAGTTCTTTCCAAAGTGGAGGAGCCGCCGGTAAGATGGCAATAAAATTTCACACTTTGACTCACACTATGTAGCCGTTCCTGCTCTACTCTGAGCTGCCAGCCATTCAAAGCCATAAGGATGAACCTTGAAGGGCTTACAGCCCTTGTGCATCTCGGTTTCTTCCTCTTTGCTTTCCATGCTGTCAGGATTTCTCTCCTTGTTGCAGGGTCACCACACCTAAGTGGGTTGGGTGGAGCCCTTTATTTTCTTCTATGTAGTTTCATTCATAAATAATAATAGCCAGAAGGTAAGATGCCACGTCACTTACAGTGCATCCGGAAAGTATTCACAGCGCATCACTTTTTCCACATTTTGTTATGTTACAGCCTTATTCCAAAATGGATTAAATTAATTTTTTTCCTCAGAATTCTACACACAACACCCCATAATGACAACGTGAAAAAAAGTTTCCTTGAGGTTTTTGCAAATTTATTAAAAATAAAAAAACTGAGAAATCACATGTACATAAGTATTCACAGCCTTTGCTCAGTACTTTGTCGATGCACCTTTGGCAGCAATTACAGCCTCAAGTCTTTTTGAATATGATGCCACAAGCTTGGCACACCTATCCTTGGCCAGATTCGCCCATTCCTCTTTGCAGCACCTCTCAAGCTCCATCAGGTTGGATGGGAAGCGTCGGTGCACAGCCATTTTAAGATCTCTCCAGAGATGTTCAATCGGATTCAAGTCTGGGATCTGGTTGGACCACTCAAGGACATTCACAGAGTTGTCCTGAAGCCACTCCTTTGATATCTTGGCTGTGTGCTTAGGGTCGTTGTCCTGCTGAAAGATGAACCGTCACCCCAGTCTGAGGTCAAGAGCGCTCTAGAGCAGGTTTTCATCCAGGATGTCTCTGTACATTGCTGCAGTCATCTTTCTCTTTATCCTGACTAGTCTCCCAGTTCCTGCCGCTGAAAAACATCCCCACAGCATGATGCTGCCACCACCATGCTTCACTGTAGGGATGGAATTGGCCTGGTGATGAGCGGTGCCTGGTTTCCTCCAAACGTGACACCTGGCATTTACACCAGAGAGCTCAATCTTTGTCTCATCAGACCAGAGAATTTTGCTTCTCATGGTCTGATAGTCCTTCAGGTGCCTTTGGGCAAAGTCCAGGCGGGCTGCCATGTGTCTTTTACTAAAGAGTGGCTTCCGTCTGGCCACTCTACCATACAGGCCTGATTGGTGGATTGCTGCAGAGATGGTTGTCCTTCTGGAAGGTTTTCCTGTCTCCACAGAGGACCTCTGGAACTCTGACAGAGTGACCATCGGGTTCGTTCTTGGTCACCTGCCTGACTAAGGCCCTTCTCCTTCGATCGCTCAGTTTAGATGGCCGGCCAGCTCTAGGAAGAGTCCTGGTGGTTTTGAACTTCTACCACTTACGAATGATGGAGGCCACTGTGCTGATTGGGACCTTCAAAGCAGCAGAAATTTTTCTGTAACCTTCCCCAGATTTGTGCCTCGAGACAATCCTCAGAGGTCTACAGACAATTCCTTTGACTTCATGCTTGGTTTGTGCTCTGACATGAACTGTCAACTGTGAGACCTTATATAGACAGGTGTGTGCCTTTCCAAATCATGTCCAATCAACTGAATTTACCACAGGTGGACTCCAATTAAGCTGCAGAAACATCTCAAGGATGATCTGGGGAAACAGGATGCACCTGAGGTCAATTTTGAGCTTCATGGCAAAGGCTGTGAATACTTATGTACATGTGCTTTCTCAATTTTTAATAAATTTGCAAAAATCTCAAGTAAACTTTTTTCACGTTGTCATTATGGGGTGTTGTGTGTAGAATTCTGAGGAAAAAATTTAATTGAATCCGTTTTGGAATAAGGCTGTAACATAACAAAATGTGGAAAAAGTGATGCGCTGTGAATACTTTCTGGATGCACTGTATTCTAATGGTTATCTCTGCCAAATAAGCATTTTAGCCACTAACCTTTGGTCTAGGCTCTATAGCAGGATTCACAGTTCGTTAATGAAACTCAACTTACTGGAAAGCTCATTTGGAGTGAGTGCCGCTCTCAGATGGCAGGTGATCATCAGAACCATAGTGCCTATAGAGTTAGGAACAGCAAATAATGGCCTCCTGACTGGATGTTGGAAATGTCTTGTGCATGCTGAAACTCTAGTCCCCCACCTCACCTGTGTCTAACATGCTACGAAGCTTTAAGCATTCAGAGCCAGGACACAGGGCACAGGACTTACATATCCACAAACAGGCGTTGTGTTTTCCATTTTATAGAGCTGTAGTGGTGGTTGCTCAGTTGTCTTATCTACCCGCTCACTCCCAGATCAAGAATACTGCACATGTGTGATGACGATGTGCTGACAACTCCTAAATGTTCACTGGTTGGATATCACAGTGTGTTGAACAGCATGCTAGAGAGGCCACTTCTCCTTAGGGTGCCATGTATCTGATGATGTTACTGCTTACCTCACTCAGCCCTTTCTCACTGAGTAACACTGTAGTGCCCATGGGCTGGTCACGTTGATGCTGCCATTCAGCCATGACTACTCATGACCCTCTTTCATGTCTTCCAGCCTAATCTACTTCACGTTTTGTTATAGCACTTTTTTTTGGAACTTTGCACTTTTGAGTAGTCTATCTAAGGGATTGGCAGATCCCTCTGCTTATTTTTGTTATTTCTGCCTTTCAGAACTTTATTCACCAATTTACTCATGATTGGGAACAAGGAATTAACCTTTTTGTGACCTGCCAGGTGTTTTTAGATGGTCTTTCAGCTTCTAGCTGGGCTCGACCGGAAGTGAGGGGCACCATTGTCCTTACTGATCATTTTGAGGATATGTTGCCCAGTGGGTAGAAGCACACAGAGGTGAGTCATTTACTAAGACTAAAGGACATTAAGTCACCTTGTCGTAGTTAAGTCACACTTCATTGAAGCCAGGCTTTGCACACCCAATAGTGCCCACCCCAATTGACTGTACCAACATGGAAGGAGGGGCGTGTGTAATTCCAAGTCACCAGTCAGCTTCATTTAATCATGGTAGATTGCTGAGGCATTTTAATAATAAAAGCCCCAGCATTTTATGGGACCTACTCCACCTGACTTGGGCTCTGCACCTGCGGCTAATCTCCTCTGTCAGGCTCTTCTATTGACTCCTGGCGTCAGATAATCTGTCGACACGACCGACTGAGTGCAGATATTGCATAATTCACGATACAGCTTGGTTCTGTCACCAGATACTGGCTGCCTGCTGATGCGGCAATCAGCCTCGTTTAGGAAGAGTATGAGGGAGTCTCAGTCTAATTCAGTCAAGTCGGTGGGGAGCCAGGGACAAGCAGGAAGACGGAAATGCATGCTGCTTGTCTTTGAGCAACATAAGTTGAATTGATGAAATGCTAAATGAAATTGTGTAGTTGGTATGCTGTTTGGCTCAGTGGTCTGCATCATCAGGCATCTAGCATCTGTCTTATGAGTGATGCGCCAGTGGGGAGTGGCACCCCTTGCACTCGCCCACTGCCATCCTTGAAATCAGGTATCTGTATGGTCTGCAGCCACCATCCAGTATATAAACCAGGGTCCTGGTGTAAAATTGTGACCTTGGAAATTCTTCAGCCGTGTGAGGCACTGTTGTGGTGGCAGAACCAAAAAAAGATGTGGAGTATGGGGCTCATTTCACATTTTAATAGCCAAAGGGGTAGGATAAGAAGCTCTTGAGGGCCGTGGGCTTCCCCTTTATCTAAATAGCCAAACATCAGACTCTCTTTCCCTTGTCAAGTTTGGTGCAGGTCAGCTGAGGCATCACCCACAACACAAACACTTAACAGTAAAGAGACATCCATCTGTGAACACCAGTAGAAATCTCTGTGTCAGAATTTGTGTGCTCCTACAATAAAGATCACTTTTGTGACAGAATATCTTCCTTATATATAATTTGATACTATCCGTATGTATGGTGTTCGCATCAATACCTCGTATGTATGGTGTTCGCA
>JANRMT010061414.1:25926000-25983207 GCA_026402145.1 Polypterus bichir lapradei
CGTATGTATGGTGTTCGCATCAATACCTCGTATGTATGGTGTTCGCATCAATACCTCGTATGTATGGTGTTCGCGTCAATACCCCGTATGTATCGTGTTCACGTCAATACCTCGACTCAGTACAAGTTAGAACAATACAATGGGACTCTGCCTCTGTAGTTAGAACATAACATGGCAAACGTGGACGCAGTATTGCATGATTGGCTAAGAATGTTCGAATGCTTCAGTGACGCCGCTGGATGGCCGAGTATAGTAAATCAGTGTTGGTTCGAGCAGATAACAGTAAGTTCAGTTGGTTTTTGGAACGTTGCTTTGGTGGGGCGTACTTTTCAGGACTAACATCGTCGACTGACTTAGACCCTTTGACAGCTCCGGAATCATAAGTAATTTAGAACGTATCGCCATTTGCTTGGTACGTCGAAATCTGTCTTTGGGCAGTTCGGTTTTGGCATCTGTCCTTCTGACATCTAGTGGCAAATTGAGTAATGATGGCTGGGTATTAACAACGGTCATTGTTTAAATTTTAGCCGATCTCAGATCTAAAATGACCACACCAACATAATTATTACTCTGACTCTGATTAGAGTTGTAAAATGCGGTTTGTTTTGAAAATTTGTTTGCCGGAAAAAATCAAATGAGGTGCGCCGAAGAGCTGAGTTCATGTCTTGCAGCCCCGTTTAAACAGGGAGCTCTTCATTACATCGGCCGAAAAGGTCTATTTTAAGAACAAATCAGTGCCATGATAACAAAATCATTTCAAGGACTTAAAAAAGCTAATTCTTTGCAGAGAAAGTATGGATTTCACAAACGTAGAATTTGTAGCCTGATTCGATTGGCTCCAAGTCGCTAGTAGTATATTAATTAAAGTGGCTCACTGCAATGATGAGGACAAATGGCAGATTAAAACGGTACCCTCCAGGACAGGAGAACTAACATAGTTTGGGGCAGGCAAAGGTCAAAGCAGAAAACCAAAGCCTTGAAAGCCGAAAACATCAAAGTTGAAAGGAACATGCAAGATCCTAACTCACCACATTGATTTAGAATTGGGGGTCAAGAGAATCCACAATATCTAAAAACATGACCTCTTTCCTGTGTCTCTCGACTCTGCCTATCTCTAGTTACCAGTTCTTATTCATGCAGAATTCATTTCTTTTCTTCATGCAGTTACCTGAAGTATATTTAAAAACATTCTACCTTAATGCCATTATTATTTGTCTGTGGTTGCCATGGTTTTTCTACCCAGGTATGACCAGGAGTGCATGGAACTGACCTTTTAAAACGTTCCTTGGTGATGTTACATGGCTTCCTAACTATCCCAATCTGTTCATAATAATGAAAGCAAATCCTTCTTATTAGTGTGTGCTTTACTTAAAATAATTCTTTGGTTTTGATCCTTCTGCTTTGATTTCTTGACTAAGATCTCTGGTTAGCATGTTGATTTTCTGGTTTAGAACTCTGCCTGGCTTTTGATAGTCGTTATTATTTCAAACTAGCAAAATACCCACGCTTCGCAGCGGTGAAGTACTGCCTTAAAATTTTTATTAAGAAGAAAATTAAACCTTTTTAAACTGAGGGAAAATATACCAATAATTATTTGTTAAGAATCTCTTTGTATACCACATTGTCAGTTCGGCCCTCCAGTTGTAATATGACCAAACTGTGCGCTGAGCTTACTCTTAAGCATGCAATGTACAGTTGGCCATGTGAACAGTAATCTTGTCTCAAATCTCACAGCTTGGATTGCTGCTGTCATAATCGGTTTGAGTTTCATGGTTTGTTTCAATTACGACAGTATTTGTAGGACTTGTGTTGAAGAGACATTCGGCATCTGTCAAGCGTTGTAAGCATACAACCAGTTTGATTGATAACTTCACATCCAGCTTTTGAGAGTTTAAACATTCATTAACATCAAAGTGTCCACTACTGAAATCGTCACCTGTGAATCTAAGATGTTTAAGAGGCATTGGCGGTTGTCGAAAGGTGCAAAATATTTGGCCATTTCGGTACACTTGAAAGTGACAACCGAACAATTCAGCTATCAACTCACATGCAGAACCATAGGTGAAGGCCTTAAGCATTTCACTCTTATAGTGCTCCTGTGTAGTATAATTATCTCCTGTACCGTCATCAGTCCACACCTTGAACCTGTCCCAGTCATTCAATACATAAGACACAATGTTCCTCTGGATATCAAGAGTGAGCCTGATATGGCCGTGCAATATGTAACAGAGAATGGAAAAGCTAGGTGCCATCTCCGGGCATGGAAACCACTCGGTAAGTGACAGTTCTTTGATCGATGGTGATCACCTCGATAGACATGTTAATGGGGGTACAGCTGGAACAATAAAGGAAATGGGTACCTGAACAATGTAAAGTAAGTCTAAAATACCTACACAATAACTATAATCGTAATAAACGAACAATAAAATAGCGGAGAAGCCATGGATTAAATAAAAACGCTGCAGTTATCAGCAGGGAGATGTGAATCCCGTGGTGAAGCAAGGAAGGGAATGTAGAGACTGGAGTGACGGATGGCCTTATATAGGCAGGCAGCTAACAACGTGGGAGGCGTGGGGATGAGGGACCCAACGCCGCCTCACACGGTGACCGAGCTGCAGGCTATGGACGTATGTATGTATGTAGGATTCAGTTAGCGTTGAGAACCCGCATACCAAATTTCTTGAAGATGGGCCCATAAGTAACAAAGACCATTGGAAAGTTCAATATGGCGGCCAACAGTGGTGTCATACCACCAAAATAAGCATGTACATCGGTTTCGGTTAGCGCAGGGAAGCCGCCTACCAAATTTCGTGAAGATGGGGTCAGCCTTCTACCTACACGGGAAGTTGGAGAATTAGCGACGTTGGAAAGTTCAATATGGGGCCGACAGTGGCATCATACCACCGAAATAAGTACGTACATCGGTTTCGGTTAGCACAGGGAAGCTGCCTACCAAATTTCGTGAAGATGGGGCCATAAATAAGAAATTTCAACATGGCAGACGTTGTCGACCGTTATGACCGTTACGTGTAGAATTTCGAAATGCTTAACTTTTGTAAGTAAGGTGTAAGGAATGAGCCTGCCAAATTTCAGCCTTCTACCTACACGGGAAGTTGGAGAATTAGTGATGAGTGAGTGAGTGAGTGAGTCAGTTAGTTAGTTAGTCAGTCAGTCAGTGAGGGCTTTGCTTTTTATTAGTATAGATACAGTGGACCCTTGACTTACGAACTCAATTCGTTCACAAGGGCTTGTTGTAACTCAAGTTGGTTGTAAGTCAAGACTATTTTTCCCATAAGAAATAATGGAAATACCCATAATGCATTCCGAACCTCCCACAGCAACACTTACTTAACCTTTTCATAATAAAAAAGTGTTGTACAATGTGCATAATTTACCAAAAACACAAATAGTTTTTCTAATTTACTAACCAAAAAGTTATAAAAATTGCCTAACCTACCAGAAACGACAATTTCATACTGTACTCACTATTTAAGTTGACATCTTTGGCTTGCAGTAAGGGAGAAGGAGGAGAATGAAATGGAAGGTGGTTATTGTGTGGAAGGAGCTTCCTTATACAAATCTTTTCTTTGTAAAATTGTCGAGATGGTGGATTTCGACATGCTGTACATATTAGCAAGATCAGTTACACGAACGCCACTCTCATATTTCTGCACAATTTCCTTCTTCGTTTTGATTGTGATCGCTTTCTTTACCTTCATTACCTTCTCTTCCTTCCTTAGCAATTATCAAAATAAATTATATAAATCACTGCACTGACCAAAATTACGTCCACAAACACATGTATCTGGGCTCCGACTGACGCTTAAAAACTCTCTCGGCTGTTTGTTTACAATCGCACAAGTGGATACACGTGACCGCATTCGGGTCGTAACGCAAGACGTTGGTCGTAATTTAAAACAAAAATTTTGGTCATAAACCAAGTTGTTCGCATGTCAGGCCAGTTGTATATTGAGAGTCGACTGTAGCTGCCTCCCTCAAGGTTTATTAACAGTGAGGAATGTGCCCTGCCACCTTAAATACCGGCGCTGGGATGATGTCATGCTTTGCATATCTGGTAGTCATTGGGGACTTGCCGCAAACAACAATATGGCCATGGCCTTTAAAAAATATTCAAAATGGTAACTCCTGTGATCGTAAATTAACAAATCAATAGTGTGATAGCACCTTAAAAATTATAATGATAATATTGACAAAGAAATTTAATATCAAAATAGTCAGATAATTACATAAGAAGTGCAGGGATGGGCTCTACCGGCTCTAAAACTTGGAAATCATGACAAATGCTTCTAGCAGTGTATTGCCAGCAACATGATATTGGTGTCTGCTTACAGTACATCACCGGTGATGGCATTTCACAAGCTAAGAATTGGCAGAGGAAAAAGCCACATAAAGTGCCAGTCAGATGACACTGACATACGGTCACCATCCTGTTGGCATTTGCTGGGTGGACCTTAATTGGAGGTTTCAGCTGTAGCTTTAGGTGTGCAGGTCTATCAGACAAATTCCAACTCTGATGTTATCAGACTGGACTTTGAAAGAGGACAGGATAAAGTAAATAGAAGGTCTCTAATGTCACACATCAGGTGGACATTCAAGCCTGGTTTATAGTTACAGTGTGAAGCCGGATTGCAGACCTCACCACAAAGCACATGTGCAGTGAGCGACCAAAACATATTGATACTTGTTGCTGCCTGTTTGATGGGCTTGTTGATGCGCTGCCAGGCAATAAGTGACAGTGTTTTGCCAGTGTCACACAGATAATAATGTCACAGCAGAGGATTTAAGATTTTGCTGATGGAGGAAGAGTTGTGCCTGCTATTACTGACTTTTAGAGGAAGAAGAGGAAAAAGTTGTTCCAAGGAAGAGCAAATGTAAAATCCTCATGCTTAGAGAACCCACATGATAAGCAGATGCATTTCAAATGTTTTGGCATGTCTTCCTTCCGTTTTGATGACCTGTTGTGTCATATGCATTGGCCACACAAAAAATTTTCCGCGGGGGCATGTTTCCCTATCTGACATCAATTTTTGCCATGCCGGCTGAGTGTAGACATGTCAAGTATAAATTATGCTTTACCTGCTAGGTTGTGTAGTCTCTCTCTCACAGTCTTCACTCGAAACAAGTATGGTGGCTGCCAAGGTTATAAGGGTGTACTTAGATGGCTGAGGAGTTCAATACTTCATACTAATATGAAAAGGGTAAGAAAAGTACCAAACTTAAATGGATTCCCACAGGACAAGCACTCCAAATTTAAACATCTCAACCCAGAGTGATTCAGGTAAAAAATCTAAAGGTAATGATAACAAGTGGAAGGAAAACAAAGCAATTCAGATATGCTGGACAGAAGCCCAAAGTGCCTTTCAGTGCAAGCACTCTAATAAGAGTGGGCAGTAACAGACACATTTACTGGGAGCCATCACCAGAGTAAGGCTGAGCAAAGTAACACGCTACTTTAGTCGGGTAAGATTTCCCAGTAACGGTTCAGTTCCAGTTACTGACTTTACTTGAATTTCATTATACATATACGTCTAAGCAAATATTGTATAAATAATATTGCAAATGTCTTGAAGGGCAGGCATACTATTTCATGAAACATTTGAGGAGGCGAATGTGCCTACCTGATCTGAGTCTGGCCTGCCCAAACTTGCGCTGCTCTGTTTTCGCACAGGTGTAGAGTACTTTGAGTTTTATGACACTAATGGACCTCGGCTGAAGATGTATGTTGTTTTACAACATTACATGGGTAGTTTGCTTTACTTTAGTATTGTGTGGTAGTTGACTTTACTAAGAAATAAAGATTTTGAGTTTTACTTTGAAAGATAACTACTGTTCAGTTTTACAACACATGGAAAGAATGTGAGCCGCCTTCTTCTTTCGGCTGCTCCCGTTAGGAGTTACCACAGTGGATCATCTTCTTCCATATCTTTCTGTCCTCTGCATCTTGTTCTGTCACACCCGTCACCTGCATGTCCTCTCTCACCACATCCATAAACCTCCTCTTTGGCCTTCCTTTTTTCTCTTCCCTGGCAGCTCTATCCTTAACATCCTTCTCCCAATATACTCAGCATCTCTCCTCTGCACATGTCCAAACCAACGCAATCTCTCCTTTCTGACTTTGTCTCCCAACCGTCCAACTTGAGCTGACCCTCTAATGTACTCATTTCTAATCCTGTCCATCCTGGTCACACACAATGCAAATCTTAGCATCTTTAACTCTGCCACCTCCAGCTCTGTCTCCTGCTTTCTGGTCAGTGCCACCGTCTCCAACCCATATAACATAGTGAATGTGAGTAATCGAGAGAATTTAATTCTAGAGATAGGAAGGCGAAGCAAAGCGATCCACAGTTTGTGCTTGGGAGGTTCCACTAGGAAGTAAGGGGTGAAATTATCCTGGGAAAAGTAATTAGTAATTTGAAATGGATTGTTTTCATTGAGTAGCTGCTCCAACTGTTGCCGTTACACAGGCCTGTAGTACTTAAGGATCACCAAAAGTGACTCTGGCCGTTTCCCTCACCACACTGATTTAGAGTCTGTTATGAGACGCTGCAGGCCATTTGTTTGTACTCTAATCTGTAAAGCACCTTATGACTTGTCTGAGGGAGCCAGCCCTGACCCTTCAGTCTTGAGCAGTGCAGATTTCACAAGGCTGGGTGTTGAGACTTCTTTGATGGATCCAATGAGTGCTTCAAATTTAAAAGGCCAGCAGGCTTGCAGACACCTCAGTGCCATCATCATGAAACCCTTGAATGAGACTACATATTCATTTGGTTGGAAGAGGGTCAAGTGTCTCCTCTCCATCAGCCAAAACTCACCTGCTGTACCAATGTTGTAAAAATAGACAAAACAAGATGATAAAGAGTTGGGGTGCTGAAGCAATCCCTATACTGTATATTGAAATTGGCAAAGAAAATGTCTTCTCTCTGGGCAATTCCAAAAATGTGACTGACTGATAATAGGAGATGTGATGATTTTCACATAGACATAGAATTAATAGACACCGCATGACCAGCAGCATCGTACGTCAACATCGCCGCCATATTGCGAGTAGCACTGCTGTGGAGTGAAGTAATGGATAAAGATGCCTCACATGTGCTGCTTGGGATTGTACAAACCGCTGTACGTTCCAAACCAGATCCCGGGTGATTACATTTCACAGGTAAGGATGAACAGTTGTTTTGGTTATATTTGGCCATTAGAAAATCCAGTTTTATAATCTTAACTTTAGCTACGCCAGGCTAAGCTAGCAAAGCTATGCATTTATGTGCTTAAGTGAGCCTCCAGGCAACGTTTTGGCTAAATGTATTTAGTCACTAACTATGTAGATTGTTGTTAGCTGTTAACATTTCTCAAACTTTGAAGGCTTCCCAAAGAAATCCACCTTAGGAAGCAGTGGGAGGTAGCCATTATACAGAATTTTGGGAAAGCTGCCCTGTGATGTGTGCCGTGCTAGTTTGGTAACAGTTGCTGTACCGGCATCATATGATCAAAGCTACCACTTGCTCACATTAAAAAATAAAGGAGGTTTGATGATTCCTTCTGAGGGTATAGTCAAGGTGGTCAAAGTAGCTGAGTGTTTTATCCGACTGTCGACATTGGGGTAAGCTGTCAGTGTATCTTTGATCAACCAGTTTGTTCGGGCTGAGATTGGTTCAGATGATGTGTTTTTTCTCAAGGAGCACATTGAGGAAACACAGTTTGAAATTGACAACCATCATTTCATGCTCATGTCTTTAGTTGTGTCTGTCTTCCACAAACTAAGGCTGCACCATATTGCCAGTCTGAATACTCTCAAATTACAGGATCTGAGTGAGCGAGAGGGAGTGGAAGTCTATAGGAGATCAGTGAGGTAGTGGGGAGCTTTTAAATGTTAAGAGCAGTATTTTGTATTGTATTCAGTAGTGAACAGGGAGCCAGTGAAGTTGAGAGAGAATCGGTGTGATATGTTCAGTGGATTTAGAACAGGTTATTATCCTGGCAGCAGAATTTTGAAGAAGTTGTAAGCGATGGATACATTTTGTGGGATTCCAGATAGAATAGCATTACAGTAATCTATACGTGAGGTGACTCGAGCATTAACCAATACTTTAGTACTGTGTTGCGCAAGAACAGGACGAAGTCTAGAAATGTTTCGGAGATGAAAGAAGGCAGTCCGAGCAATGTTACTTATATGGGAGGAATTATTTAATAGATATATAGATAGATCGATACTTTATTAATCCCAAAGGGAAATTCACATACTCTAGCAGCAGCATACTGATAAAAGCAATATTAAATTAAAGAGTGATAAAAATGCAGGTAAAAACAGACAATAACTTTGAATAATGTTAACGTTTACTCCCCTGGATGGAATTGAAGAGTAGCATAGTGTGGGGGAGGAACGATCTCCTCAGTCTGTCAGTGGAGCAGGATGGTGACAGCAGTCTGTCACTGAAGCTACTCTTCTATCTGGAGATGATCCTGTTCAGTGGATGCAGTGGATTCTCCATAATTGACAGGAGCCTGCTCAGTGCCCATCGCTCTGTCAAACTGTCCAGCTCTATGCCTGCAATAGAGCCTGCCTTCCTCACCAGTTTGTCCAGGCGTGAGGCATCCCTCTTCTTTATGCTGCCTCCCCAGCACACCATCGCGTAGAAGAGGGCACTCGCCACAACCGTCTGATAGAATATCTGCATCATCTTATTGCAGATGTTGAAGGACGCCAGTCTTCTAAGGAAGTATAGTCGGCTCTGTCCTTTCTTACACAGAGCATCAGTATTGGCAGTCCAGTCCAGTTTATCATCCAGCTGCTCTCCCTGGTATTTATAGGTCTGCACTCACTGCACACAGTCACCTATGATGATCACGCAGTCCATGAGGGGCCTGGGTCTGTGACGATGTGGGTTCGACTCCATGCTCCCATCACTGCTTGGGAGCCCTTGAACCCAACACCATCGATAATATCACTGAGTTGAGCTAGACAGTAGAGGCAATAACAAATCGAGCAAGGGGATGGTTCAAAAAGGTGCAAAGTGCTTTTATTAAAAATCCAACAAGAACAAAGTGTCCATAAAGTGCAGTGATTCAAAAAGAGTCATTAAATAAATAATCCATTAAAAGAAAAACGTGGAGATTAAAAAAAACAATAGAAAAACACAATCCTTTTAAAAAAAGGTTAAAACATTATACAGGAAGCAGTTTTTAAAACCATGCCAAGCCCAGTGCTTCTTTTCAACTAGCGTTAGCGTCTCACCTGCTTCTCCCATACGGGCCCTTCAACAGGCGAGACGCTCTCTGTAACCTCCGTCCTTTCTTTCTCTTTTCGTTTTTTTTCTCTCTGATCTTTTTCTATTCTCCCAACCGACTCACGCTTCTTTTTATATTGTGAGGGGCCATAGCAGCTGCAGCACATTAGCCACGGGAACAATCACGGATGTGGGCAGTCCCTCACCTGTGCACTAGGTGAGAAACGCCCACACCGCAGAACGCCCTGTGGCTTGCTATGGCCACCACGCCCCCTCACTAAGCCGCCGCAAGTAACGGCCTTTGTTGAGTGAGCTGTGGACCCATAACACCACAGGGTCTCCTAAAATCCACCTACAGCTCCTGGTTTTGCTGGTGTTCAGTTGTAGGTGGTTTGAGTCGCACCATTCAACAAAGTCTTTGATTAGGTTCCTGTACTCCTCCTGCCCACTCTTGATGCAGCCCATGATAGCAGTGTCGTCAGCAAACTTTTGCACGTGGCAGGACTCCGAAACGTATTGGAAGTCTGATGTATATAGGCTGAACAGGACCGGAGAAAGTACAGTCCCCTGCAGCGCTCCTGTGTTGCTGACCCCAATGTCAGACCTGCAGTTCCCGAGACGCACATACTGAGGTCTGTCTGTTAGATAGTCCACAATCCATGCCACCAGGTGTGAATCTACTCCCATCTCTGTCAGCTTGTCCCCAAGGAGCAGAGGTTGGATGGTGTTGAAGGCGCTAGAGAAGTCCAAAAACATAATTCTTACAGCACCACTTCCTCTGTCCAAGTGGGAGAGGGATTGGTGTAGCATATAGATGATGGCATCCTCTGCTCCCACCTTCTCCACGTATGCGAACTGCAGAGGATCGAGGGTGTGGCAGACCTGTGACCTCGGGTGGTGAAGCAGCAGCCACTCCATGGTCTTCATCACATGTGACGTCAGGCCGACAGGCCGGTAGTCATTCAGCTCACTAGGACGTGATACCTTTGGGACTGGGGTAATGCCAGATGTTTTCCAAAGCCTCGGGACTCTCCCCTGTTCCAGGCTCAGGTTGAATTTGCGCTGTAGAGGACTCCCCAGCTCCAACACACAGGCCTTCAGCAGTCGTGGTGATACTCCATCTGGACCCATTGCTTTGCTGGCACAAAGTCTCCTCAGCTCTCTGCTCACCTGGGCTGTTGTAATTGTGGGTGGGGGAAACTCTCCCCTATGCTGGTATCAGCAGAAGGATGGGTGGAGGGTGCAGTACTCCGAGGTGAGAGTGGGTTAGGGTGGTCAAACCTGTTAAAGAAGTTGTTCATCTGGTTTGCTCTCTCCACGTCTCTCTCGATGGTGGCACCCCACTTCGAGCTGCAGCCAGTGATGATCTTCATCCTACATTTCCTTAATGCTGTTATTCTGCAACCTCTGTTCCAGCTTTCTCCTGTACTGCTCCTTTGCCGCCCTTATCTGGACTCGGAGTTCCTTCTGCACACGCTTGAGCTCATGCTGATCACCGCCTTTAAAAGCTCTTTTCTTCTGGTTCAAAAGGCCCTTGATGTCACTTGTAATCCATGGCTCGTTGTTAACATAGCAGCGTACTGTTCTTACTGGAACAACAATGTCCATACAGAAGTTGATGTAGTCAGTAGTGTAGTCAACAACCTCCTCAATGTTCTCACTATGTGACCCCAGCAATATATCCCAGTCTGTAGTTCCAAAGCAGTCTCCCAGTGTCTGCTCTGCCTCAGGGGACCACTTCCTGAATGAGCGTGTGGTTGTAAGTAGCTCCCTCACCCTTGGTTTGTAGTGAAGCTGAAGCAGAACCAGGTTATGATCTGCTTTCCCAAGTTCAGGCAGTGGGGTGGCACTGTATGCGTCTTTAACTTTTGCATACAGAAGGTCAATAGTGCTATTTCCCCGGGTGTTACAATCCACATACTGGGAGAAGGCAGGTAATGTTTTATCCAGCATCACATGGTTAAAATCTCCAGCGATTAGCACAAGCGCCTCAGGGTGCTGTGTTTGTAATTTAGCAACAGTGGAATGGATTATGTCACCTGCTATCTCCACGTCCGCCTGAGGAGGGATGTAAATAATAACAACAATGACGTGTCCAAACTCTCTGGGCAAGTAATAGGGACTCAGACTTACAGCCAACAGTTTGATGTCCCTGCAGCAAGTGGAGATTTTTAATGCTTACATGTCCAGAGTTGCATTACCTTGTATTCACAAAGAGAGCGAGTCCTCCTCATTTCTGCTTCCCGCAGGTATTTGTGTCTCTGTCCGCTCTAACTGTGCTAAACCCGGGTAGCTCCACGTTAGCATCTGGGATGTTAGTTGTTAGCCACGTTTCACTAAAACACAGCAAACTGCATTCTCTGTAGGTCCTGACATTTTTCACCAGCGCGGCCAGTTCGTTGATCTTATTTGGTAGTGAGTTCACATTTCCCAGGATCACAGAAGGCACCGAAGGCTTGTATCGGCACTTTCTCGCTAGCTGCTTGGCTTTTAGCTTAGCTCCGGCTCTGCTGCCACGATACAACCTTCTTACCTTGTCGGGTAAATAGGGAACCACACCGGCATGGGCCTTTGTTCTCAGCGCTTGAAGTTGACTACCTGAATAGACGAGTCTCGGCGTGTAAAAATCCATGTCCAAGTAGTAAAAAAGTAGTGAAAAGTGTCCAGGGAACGAATCCACATAAAAGAAAGTGGTAGGATTGATCAGTGAAATAGAGAAAAAGGTAGAGAGAGAAAGTCATACACGGGGCTGCTGGAAAGGCTGCCACTCCCGGTGGCGCCTGAGTCATATTCTGTTATAATAATAATTGCCATTATCTATACTAATAAAAGGCAAAGCCCTCACTGACTGACTCACTCACTCACTCATCACTAATTCTCCAACTTCCCGTGTAGGTGGAAGGCTGAAATTTGGCAGGCTCATTCCTTACAGCTTACTTACAAAAGTTAAGCAGGTTTCATTTCGAAATTCTATGCATAACGGTCATAACTGAGTCCTACTTACGGACATATATACGGCCATAGCCTGCAGCTCGGTCGCCGTGTGAGGTGGAGTTGCATTATCCATCACCACGCCTCCCACGTAGTTGGCTACCTCACGAGATACAAGTTTAATGAGAAGACGCAGGGTATAAACGAGACTTTTGATCACTTTCTAACGGAGTTAAAATTGATGGTGAAGGACTGTGCTTATGCAAACGAAGATGAGATGGTCAGGGATAGAATAGGGTTTGGCAAATGTGTGAGAGAAACTTTTAAGTGCCAGGTCTGAGCTAACATTAAATAAAGCCGTGGACATCGCAAGGTCACACGAGATGGCACAAGCACAGCTAAGAACCTTCGAATGCATGTACTCCGAGCGGCTCACGTGAACTGACTGTGAACGCAGTACGCAGACAACAAGCAAGAGCTCCAAAGAGCGCTGAACAAAAAACACATTACACAATTGAGAAGGTAGCAAAAGAATATGAAACGAGTGACGCATACAAGCATATTCATAAGTGCAGCTACTGCGGAAACAAAGCACACGGTGGAAAAAGTCAATGTCCAGCTAAAGGAAGACAGTGTAAAAAATGTGGTAAATTGAACCACTTCGCTAAAGTTTGCAGGACTGGGAAAGGTAAACCCGTGCATGCAGTGTGTGATGTCTCAGATAAAGAGGAAGACGAGCTGTTTATTGATGCAGTAAGAAAGGAACAACCCTCTGAAGCTGAACAAGCCTTTGTAGACATATCAATAGGAAAGCAAGGTGTAAAGCTTAAGTTTAAATTACGTTCATAGACACGCTGCCGCTAAATATTTGCAGGCAAATCCACAACTTAATACCAGGAATGCCTGTTAAACTTCTTAGATTCACGAGTACTGATTTGGGTAGTGAACACTTGGATGAATGAAACCTGTTATCTTTACAATGGTTGACAAACATGGTATGTAACTTGCACACAACACATTCTCCAAATACAAACCTGATTGAAAGAAATAATTATAATCAAATCCTTGATGACAGCAACACTCATAACAGTCACAAAACATTTACATTGACAATCATGCTGCATTATTTTTAAAATGTTTCCTTTTCTTTTTCATAACTTCTTTAACACACTACTTCTCCGCTGCGAAGCGCGGGTATTTTGCTAGTTAGTGTATAAATGGATACAAATAATTGCATTTAAACGGTTTACCAAAATCTGTTGTGTGTAAACAATACTGTTTTAAACGTTATTGTTTTTTCATCAGAAAACCCGGTTTCCATGTCTACTTGTATTAGTTTAAATGGCACTTTTGACACTCGCAATATGGCGGACATGCTGATGTGTCGACTAGGCAACACAGTGAATGCAGCGTCTACCTATATATGTATATAGATTTTCAGGGCAGCAGACAGGAAGAGGCGGGTTCAGCAGACCTGACCAGGTGTGGCATCATGAGAGTGTACCCATCAGTGATTTCTGCAATAGGAAAACATGCAGAGGTGTTAATTGACAGCACCAGTGACTGACTTGGAGTAGAATTACAATTAGCTAAGCCTTGGTGTTGTTTCCCATTCACACATGTGGGACAATGTCCATACCACTGCATAGCAACATGGTGTCAGGCCTCCACCTATGAACACCCTGAGGTGTCCCCCTAATTCAAGAGGCTTCTGTCTATCTAAGCCGTATCCTTCTTTTTTATACCCACCTCCCTCTCTCTTTTCTTTACCTTGCCATCTTATTTCTGGGCAGAAATGTGGCTGTCCGATTGTAACAGAGTAAGAATCCCGCTCCACTGATAGCTGTCATTATTGCCGGTGTCTGTTTAAGGCAAGCAGAACAGAAGAGGTGGCAGCAGCTCTGGTGATTGCCTTGTTATCTGACCTAAACATCCAAGCCTCTGCTTTTTATGATTGCTATAAATTTGAGACATTCGGAAAATTACAGTCTTTCTCGAATTAGGGTATTTGCAGAGTGCACGTGAAAGCCTTTACAGCCTAAAGAAAATTTTTTGTTGATTTGTTGATTGTTTATGTCCTCGCTGTAATCTCCACTGTGGCCCCATGCTGCCTATTTGTTGTCCTTTTACATGCCATGCCAAGCTCTGCTTGGTCAGTGACCTTAAATCTCGTGTACTTGCTCTGTCTCTATGAACACTAGTGGTGCTGTGTGCTCTGCCTTTTCTCACAGTTGACTGCCATGGATGCTAAGGCAAGATGGGGCTGCGTATGCCATGATGTGTGACATGCCTGTCGTTGCTGTTTCTTCTGCTTTCCTGGTTATGACCTTCTCTATGTGTTTTGGCATTGACGTTTGGATAGTGGACGTTAAATAAAATGCCTCTTTTACCTGTTTGCCATAACTTCTTTCTTGCCATTTCTTCCATGTCTGCACACAAACTTTCCTGTAGGAAAGATGGTTCTTCACTACACATGCTCCCTCGGAATAGAATGGACTTTCAAAAATCACCAGCATACTTTAAGGGAATCTTGAGGAAAGACTTTTGCAGAGGCAGAATGCATTGCGTTCAAGCAGTGTCAATTGACAACCATTTGTTTCTCTTTCCCATCACATTAATTGACTGCTGCCTGCCAGCAGAATTTTGGTTTTCCCAAAGTAGAAGACGTCCTCGACTTCTGTAGACTTTGACATTAAAGATTGGTCTGGAGTTCTTCTGAAGTCTTGGGGAAAACAACACACATTCTGCATGTTGGAGGTTGATGACTTGAATTTTTAGGCCCTAGAGCACTGCACACTGTTACCTGAAGGGAGCTTGTGCTGTGTGAAGACCACTGCCATGGAGCAGCTTGGATCAGAATTCACAGTTTGCATGTCTGACACTGGCTAGCACTCTGTCCCTTAGTGCCTCGCTAGCACCCTTTACCTTTTATTTAGCTATAGTAATGGAAACGGTAACTAGAGAAATGAGACAAGGACCACTAATGATCTAGTAATGAAGAATTTAGAGAAAAGATTCTTAAATAGGGAAAGAGATTGGATGATATAGGATTAAAAATGAACCTAGACAAAATTAAGGGCTTGATGGTAGGTGCCAAAGAGGGAACAGTAAAAGAATCTGGAATGTGGTCCATGCAGTGCATGTGGTAGAGGCAAGTACACAGAAGGTAAGAAATGGGTTCACAGAAAGTGCAGCGGCATAAAGGAGAAGCTGACAAAGATCAGCATCTCCTTCATGTACAGAGGATGCAGTAGAGGAACCCCACAGTCAGTCAGTGACACAGCAGGCTTTGTGCTTAGAGATGATATGAAATTAGAGTGGATAACGTTTGTTATCTTGGCAATATGCTGGGCTTTACTGGTGGGGCAGATTTAACAGTAACCATCAGACTGAGATGTGGTTGGCAAAAGTTTAGGCAAGTGCCACCATTACTAAAGTCCCAGGTAACTTCACTAAAAATAAAAGGTTGAATTTATTCCATTTGTGTGCGCGCCTTTATGCTGTATGGTGATGAGTCCTGGACATTAGAATCTGAACACCTGAGGACGTTTGAGAGGAGTGAGAAGTGTATGATAAGATGGATGTGTGACATGTCACTGAAAGACAGGTTGAAGAATGTAGATCTACATGACAGAGTGAATGTTGAACCTGTAAAGTGACAAATTGCAGAGGCGCTGCCTTAGGTGGTACAGACATGTGATACGAAACGATGATGATGATGACTGGTTGAGGTGAAGTTTGGATGATAAGAGACCTAGAGGTAGACTGAGGAAACACTGGATTGGTGAGATGAGAAGAAATATGAAGAAAATGAAGCTTACAGATTCTGATACGCATGATAGAAGGAAATGCAGAAGAGGAATGTGCTGTAACTTGGCCATCCTGGGTTATCCTGGAAACTAGCCATAAAACTGAACTGCTTTGCTAGCATCCTTTGCAGTCTTGTGATTCATTGCTACAATTTCTTCAATGGCATTTTTTGCATTATAATCCAGTGACAGTAGCTCATACTGTACATGGTACTGATGTAAACACTCTGCTGTACAGTTAAGCCTGCAGGGTTTAAAGTATTGAAGTGTCAGGTGCTGGGTGACCTCATTCACTCAGAGTGACCTTCTCTTTGTAGTCTGCTTCAGATTTGGCTTTGAGGGCATGAGCAGATTATAACTTTGAGATGTACAGAAGTTTCCAGAGAAGGCCCTCCTAAGTGTTGGCATACTCATTCGGCTCAAAGTATTTAAAGTTTGTGAAGTAAGATGC
Source organism: Polypterus bichir lapradei (assembly GCA_026402145.1). Taxonomy (NCBI): domain Eukaryota; kingdom Metazoa; phylum Chordata; class Cladistia; order Polypteriformes; family Polypteridae; genus Polypterus; species Polypterus bichir. The sequence continues at coordinate 25,942,434 of JANRMT010061414.1, forward strand.
TGTCTTGTTGCTTTTGTGCCAATCTTGCTATGTCCTACTAGTGGACATACCCTTTCTGCATTCTGGCTATGATGTACAGTATGTGGCTCATGTTGTCACCCTTATCCTGTCTTGTAAACCCAGGATGTATTTCATAAAACAAAGTCCAACATGCCACCCCAATAAGCAAGATCCAGTGAATGGCAGACTGGAGTTGAGTTTTAGGTGGGTGCTCTTCATGTAGCAGGCTGAGGCCCATAATTTTCCCTTGGCTTTGGTGCCCAGCCCTTTAACCTCGTAGACATGATGGGGTGGAGTCCATAGAGCTCGGGAAGGGTGCTGCCACTCACCTCAACATGCTCCCCACTTCCCTGTCGGTTTAAACCTGTGTATGGCATGTGCGATTGAGCAGTTGAGCCAGTTTGTGAAGTGGCTGCTATGTATACATGAAGCACTCTTCACTTGGGGAGCCACTTAAGTCTTGATGCCTGGATGAGAATATCATGCTCAGACTCAAGAGTCACAAGTGGACACTTACAATTATAAAAACTAAAGACTGCTGCATGTTGTCAGAGTGAAGTCTGGCCTATAGAGGGCACTGTGCCAGCGTGTACCCACAGTCTGAGTGGCTTTGAGACCTGCCGCCTTGCAGTCCTCTCTTCCTCACCTGCCACGTGAAAAGTCTTCCCACTGTCATGCTGATTTAATGTTGGGATTTGGAGATCTGGAGGGCTGCTCTCACTTGTATCGCACACCAGATTAAATGTTTTCTCTGTCCTCATAAAAAATACATTTGGATAAATAATAACAGATGGTGGCTTTCATGTATTAACTCTTCAGTATTAAAAACAGAGAGAGTCCAAAAGGAACTCTGTGTCTGTAAGCCCCCTTCTCTGGGTCCCTGACACCCTGATAAGCCAGGCGTTGCCATTTTATTAGAACGTGGGCTGGGGGGCTCATTGCAGTCCGGGGATGCTGATCGTTTTAAATCTCCTGCAGCTATTTAGAGACGAGCTGCAATCACCTGGCTAGCGGCTTGCCATAATCAACGAGTCAGGATCGTCTGTGAACTTCAAATTCCTGCGACAAAACCCCCTGAGAGCGAGCTGACAGCTCTGCGAGGCTGATTGCGAGGCGGCTAATGAATCTTGTATTATTACAATTATTATGTTGCTTTTTTTCTGATTTTCCTCAGATAGAAAGTGCCACAATATAAAAGAGCTCTCCTTAGAGAGATTACTTGAAAGGAAACAAAGAGAAAGCGATATGTGGGACGTGAAAAAGCAGGGAATGAAATGAAAAACAAATAGTGTTGATCTGGCACAGTGTACTAGATGCCGACTGCTTCGGGCGGGGGGGACAACTTTTATATAAAAGTGCCTAACCTCTGTAAAGATGACGCATTTAGGTGCTCAGTGTGGCCCTCTAGAGGCTAAGCACTAGGATTGTAAACCACATGGTGGCCAGTTCATGGCCACTTCACTGAATACTGTGGCGATCCCAAGCAGGTCACTTCAGTGATAAAGTAAGGAAGTGATTATAGAGCACCAAAGGGATGGTGGCCAAGATGTAAGGTGCTATATTAAGCCACAGGGTGGTAATTATTTTTTTTTTTTTTATCAGAAACAAGTTCATGTGTATATTTTTTGTATCAATTGCTTGTAGTTTTAGCAATATTTATTTAGATGTCTTTATCCAAGGTGACTTGCAAAGCCAGTTACAATAAAATACATACACAAATGGTGGAAGCATCAAAAATCAACAGAGGGCAAGATAATAAAACCAATCAAGAGGGAGTAGTACTACAACTATTCTGCTACTGCAATATAGTCCCAATCTGGGATCCTGAGTTGGTTCGTCATGTGGTGGGTACAGCAGTGCGTTGTATCAGCACGTGCGCCTAACGTCTCTCTAGATTATGACAGAAAAGTCTGAATCCTAAAGTCTTTGTCAGTACAAAAGAAGCAACAGTAACAGAAGAAAAACTAAGTAGTTCCAAAATATTTAACGAAAAGATGTGTTTTCAAAAAACACCTAAACACGACTAAACTGGATGCAGTTCAGATAAACAAATGGAGAACATTTCACAGCTTTGGAGCAAGAATGGAGAAACATTGTCTAGTTCTGGCACTTTTGGCAAGTTGGGGGATGGTCGGTGGACAGGCAAGGGCAGATGAGAGACTTCTTCAAAGGACAGAAAGAGAGACCAAGGACTGGAGATATTGAGGAGCAGAACCATTCAGAGAACTGTAGGTCAAGACAAGAGTTTTGAACTGGGTAGCAACAGGAAGTCAGCGGAGAGACCGAAAGCAGAGGAGTAGTAGGAGTGAAACGAGGCACAGAGAACACCAGTCGAGCATCTGCATTCTGGAGGAGCTGGAGAGGTCTGAGAGCAGCTGAAGGAAGCCCTGCAAGGAGAGATTTGCTATAATCCAGCTGAGAGAGAACCCATGCCTAAACAAAAAATTGCATGGTGTAATTAGTGAGGAAGGGAGGAATCCTCTGAATATTGCGAAGAAAGAAATGACAGGATTGGGATATTGAAGAAATATATTGGATAAATTAAAGTGAAGTACAGAGTCACAGCAAGATTCCTGATCATGACTGATGGTGAAAGATTGACATCTTCAAGAAAAACTGTTTAGGGATGCAGTAAATTTGAAAAAGGAGAATCAGAAGGAAAGTACAAGATACTTGACTTTGAGAGGTTAAGTTTAAGGTGTTGATCATTCACCCATGATGAGCTGGCAGAGGGACAATTAGAGATCTGGGCTGAAACCTGTGGGTTGTAAGAGTGAAATAAGAGGAAGATCTCTGCCTCATGGTAGGAGAAGCCAGCTGACGAAATAACATTGACTAAGGAACGAAGGTAGAGAGAAATGATAAGTGGACTGAACATGAGAAGAAAAATAAGTGGACTGAACACCAATCCTTGAGACACATCTTGGAAGAGTTTCTGTGGAGAAGACAAGGAGTTAAACCAGGAGACACAAAAGGCTCAGCCAGGCAGGTAGAACTTGCACCAGCCCAAAGCAGAACCACTGATTCCAGGCTTAATGAGGGAGAGATAAGCAAATAGTGCTTAATAACAATATCATAAACTGATGAAAGGTCAACAAGGTTAAGGACAAAGGAGAGAGAAGCAGCTCGAGCAGATCTCAGTGACTGAAAGCTGTGCAATCTTTGTAGAATGACCCTTGAGGAATTCAGATTGAAGAGGATCTCATTATGGTTATGCTATGATTGTGACATCATTGCTGGCATCATTTTGTAAAATTATTTTGTTTTCCTTGGGTTACCACCATTTTGTGTTTCTGGTTTTAATGGATTGCTAGGAAGGTAATGCTTGTGCTGTATGATCTGTGATGCGTGTTGCTCCTTGGAGTACTGGCACTGTAATTACCAGTATACAATGCAATACAATACAGTTTATTTTTGTATAGCCCAAAATCACACAAGAAGTGCCGCAATGAGCTTTAACAGGCCATGCCTCTTGACAGCCCCCCAGCCTTGACTCTCTGAGAAGACAAGGAAAAACTCCCAAAAAACCTTGTAGGGAAAAAATGGAAGAAACCTCGGGAAAGGCAGTTCAAAGAGAGACCCCTTTCCAGGTAGGTTGGGTGTGCAGTGGGTGTCAAAAGAAGGGGGTCAATACAATACAATACACAGAACAGAACAAATCCTTAATACAGCATAAAAATAAAAATTTTAGAAGTACGGAGCAGAATTTAACAGTAGATGATATCACATAATAAGATTTGGATATTTTTAGAGTCCTGGAGACCTCATCCATCAAGCTTCCTCCCCCATTTGGCCATTCCACGGCTAAAATAGTGCTGGGCCAGTCAATCCGATGAAAGGACCCCTGCTCTCCTGCTTTTTACTCTTTGGAGTCTTCACTTTTTCTTTCAGTGCTCTTTCTTTCTGTGTTATAATGCCACTCATGTTAACTCCCCTGCCTTGCATAAAATGTCAGCGTCTTCAAGCTTATTTAGGCATTATGTAGGAACCCACCAGGAGTGCCGCCTCTTTGTTTTTCCCACTTCAACCACTGACTCCATCTGTTTAGTGTCTGACTATCTTTTTGCTTCACCTCAAAACACCACTGCTGCTCTATTAATAATCTTAGGTCATCTGAACTTTGTTAACAGTCCTTGGGCACAACACTTTCAGACTATACCACATATCCCCAAGCATGTCACTTTACTTAACAAAGCCAATGTGAAAGAAGCTTAATAAAAGTATAAGGTGGGCAGTGCAGGTAACAATACTGGCTCACCCCATAAGTCAGTCACTTCACTAGACAGCTGATATGTAAGGCACTATATAAACTACCAGCAGGAGAGGAATAAAGTGCCGGTTCAGTCAGTTAAAAAAATTTCACTAAATAAACCCACTGTGGGGAGCAGGGCTGGCGCTTGGGGTGATCACCTCAGCTGCACTTTGGTAAGGGGGGCATTTTCATGTAGAAGTATTTTTAACATTATGAAATAATAAAACAAAAGAATGAGAGGTAATTATGAACATTAAGAATTACATTTTGCACATATCCAATTTCATACTTTCTTCTTCTTTTTATTTCATCTGCTGTCATTCGGAGTCGCCACAGCGGATCATCTTCTTCCATATTTTTCTGTCCTCTGCATCTTGTTCTGTTACACTCATCACCTGCATGTCCTCTCTCAGCATATCCATAAACCTTCGCTTAGGCCTTCCTCTTTTCATCTTCCCTGGCAGCTCTATCCTTAGCATCCTTCTCCCAATATACTCAGCATCTCCAATTTCATACTTTAAACATTCAAATTTTGTCAAACGCAATTTACATAGCCTTGCTGCACCATGAGCTTCCAAGAATCAAAATGGCTCAGCGCTACATGTTGGGGCTTTATATTGACAATCGTTCACCTGATTTTCACCTATCGTATTGTGTGTGTATATTAATGATGTCGTGTTCATGATTTCTGGAATGTTGTTCAGCTGTCAGTCTGTGAAGTGCTTATTAAGGTGGTGTGTCAGTTCAATGCTTTGCGCCATTGTGAGCTGTCAGTGGTGAGTCCTGAATCCACAATGCCTGCCGCAAAAGCAAGCTCTTTACAGCCTGTAAAGAATGTGGTCTTCACTATGAAAGGCACTGCAGAAAACCAAATGGCTTCAAGTTCTCTTACACCAGTGACATTGGATTTGAAAGTCCCACCAAAAACCACATTGTTCAGTAAACAGTGTTGTGCCATTTCTCTGGTAAGGAAGACTGAAAGCTCGAGTACGGTAATTATACTCACTAATCATGGTGCAGGAGATTGGAAATGTGTTCCCTGTTGATTAGCACATGCAAGTGAATTTTTCACTATTCTCTCTGCATATGATGATAAGGACCCTATGAGCCTATAAATGAGTTTTTTTGTGTGTCTTGGCAACCTGAATTTGGTTTCACATGTTGGCAGGTGCGGCCCTGTGACACCTAAAGCTGATGCAAGGCCACCCACCTTCCCACACTGTTGTGCTTCACTTTTTCTGTGACAGTCAATAACATGCTGCTGGATGGAGATGCCACTATACAAAGGGTTAACAACTGTGGCAGGTTCTGCTGCCGTCTCTTCCCTTTGTTTATTGTTTTTCTGTTTTCAATTCTGTCTTGGTACATAAAATGCAAGACATCAGGCAGATGGGCTTGTCTTCTGTTTCTGAGGTCCCAAACCCCTTGTGTTCCTTACTCTGCTGACTGCCTCTGACTCGCTAAGATTATGTAAATGAAAGCTATGACTGAAAATTACTGGAAAAGTCACATGATGTGAGAGGACCTTAAGACAGCCACAGGCGTGACGTTTCAGATTGAGCACGCTGCTGGCTCATCTCCAGTCCTTCTGGATGTGTCTCTAGATGTAGACCAGTGTGTGCTGTTCAAACAACCTGTCCTCCCGTGTTCTGGAGCTGTCTTGTGTCAACATGGAAGATGGAGCCTGTGAAAGAGGAACAGACTTCCATAGCAGAGCACAAGCCTGTAGCCTTCAGTTGAAAGATGGACGTGCTGCAGGCTTGGTGACTCCTGGAAGAATAGAGGGACGAATGCCATTGTTGTGCAGGGGCAGGTGATGGTTCAGACACACAGCAACCAACTTGTAAAGTCAAACTCCTCGACTAATTCAGTGACAGTACGCCATTGCAGATGTTTGGCTCTCCTGCCACTTCATGGGCTAATGCATGGTCTGGAGATGCTCCCTCTGGCCCTACTTTCTTGTTATTCATGTTCTTCAAGAGGTGAATGCCTCCATGGAGCTTCACTATGCCCTGGCCATTGTTAACTGAAAGAGGTGTGACCACTGAAGTGTTCCCCCTTTAGATTTCGAACTCTGACTGGGAAAGCAATAATTACATCTCCCCAGTGTGGGTGAAGCACAAGTGAGCGGGTTGAGTGGGTGTTCAGCTGTCAGCGAGGTGCAGAACTGTCCAAAACCAGAATTAAAATATGCAAACAGCAGGAGCCCACGCAGTCCATTCGGCCGCTAGCTTTCCACCACCTTAGCACCCAGATCAGCGCGTGCAGCAGGGAAGAACAGTAAAGCCTCTCTGCTAGCCTATTCCTCAACATTCCCTTTTTGACAAACTGAAATTAAGAAAAAGTGAACTGAAAAGCTGAACATGTGCCCGTGAGGCAAAATGCTGAAAGCAGGACCATTATGGTCAGGCCTCATCACCGTCATGCTAGCCTGTAACACGCCAATACACGTCCACCTTTAACAACGATTAGGCCGCCAAGTGTGACGTCTTTGTCAGGATATGCCAGGCAGTTCGTTTCTTTATTTCTTTTTTATGAGAACCTCCCTCGGTACGTTTCTAACAGTTACAGTGCTTCAGTGCTCTTTACTTATTAAAGCACACTCTTATCTTGTAGAGAATTCAGTGCAAACAATTTTAATGGAACAAATCATGTTTAAAAGACGGGCAGAGTAATTACTGCACTCCTCAGGTTGGCCTTCAGCCCGTTTTACAGTTTTTACTCGAGCAGCCTAGCCAACTCAATCTTGGGCCAAAAAAATAAAAATAAGATAACGGCAAAATGATGATAATGCAGCCTAAAAACTGCAGAATTGAAACGGAAAAAATAGGAAGATGAAGAGCACATTTAATACTGCATGTGCCTCATGTGAAACTCTTTGAATTTTCTTTACTTTTCATATGAAATATCCACCTATCATATAGTGCCTTTCATACCTAGTAAATAGTGTCATTAGCAAACATTAATGCATAAACACATAACAGTTTGTTAGTTCACATACATTCAGATAGTTATAAATGTCATTAAATAATGATTGATTTATTGGTAACACTTTGTAATACCTTTCTTTAATTAGCTAACAAAAGTTATATGATGTTTCTCCAAAAATCGTGTACTTATAAATTGTAAACCTCTTTGCAGTCCATAATGAAAGGTTGAAAGGTGTGTTAAGATAAAGAATGTTGTTGTAAAGTGTTACCTCTCTATTATATAGTGCCTTTCCAACCTCTTTATCTGTCTGAGTGTACGGGGTGAACTAATGGTGAAGTAATCGTCACGTTTTAGACATGTGTTTGAACGCACAGTTTTAAAGGTATACTATAAATTCATTAAATCTGTTTTTTTAATAACACACACGGTCTGAGCAAATTCTTAGGACCACTATACTGATACAGGAGCGGGCACACATTCCTGTGCAGTTCTGGTCCATGCTGACGTGATTACATCACACAGTTTCTGCAGATGTGTCTCCTGCACCTTCATGCAGTGAATCACCTGTTCTACCACATCCTAAAGTACTCTATGGGGGGTCAGGTCTGGCCAGTGGAAGACCACTAAAGAACAGTGAATTAATTGTCATGTTCGTGAAACTAGTGTGAGATGACTTCTGCTTTGTGACACGGTGCATTATCATTCTGGAAGCAGCCATTAGGAGATTGGTAAATTGTGGCCATGAAGGGATGGACATGGTCAGCAGCAATATTCAAATCAGCCATGGCATTCAAGTGATTAACAGGCCCACAGTGTGCCAAGTAAACATTCCTCATACCATATTCCACAACCACCAGCCTTGACTGCTGACACAAGGCAGGTTGATTGCATGGAGCTAGCTGTCACCACCAGAGTCAGACCTCACCATCTGTCTTCCTCAGCAGAAATCGAGATTTGCCAGACCAGGCTACTTTTTTTCCAGTCTTCAGCTGTCTAGTTTTGGTGAGCTTGTACCCAGTGCAGCCTCAGCTTTCGGCTCTTAGCTGACAGAGGTGGAACCTGGTGGGGTCTTCTGCTGTTGTAGCCCATCTGCCTCAAAGTTCACCATGTTATGCATTCTGAGATGCTCTTCTGCTCACCTCAGTTGGACAGAGTGGTTATCTGAGCTCCCGTAGCCTTTCTGTCAGCTCTAACCAGTCTGACCATTCTCCTCTGTCGTCTCTTGTCCACAATCCTATCTGAGAACTATCCATCACTGGATGTATTCTTTTTTTTTTTGTTTACATCATTCTGAGTAAACTCTAGAGACTGTTGTGTGTGAAAATCCCAGGAGATCAGCAGTAACAGAAATACTTCCAACCAGCCCATCTTACACCAACAATCATTCCATGGTTGAAGTCACCAAGATCACATGTTTTCCTCATTCTGGTGTGTATCTGCATGACTTAATGAATTGTGCTGCTGCCACATGATTGGCTGATTAGATAACTGCTTGGATAGACAGGGGGTACACATGTTCCTCGTAATGTCCTCAGTGAGAGTATGTGAAGTAAGAGGTGATGTGTAGTGTTTAATGGAGTTGAATTAGAAAAATAAAAATCTGTTTTCTCACAGAATATGTTGAATGTACAGTATATCAACTGTGTATGTGTATATATATATATATATATATATATATATATATATATATATAGATGTTTGTATTTTTGTCTTTTATGAATCTGTTTGAATATTCTGTCTGTCTGTACAGTACCTTTCCTGTCTCTCTCATGTTGCCTTTCCATTCTGTCATATGTGGCCTTCCCTGTCTTTCTCTTATATAATACCTTTATCTGTCTGTCTGTTCATATTCTGGTTAGCGATGTCTGCCATTGATCAGTGTTGTTCGATTTGCGACTAACGCTCCTTCCAGATGGTTTTTGCTCTCGTTCTCACTCTGACAATCTTTGTTTCGTTACGAGATACAGCAGAGCAGGCGATGATAAACAGTGGCAAATGAGAAAGTTGTGAAAGCTGACAGGCAATCGGAATTCTAAGTGAAGAGTTCAGGAGGCCAAAGCCCGACTTTCACAGCACACACACGGAATGACTGAGTAAGGGCCTGCTGAACACTATGGTGGCAAATGAGTAAGAGCAATAGCCAGAGAGAGAGTGTACAGCAAAATGAACTAGGAATTGGGTGTGATATTAAGGAGAGGAGAAAGGAGACCTAAAATCTGACATTAATCAATAAACCTCCTCATAGCGCTGCAAGATGGTCGTCTGTGCACGTGTTACAGTTCATTTTGAATTCTTCTGCCAAGTTTCATAAAAATGCCACAGTCGTGCGCTTTGATTTCCTTAATGCTATTGTTTTGTTTCAGAGCGGTCCTGTTAACAAGGTGAAGAGTGAGAGTGCTCCTTGAGAGTGCACATGTACAGCGTATGGTGCCTAATTAGTTTCAAGTTGGTTTTTTTTTTATATGAAAGTGCAAATGCCTTCTCGGGAGGAGCCCGCACTGCACCAGCTCATTGCCTTGTGCTTGACGTTGACTGTGTGGGAAGGCAGGAGTAGGATATCTAGTAGCAACACTGATCTGACAGCTTGTTCTGTCACAAGTCCACATTATTATTCACGGTGCGCGTCTCTCAGTCAAACTGGGGAGAAGACACATTAATTATCGTGTAAATGTTGATGTCTCATCTTCAAAAATGTTGTCTAATAGAAATATTTCTGTTTCGTTGGCTAGACTGGTGACACGGTGCCACATTCTGTAGATTCCATTTGCCTGCCAAGCCTAGAATGAGCATCTTGTACTTGTGAGCTGGTGCTTGCCATACCTGGGTAGAGAGGAGCTTACAAGGGGCAACACTCATGAGCTGACATATGTCTCCAGTGAGAGACCACTCAGGCTCTCAACCGTCTCCATTTCATGTCCTCATGCAGCGAGGCACACCGCAGACTGAGGACCTACAAGTCATAAAGCGGCAGGTCAGCTAAAGGGAGCCTCTTCTGTTCAAGTGAGCAAGTGGGCATCTAACTGCGGCAGCAAGGGTGTCATATTCTACATGGGTTCTGTTTCTTTCAGCCTTGCTGCCCCTCACTACATATCATCATAGGTGAATTACTATGCACAAACTAATATTCGCTTTAACCCAAGTAATAGGAGCTCATGAGTGGGCACATGACCCACTTTCTGCTCGTTGATGACCTTTTCATTGGAGTGCTGTGAGCTGATATGAGACCAATAGATCCAGCCTCTACTGTATATACAGGCCATGACCAACATGGCAAAAACTGTTCAAAAGGTCACATCGTGCAAATTCAAATTCAGGATTACTCCATACCTGGGGCTTTAGGACGTTAGAAACACCCAGCTTTTGTTCACGGGCTGGTGATGAGATCTTACATGGGTACATGGCACCCAGCTTCTGCTTGTTGGCTCACATTGGGAATGCAGAAGGGGCAATAGCAACCAGATTTTACTTGGAGACTGACTACTCGAGGGCTGAGATCTGTCATAACCCAGGTGGTGACACTTTATATATAGTTATAGAACCTGGAATCAAGGTGACACTATAACCGTGGAGCTGGATGGCGATATGGGAGCACTGGGCAGAGGCTTCACTAGCAGGCTAACGCCATACTTAACCGGTATGATAAGATTTTTTAGGGAGGGTTACATCATCTGACTTCTGCTTACAAAATGCCAAGGCATTAGGAGCTTATAAAGGTTCTTGGGACCCAGAATCTACTTACAGGCCAAGATCGTAACACTTGCCATAAACAGGGTGATAGGCACTTAGGGGAGGAGACTTGACTTGTACCTGTGGGGTGATACTGTAACAGGACACTAAGATTTAACATAAGAAGACCCCTGTTATATGTTGCCCACACAGACGGTAATCCGATGGCAGGAGTTTAGAGGAGGCCACAATGTACGATTGCTACTTGTTCACTTACACCATATCTGAAATTAGCATCTTACTACTCAGAGGCAAACACTGAAAACCTGGATGTGCGACGTTTGTTTAGAACCACAGGACTCAGCTTCTCCTTGCAAAACACGACCATAATATGGGGCACTGGAGCTTTTAAAGGGTCATAACTAGTGACTGTTACATATGGACCAATGCCATAGCTGGAGTGTTAAGGGTCTACGAGTTCATGCAGTGGCTGACAGGAGCTCATATAGGAGAACAGCGTCCAGCTTCTTCTCATGGGCTAAGACTGTAATGAGAAGCCTCTGAGCTTAAGCGTCCAAGTTACTCAAAGGCCGAGCTAATGAGTGTCTATCACACCCAGCATTTGTTTGCAGTCAGGGTCTGCCATAACGATGACATTTGTATCTTGTAAGGAGCAACAGCAGTCATTGTGCAAGATGTTTTGTAAGGGCTGGCAGCTTGTAAGAAGTGACTGCATCTGGGTTTCTACTCACAGGCCTCTGGTTGATATATTCTGTAATACAATGTCCCCTACAGGGCACCATTTGGGGCCCTAAATAATTAATTACCCCTAAATAACTAACACATAGTACTTTCATACCTTTGGCACTAAGTGGCGCATCAATGCTTCTCTCTCATCTCTCTTTATATTAAATCGCTACTTCTCCTCCACACTCTGGTGGGACTTGTACACCTTGTCACTTAGTGGGTGTAGCTGTTCCGGGGGTGGCCACTCAAGTCTACCTCTGGGTTCACCTGGGGCCCGTCATAAGGTCACTTCCAGGCCCATCCTAAAGTGCTCTCTGTCAGCTGAGTGAGTTCAGCAGTGTATTACCATCACCAGGCATTCCTCTTCTACGCGGTGGTGTGCTGGGGAGGCAGCATAAAGAAGAGGGACGCCCCACGCCTGGACAAACTGGTGAGGAAGGCAGGCTGTATTGTAGGCACGGAGCTGGACAGTTTGACATCCGTGGCAGAGTGATGGGCACTGAGCAGGCTCTTGTCAATCAGGGAGAATCCACTGCATCCACTGAACAGGATCATCTCCAGACAGAGGAGTAGCTTCAGTGACAGACTGCTGTGACTGTCCTGCTCCGCTGACAGACTGAGGAGACCCCACACTATGTGACTCTTCAATTCCACCGGGGGTAAACGCTAACATTATACAAAGTTATTGTCTGTCTTTTATACTTTAATTGTTATCACTCTTTAATTTAATATTGTTCTTTACCAGTATGCTGCTGCTGGAGTATGTGAATTTCCCCTTGGGATTAATAAAGTATCTATCTATCTATCTATCTATCTATATGAACACTTATTGCTGGACATGCTGTCCATTATAATGAAGCAGGCCTTGCATAAATCTGGGGGAATCTGAGACCCCCCAGCATTACCCCACTGTTGTTTCTTTATTGTGTAGTTTACAATACTAATAAGAAGAGTGCCCACTGGCATCTTTTTGCCATCCACACAGGCCCCTGTACACTGCCCATCTGACAACTCCTGGACCATTAGCTAGAATCGGCTGTGATTAACCCTTAGACAGCCCCTGTGGCGGGCGCGTTATACAGCAGGTATGGCAGTACACAAGTGTGTACTGGTTTTAATATTCACATTAGTAATACAGTGTTGCACTTCTCTGGGCTGTGATGTACATGTAAAGAACTAAAGTCATGAGAGGAGTCCTGGTCAAGAGCATACTCGGTAAATGGGGGGGTCCTGAGATCTTCAAATCCAGTGTCGGTAAGGCAGTCCAATGGCAAACACAAATGTAAAGACCCTTGTCATGTCGGCAACGGAACAGTCCTGTACTCCCATGCCACTCAGCATAAATATGCTGCCCAATAAACCAAGCTAATGTTAATTGTTAATAAATTGAAACGATCCTTTAATCCATTGTATTACTGGGAATTAGTGAACTGGAGGTGCTAATAAATGATTTACGTCCTGTTAGGCACTTATTGAATTCTGCTGTAGACAGCATTCACTACCAGCTGCTTAGATGAATGGGTGGGCAATGCCGGCCTCATCAAATCTGACAATCATCTGCTAAATGGATTCATGAGAACAGCTCTATTATTGTGAATGGTGCAACATGAAACGCATCATTTCAAACAGACTTGAATGGTCCCATTCTACTTCCAGTGCCAGCTCTCCGGTTTGAACCGGAGAGGGTCAGTGTATCAGTTGTAGAAATTAAAAATAAGAAGTGCTGTTTCTGAAAAGTCTCTAGTCATGTTGTTCACATTAATAAAGTGCCATATAAAACCTCCCCCCTCACTCCAGGTGGGACCCTGAGCAAGTCATCTCGCCTACCAGATTGACACTTCTGTAAATCTGTAACAACTGCACTTATCTAGAAACTGTCTAGGCATGGTGTCCAGTGTGGAAAGGTGCTATATAAAACCACTTTGGTGCAGCCTTGACTTCCAGGGTGACTCGATGAACCTGACAGTGTACCAATTGTGGAAAATAAAAAAGCACTTCTCCCAGAAGGTGTCTAGCGGTGTGTTCACCTTAAAAAGATAGTACTGTACATTAAATCACAGGTCCAATGCCCACCGTTGACTTCTGGTGTGACCCTGAGCCAGTTTATCTAACAGTTTTTCCTGAATAGTGTTCAGCCATGGTATTCACTGTTCAAAGGAGCTTTATATAAAATAAAAAGATTGTAAGTTCATTCCCTGCCACTGTCTTCTAAACAAGTCATCTCACCTGCCAGAAATGTTTAAAATTTGAAATGGTCCCTGATACAGTCTAGGGGGTGGCATTCACTGATTAAAAGGTGCTATAAAATGTCACCGGGTCATAGGTTCAAATCCCACCACTGACTTCCCAAAGCGAGTCGCATCACTTGCCAGTTAGCCAGTGATAGAAATATGGAAAGAGCTGTGTTCTGCCATCAAAGAGGTCCTCTGTGAAAAGGTGCTGCACAGACTTCAGCTCCACAGCTATAACCCCTCCAGATGACAGCATAAAAACAATCTGTGTACTGTTCAGCCAGGGGTCTGCACTGCTGTTAGGTTTATTGGTGCAATGGCTCTATATAAAAATAAGATGAATTGAAAAGCATTTATTGTGTTAAGACCTGGCTGCCAAATGCTGTTCACTTTCCTTTGCAGCAGTGCACCATGAGCAAACCCTCCGATGGTTTCCTGTTCATGGTACGTGTCTTTGATGCCCAGGAGGCATGATTGCTGTCCCTTAATGTTGCGTCAGTCCCGTGTCGCCCATGTTGTGCACAGCTCTGATACGTGCTGCCTCACGCTTCTATAGTCTGTGTGGGCTGTTGCATTGTGCAACTGCAGTTTCAACTTTTGTTAATTTAATTTTAACAATTCCCTTTGATGTTCTAATTGTTTCTGAGAGAATACATTTGAGTAAGAATACCAATGTGGTGGATCCGTGAAGCACTGTGCTTTTCACACTTGGCCCTATTCAGCTGCCATGTACACTGCTCTAATTAGAGCACTGGCTGGTGAAGTGACTTGTCACAGCTGTGTTGGTAGTGGGATTTGAACCCACAACTGCAGGGCATGAAGTCCAAAGCCTTAACTGTTACGCCACATAATCAGGTCAGATGATGCATGTCATCTTCGATAAAGGTGTCAGCCATATAACAAGTAATAACAATAACAAATATTTTTCCTTTATTTTTCTAGCAAACATTCCTGCCCAATTGTAAGAGAAAGTGTTTGAAACTGTCGGCCTATTAAATTAGGACATCCCAACTTTGCACCATCACATTTTATATTAGGAAATGAGATCACTTTTAACTTTGTGCTTTGTTCTGTGATAACAGTTTACATATAAGATGTCTTATTCTGTAAACCAAATATTTAGACAGGAGTTTTAATTATTAACTATTTTGGCAGAGGGGTATTGCTAGAATGTGCCACTGATCTGAGTTCTCATTGGTGGGACTGAAATGTTTACCAGCTACACTACGTAAATGAGCCGAAGTGATAACGGGCTGTTCTCTCGAGACTAACCAGAGAGTAGCTAGGCTCTCCCTCCATAGCGAGTATAAACAAAGAACGTCATTGGATTTCATTTACTATAATGATGACTCCGGACTTTTTTATTTATTAAGTATTTTCAGCAACACCACTAGACTGGCCGATCGGGCCGTTGTTACCTCTTTACCTTTATCCCTGAGATGACTCACCCACCACTAGTTGCACTCACTCTATCTGTTGTCCCCAAATAAACAGAGGCTAGTGACTCAGGGCAGCGGCAGGGTGAGCTGAATGTGGGCAGTCAGAATGTAAAATGCATTGTAAAAAGAGACAATGACAAAGAGAAAGGTTTGGGGGATCCACCCCGTATATTGAGAACCTTGAGTTGAAGACAACTGCGTGATACTCTGCCAAGTAGTCCATCAAGACTGAGTCAATCATGGACTAACTGCAGAGCAAAGGTGGTAGACGTTTATAGCTGAGGGAAAGGAAGAGGCAAATGAGAAGCAGAAGTGAGGTCATCAAGGGGGCGTGGTCTGAAGCCAGAAGAGGATTACATCTTACTGATCCGGTAAGAATGGGAGAAGAGACATTAGCACACCTGATTACCCCCGATCGCTGCGTTTCAGCATTAGGTAGACCCCCCTGCTGCTTCCCATGCACAAGTGTGTGACAGCATGAAGAAGAAAGCAATTTATTATGTGATGGTAGTGAAATTTCTTCAGGAATAGACAATGACCACTTGATTGATTCCAGTTCTAGTCATATGGCAGTGACGATTTTGCTCAAGCAGTAATGTATGATGCCACTTCTGAAGGGATGTGACATGACAGGAGTTTGGGGCCTCTTTCAAAGCTGCCACTCCTGATTTATCAGATCCAGATGATTCCTTTGAAGAGTTCGGCCCGACACTGTGATTGATGTAATTGTGGCTGAGATCTGTAGATACGCACAGCAACTGATCCAGCAGAACACTAAAACCCAGTTGCAGGTGATACTTCAGGTCCGATGTCATTTGTGATAAGCTGCGGGTGTTCTTTGCTCTTCCTGACTCAGCTTACTTCTTGTGTGTATTTTAAAAAGTGATTGTATTTTTTTTCTTTGTTTTAGCTGATTTAGTGCCAGTAAATTGTTTTAAATATTTTCCTTTCTTCTTTTGTTATTTCTCCTTCACTCTCTTTAAAAATGGGTAGTTGAAGGATCAGACTCTCCTTATTTTGAACGTGTGCCCCCCCCCCACCCCCGTGCTTTGACACTGCATACTTGCTTTTTATTGTTTCTTCATCTCCAATGCTGTTTCTGTGTTTTTTGTGGCTATCCATTTATCTCTCACATATTTCTGCACTGCTGCTGTTCCTATGTAGTTTGAATTCAAGGCTCGGCTACTCCCCAACTTTAACACTACGTACACATTTTCTGTGGTTTCCTCACAATAGTTTGGTGAGACCCAAACAAAGATTCAGGCTCAGGGGAACCACCATAAACCTGGCTGTGTCCTTGAGTCCTGTGATGGACTGGTGCCCCATCCCAGGTGTGTTCCTGTTTTGCACCTCAATATTTCTGAAAGGCTCCTGCATCAAGTAAGACCAGTTGGATTAGGCAGGCTTGAGAGTCACAAGTTTTGATATACAGGTACAGGGTGACACAAAGCATTAGAAGAGCGAGTTAGAATCTTGGCCTGGGCACTTTTTGTGTCCTCCTCTTTGGCTGTGTTACCCTCTGTTACTCCAGTTTTATCACTTCAAAAGACTTGAGCATTAGAGTAAGTGATTTTTTTTTTCGAAACTGAATGACTAATTGTGGGTGATTGTGCCCTGTGAATGGCGGGTGTCCCATCCAGGGTCATTTCATGTCTTGAGACCAGTATCAATAGGAAAAGTCCAACTCCCAGAAATACTGTAATGGAAGAAGCAAGGTAACAAAACAGCATATTGCACTGCTACCACAAGATGCACACAGACACGTTTTTTGGAAATCCCTGCACCCTGTGGAAATTCCTGAGGGCTGGAATCTAGCAAATATTATCCCATTGTATAAAAAGAATGATTGGGCTGATCAAAGTAATTATGAGCGTAACGTGCATCATGCAAGCAGTTTTTAAGGAAAAGATCGAGCAGCACATGTTAAGAAAAGTTGTATTAGGAGACAGTTGGCACGGGTTTGGACCGGGAAATATGTGTTTCGCTAATGTGCTGGAATTCATTGAGGCTCTGATCAGAGAGGTGCAGTGTGTAGGTGCGTACAAAATGGACTCAGATATAGGAAGCAAAGGGCAATGGCGAGGAGGGCCTTATCAGAATTAGGTGATATTAAAAGTGGTGTCCCTCAGGGATCAGTTAATTAACATAAATAGTCTGGATAAGAATATAAATAACAAGATGCTCAAGTTTGTAGATGGTATCAAAATAGGTAGGTGGGCAAATAATTGTGCAATCAGCTTAATTGTTACAGAAGGAATTTGACAGCATCTAGATTTGTGGCAGGTGAAATTTAATGTGAGTAAATGTAAAGTATTACATGTAGGAAGTAAAATATATTACATTTAAATACACAGTGAGAGGTCTAAAACTAGAAAGTACATTTTATGAGAAGCACCTGAGAGAGTGGATTGGTCACTGTCTCCACATAGCAGAAGGCTAATAGGACCTTAGGTTATATAGCGCCATGTTTGGGGTGACACAATTTTCATAATTCTGGCTCTATATGCCACCACATTGGATTTGAAATGAAGAACTAATTTCATGATTGAAGTGTAGGCTTTCAGCTTTAATTCAAGGGTTTAACAGAAATATTGTATGAGCCATTTAGGAATGACAGCCATTTTTATACATGGTCCCCCCAATTCCACGGGCTCAAATTATTTGGACATTTGACAGACAAGCTGTTCCATAGCTCGGTGTGAGCAGGTCCCTCATTATTTCATTAACTATTAACCAGGTAAAAGGTCTGCCATTGATTCCAAGTGTGAAATTTGCAGTTGGAAGCTGTCACTGTGAACTCTCAATATGAGGTCCAAAGAGCTGACCATGCAAGTAAAAACAGGCCATTATTAGGCTGAGAAAACAAGCAAACCCTTTAGAGAGATAGCAGAAACTTCAGAAGTGGTCAAATCCACCATCTGGTACATTCTTCAAGAGAGTCTCAGTCCAGTTTTGGAACAGTTTTCTTTGGACAAGCGAAATTAAGATCAATATGTACCAGAATGAGGGATAGAGAAGATCATGGAGAAGAGAATGAATGGCTCATGATTTGTAGCATACCACATCATCTGTGAAACATGGTAGAAACAGTGTTATGGCATGATCATGCATGGCTGCCAGTGGAAGTCAGTCACTGGTGTTGATTGATGATATGACTGCTGGCAGAAGTAGTAAGATGAATTCTGAAGTTTACAGGGTGACACTGTCTGTTCTGACTCGGCCAAATGCTGCAGAACTGATAGGACAATGCTTCACAGTACAGATGGACAATGAGCCAAAACATACTGTGACAGCAAACCAAGGGCTGTTCAATACAAAGTAGTGGAATGTTCTTCAAAGGCCAAGTCAATTAACTGACCTCAACCCAACTGGACATGCATTTCACTTGTTGAAGACAAAACTGAAGGCAGAAAGTCCAACGAACAAGCAGCACCTGAAGATAGCCGCAGTAAAGGCCTGGTAAAACATCACTAGGATGGACGCACAGTACTTGGAGATGGCCATGGGTTCAGACTTCAGGCAGTCATTGACTGTGAAGGATCTTCAACCAAGTATTGAAAATGATCATCATATTAATGATTATGTTAGTCTGTTCAAATATTTTTGAGCCCTTAGAAATGGGGGGCTATGCAGAAAAATGGCTGTTATTTCTAAATGGCTCAAACAATTTATTTGGGTAAACCCCTTGAAATACAGCTGAAAGTCTACACTTTAATCACATCTTGATTGTTTCATTTCAAATCCATTGTGGTGGGGCACAGAGCCAAAAGTATGAAAACTGTATCACTGTCAAAATACTTATGGACCTAACTATGATCTTCATGTTCTGAAAAAGACATAACAGCGCTACTGAGTGTCCAGAGGACCATGATTTGGCTGATTCCTGGACTGAGAGGTATGAGCTATGAGGGGAGATTGAAGGAGTTTTATTGACATGATAGACATTTTCAAAATCGTGAAAGGAGAGTTAGTACAGTGCATCCCAGTTGTTACTTTAAAATACAAGATGGAACTCTATGACACAGGTGGAAGCATGGTAAAGGTAAATTTCATACGAATGTTAGAGTAAACAGTTGCGCACAGAGAGAAACATGTACACATGGAATACACTGGGTTATTAATACTTCGTAAATGTTAAGGTTGAGAATAGCCCTACAGGAGCATTCAAATCTCATTTTCGTGTTACTTGGAGAATCTACAACGTGATGTCAAACTTGGATCCTTTACAACTGTGTGTTTTTTTCCAGCCATTTGCCTAATTAGTACCCAATTACTACTGCTAATAGTGCACATTGCTTTAGCCTTAGTTTTAATTGCTTCGCTTTTTAAGATTCATAAACATTTAATTTGTTTTTTTTTTTCTTCTTAACCAGGAGCCAAACAACACTGAGATCCAAAGTCAGCTTACAGTTTTGGAATTGTCTGATGTGGCAGAATGAGACGGGCCATAGAATAAAATAACAGCCTGTTTCATTAGCAGCCAGAAATGGCCTCTAATTAAGAAGCTGGCAGAGGTGAAAATACTGGCTGTTCTGGGACTGTGTTTGAGAGCACTCAGTTAGCTGGTAATCTGTTGGCTTGCTCCAAATACCATTACTGTTTGCTGAATAGTTAAGAAAAACGATGGCTGGTACAACAATAGGTACACTCTGAGCCAAACACGGGCTACAGTTTGGGTGATTCACTGGAAGAAACAGTTAGCAGTTCTGAATGTCAAAGAGCATGCCAATTAAAGTGAGTGCTTTAGCAGGAAAGTACAATTGCAGTTAAATCTGAGTTGGGCTCAGGGTGTTAGGGCCCGTTTATAATTCACACTCAGAACGTGCACACCCACACATCATGGCTGCCACGCGTTCCCAGCGTTCATTTGACACGTCCTCTGAGCACGACCTCAGAAATTAACACGACGCGTGTGCGAGTTGCAGTACTGGCAAAAAATCAGGGGGCGCAGTGTGATAAAAGTCAGAATGTGACGTCAGAGTCTCTGTATACTATCTACGTGACAGAAAGCCGCTATGTGGATCCTCTGGGATCGATGAGTGTGCTTTGATGTTTGATGAATGCTGACATACAAATGCATTTGTGATGCTTTTATATCCAAGCGTCACATATTCTCCATCGTAATAACATGATACATTTTAAAAGTCACACATACCATCTTCTGTGCTGTCTTCTTTGCACCTTCACAACAGCATCAGAATGTACGGCAGCGCATTTGAGCCACAGAGAAAAAAATTAAGAACATGGTGAAAAGGTGTATTTTGTGATTAAAGTGGAAATTTTGGCTTTAATCTCGAATTGTCCACTTTAACCTCGTAGTTTAACTTTATCATTAAAATACACTATCCTGAAGGTAATCTTAAAACTGACCCAGCTGTCAATCACAATGTGTTTCTGGGGCTTCCTCCTGACCTGACAGCAGCAATCACCACACAGAACACATTACATTTATGATATTCCAGCTCTCTGCACATTTAGAATCCTTAGATTTGTACTTGATATCACTTACATGATGAAACATTTTACAGATAAGTCATTAATTTAATTTAAATAATCAATACAGTTAACAATTACGCTTGTGGGGTCGGCACAGTGGCATAGCGGTAGTGCTGCTGTCTCGCAGGGAGTCACGTAGCTCATATTCTCTGCCTGGAGTTTGCATGTTTTCCTGCTGGGTTTCCACAGTGTGCTCCGGTTTCCTTCCAAAAAGACATGAAGGTTTGGGGATTTGGTGACACTAAAATGACGCCAGTGTATGTGTCTGCTTGCATTCACCTTGCAATGAAGGGTAAGGGTACATTTTTGTACAAACATTAGGAAGTTTTTCTTTACACAAAGAACGATAGACACTTGGAATAAGCTACCAAGTAGTGTGGTAAGATGTTAGGGACTTTCAAAACCTGAATTGATGTTTTTTTCGAAGAAATAAGTGGATAGGACTGGCAAGCTTTGGGCTGAATGGCCTGTTCTCGTCTAGAGTGTTCTAATGAGCTGATGTCCCGTCCAGGGATTGTTTCTGTCTCGTGCCTGATGCTTGCTGGAATGGGTGCATCCCTGGATTGATGGGTGTAATCATTAAACATCCTTTTCAGAGATATTGTGGCAAGGTGTCCTTGGAATTTAATGGATGTGTGAGGCAATTCACAATACAACGAAGCTCAATGTCTTCTCACCGTGATGATATCTCGCACTGCCACCTGGTGGAATCTTCCAGATTTTCGTAATGTACGTGCACAAGTGTAAATGGTACAATGTTTTGGTAGCAGTAGCATCCGCTGGAGCACACATTGCGTCACGTGAAGTATAAACCCGGCCTAATGATGCCCTTTATAGTGTTAAGCCCAAATGACTCTCAGGACGGTATTCTGCTGCTATCCAGGGGATGAAATCATATGATGCAGAAAAATGAGTGGGGTAGAGCCTCCCAACAAAAAATACAATGGCAAATGAAAAAGTAGTCTTAAAACAAACTGAAATTGAACCATTGGTCAAGCTGAGTGATAGCGGCGATGATATGAATTGGTCATCAGACAATGACACAGAAAGTGAAACTGATGCATGATATTGCACTGAATGACTGAACTGCCATGCTATGTCCGGTGAATTTGGTCATGTGACGCTTCACTGTGGTGCAACAGTAGTTGTGTGACACAAGGCAAGATTTTAACCCTCCTGGCTCTGTACGCAATGCGGTGACTCTCAATGTTCATGTCAGGGGAAATGTGGAAGTCACTAAGCCTTGCCTTGCCTTGCCTGTGCACTGTGGCAGCCTACAGTTACACAGGAGAGGTGTCAGTTGTGCGGGTCAGGCATTGACATTCTACACTTTTGTGTACAAACAAGAAAAAAATATAAGAAAAGTGTGCAAAGAACCACACTTCTTCTGTCACGATTGCAACATGGGGCTGTGTGTTGTTGACTGGCTCAAAATGTGTCACATGAAAGATGTGTGCTAAATCTGCATCATTACAACAGTGGACACTAGTCAGACCTTTCATGTTGTATTTATTTTTGACATTTTGGTATTTACGTTTCTCTTACATGTAATACATTTTTTTCTTGTTGGAAAAAGTTCAATATTTTCGGATTGTTTTTTCTGGGGTAAGTATAATGGTAAGGAGGCTATGAAAATGACTGGAATCAAAACTTGCAGCCCTGCAGGATTTGAGTTTGACACCCCTGATTGAGGTCAATGCGACTGGCAAGCCTGTTGGCCTGAATGTCCTATTCTTGTTACAAGTGTTGTGGTAGATACACACACACAGGCTTTCCCCTAGAGGTTAGGACATTGTTGAGACACCAGCTCAGTACCCTCTCCTGTGTCCCTTCATCTGTCTGTACTCTGCTTGTGTAAATATGGAAGTGCATGCACCTCAAAACTCTGGAAGGCGCCATACAATATGGGCACACACAATGCATTTCTACACTTTTATGTCCTCCACCCAAAACATGTCAAATGACTGGTCATTTCTGATGCCAGTTCTTTTTTAAAAACATGGCAGCATTTCTATTAATAGAAAAAAGGAGAAAATTAATTGTCCTATGTGCATTTAAGTCCCTTCCCTAGTAAAGCGACCAGTGGGTGTCTGTGTGGTGACATTTGCTTTTCAGCTAAGCATCGGACCCTGGTGTAGGACAGCCTTGCGAAATCCCCTGCACTCCATCCTGCTGGCATGTGCCTTTTTTCGACTGAGGCCTATATCCCTGCCCTCTACTATGCTGCTTGTGTGTAAAGTCATTTCGAGGCCCAGTCTGAAAAGGTCAAGCGGGCACTTAACGTGCCTTCTGATATTTATTTGACTCGAAACACGAGCGGCTTCATTCTAATTAGTTACATTGATGCAGTCTAGCGATATGGCGTGCTTCTCCAATTATTAAGCCGAGCTGAATGTGTGGCCCTAATCCTGACAGGATTTGCCATAGCGGCTGCGCAATTCGGGGATCTGATACCAAGGCAAGCATGTAAGCGAGCGGCAGACGCAGACACACCTGCGCGACATAAATCAGCGGATGAGCGGTGGCTTCTGCTAATCATTAGCAATTAGGCGCTTCACATCCAGTCACGCTAACATAATATTGCATTTGCCAAGACGAGGAGACCCAGGCGACGGACGTTTTAGGATGTTAATGGGACGCTTTTAACAAATGCACATCTTGACAATAGTCCCTCATTAAAGATTCAGGGCTGGAGAGTTTAAAGTCCCGTGACGGCTGCTATGCATTCTGGGGTTTGAAAGTTAGTGACGGCACTGCCAGCCAGGCTCATGGTAATGTGTGTGCTCTTCAGCTTTCTTGCTTTTTGTTTTGGCTGCAGTTTAGCAACATGAAATCAATTAAACTGCAACTTGATTTCAGAAAGCAAACGTTTCCTGTCAACAGATCAAATGATTCCCGTTCTGGTGTGTGTGGGCAGACGCTAATGTGTTAAAATTGAGTGGCAGGCACTGCAAGGAACATCATTAATGCTTCATAAACTCATTTTCCTTGTGGGTCTCCTTTGTTTTCACACCCTGTTTTGTTCCGTGAAATGCGCTTTAAGTCTTTGGCTGACGTGAATGAGGAGGAGACACCAGTAATGGGGCAGGTGCCCCAGTCCTTAAAAATGGAACGTCCTGTGCTCCTTCCTATACTTGGTTTGTAAGTGAACGCCCATCTACAAAGTCATCCGAGTCGATGACACTAAGGAGCCTGTTGAGACTCTCCCCGTTATCACGGCTGGGGTCTCTGAGAGTAGATGGCCTGCAAAGGCCTCAGCAACAGATGCAAGGAACTGGCAGGGTTAGACATCCAGGGAGGCTTGCATCCTTAATGTACAGTTAGGTCCATAAATATTTGGACAGAGACAACTTTGTTCTAATTTTGGTTCTGTACATTACCACAATGAATTTTAAATGAAACAACTCAGATGCAGTTGAAGTGCAGACTTTCAGCTTTAATTCAGTGGGTTGAACAAAACGATTGCATAAAAATGTGAGGCAACTAAAGCATTTTTTGAACACAATCCCTTCATTTCAGGGGCTCAAAAGTAATTGGACAATTGACTCAAAGGCTATTTCATGGGCAGGTGTGGGCAAGTCCGCCGTTATGTCATTATCAGTTAAGCAGACAAAAGGCCTGGAGTTGATTTGAGGTGTGGTGCTTGCATGTGGAAGATTTTGCTGTGAACAGACAACATGCGGTCAAAGGAGCTCTCCATGCAGGTGAAAGAAGCCATCCATAAGCTGTAAAAAAACAGAAAAAACCCAACCGAGAAATTGCTACAATATTACGAGTGGCAAAATCTACAGTTTGGTACATCCTGAGAAAGAAAGCAAGCACTGGTGAACTCAGCAACGCAAAAAGACCTGGACGTCTACGGAAGACAGCAGTGGTGGATGTTTGCAGAATCATTTCCATGGTGAAGAGAAACCCCTTCACAACAGTCAACCAAGTGAACAACACTCTCCAGGGCTTGGTAGGCGTATCGATATCCAAGTCTACCATAAAAAGAAGACTGCATGAAAGTAAATACAGAGGGTGCACTGCAAGGTGCAAGCCACTCATAAGCCTCAAGAATAGAAAGGCCAGATTGGACTTTACTAAAGAACATCTAAAAAAGCCAGCACAGTTCTGGAAAAACATTCTTTGGACAGATGAAACCAAGATCAACCTCTACCAGAATGATGGCAAGAAAAAAGTATGGAGAAGGTGTGGAACAGGTCATTATCCAAAGCATACCACATCATCTGTAAAACACGGTGTGATGACTTGGGCGTGCATGGCTGCCAGTGGCACTGGGACACTAGTGTTTATTGATGACATGACACAGGACAGAAGCAGCCGAATGAATTCTGAGGTGTTCAGAGACATACTGTCTGCTCAAATCCAGCTAAATGCAGTCAAAGTGATTGGGCCGCGTTTCATGATACAGATGGACAATGACACAAAACATACAGCCAAAGCAATCCCAGGAGTTTATTAAAGCAATGAAGTGGAAAATACTTGAATGGCCAAGTCAGTCACCTGATCTTAACCCAATTGAGCATGCATTTCACTTGTTGAAGACTAAACTTCTGACAGAAATGCCCACAAACAAACGGCAACTGAAAGCCACTGCAGTAAAGGCCTGGCAGAGCAATAAAAAGGAGAAAACCGAGCATCTGGTGATGTCCATGAGTTCAAGACTTCAGGCTTCAATTGCCAGCAAAGGGTTTTCAACCAAGTATTAGAAATTAACATTTTATTTCCAGTTATTTAATTTGTCCAATTACTTTTGAGCCCCTGAAATAAAGGGATTGTGTTAAAAAAAATGCTTTAGTTGTCTCACATTTTTATGCAATCTTTTTGTTCAACTCACTGAATTAAAGCTGAAAGTCTGCACTTCAACTGCATCTGAGTTGTTTTATTTAAAATTCATTGTGGTAATGTACAGAACCAAAATTAGAAAAAAAGTTGTCTCTGTCCAAATATTTATGGACCTAACTGTATGTGAGAATAATTCGCTGGTAGACTCCATCCATGGTGCACACGCAAGAAGAGACCTTTCATCCCTACTTCTGTTGCCCTGTTAACACAGACCCTGCTTGATGGCCTGGAACAACAACTAAGAAACTGCATGCCCAGGAGAAGTGTTTCATACTTACTCTTTCCTGGCATCCATACACACACTAGGAGACCCAGCAGACGCTTGGCAGCTCCTGTGCTGTGAGAAGGATGGGCTTCCCAGAAATCACCTTGTGTTGGTTGACAAGGGGGAGCATTTTGATTCAGGACTGACGCGGCACTGTAGGCAACCCGCTTGACCTGGGGGAAGAAGAGGCCTCATACATCTGCTCTCCCACCCATCTCCTGAAGGTGCTTTCAGGCACTCCCACCCTCCTGTTGCTTTATTATCTGTATGCAGTGCATACATTCAGCACATTCTGTAGGGCCTGTCACTTCAGTGCAATGTGGTGTGACATTGCCAGTTTGTGCACAAGGCTGGACTCATTAGCATGTATTTACTGGATATACACTACCAGCCAACGAATGGAAATACTCAAATATTTATGTTTTTGGTAGAAATCGAAACCTTTTTTTCTATTAAAATACCATTAAATTAGTTTAATATTGTAGTTAAGACATTGCTAGTGCATATAATGTCTGTTACTGCTTGAAATGACTGACTTATAATTTACTAGCTGCAGTGCCAGTCAACGATAGGTCAAAGGATAATTAAATATATTTGCTATCTCTTGCCCTACGTGTACCATGTCTACCTTTCATCTGTATTTGAATGTGTAAACGTCTCTCAACTGGCGCTCAGCCGTGCCAATACAACTGCAAAGGTTTCTCTGATAGCCAATTTGCATTAACGCATGACTAATTATGCATAAGCCGAAGGAGTTTACCATTAGGGCACTGAAGGCATGACTGCTGGAAAGGGGGCTTTACAACCAAACATGAATTATAAATTAAAAATCCATCATGTCAAGCAGTTATTGCCATTAAACACACTAGTCATGACTTGGCTGTATTTTGAAGTCAGTTTAATGGTACAGTATCTTGTTATAAAAGGTATCAGTTTCTAACCAGAACATAAAAAAATTTTGGGTGAGTCCAGACTTTTGAGTGGTAGTGTCTTTGTGTTTTTTGTATTTTTATAACGGACTTGGCACTCACAAGCAGGCAGTTGGTTCGTTCCCTGACTAAGTATAGAGGAAGCCATATGGGGGCCCTGGGGCACTTTGGGTTCACACTGGCAGTAGACAGTGCAGCACTTACTCAGACAGGGTGGCCTTCTTTATCCGAATGCAGCACCTACACTCATCATGTCTTTAATTGAAAGGTTTCTTGGTGGTCTCAGGTGCCTAAGAATTGATCACATTTTCTTTATTCTGCAAATGGAACCTTTTAACTACAGTGATTGTGATAGGTGGGCACACCATACCTGATTGGTTGTCCTTTCAGCATCACAGTAGAGGGAAATCAAAAAACAGTGCTTTGAATCTGATGTCAATTTAACTGTCCAGAAGAGAACAGCAATGGCCGCAGTTCGCTCCCCAGTGTTCTTCATGACGTGTAAATCTGTAGCCTAAAGAGTATGCCCCTGTAGGAACAACCTGAGTGCGGGCTAGCTCATCACTGACAGCTAGAACTTCATCAAGTGAAAGGCACCTTTTGGTATCAAATGCAGGCCTCCCATAGGTGTTCTGAGTGTGATGGCAACTCACAACTGCCATCCTTGCTCCCGTATGAAAGTCCCCTCTTAGAGCTTCCTTTACTCTTCTTACCCTGGTATTGGCTTATGGAGTCAGTGGTGGGCTGCACATTTTAGAGGTGTCAGAATTTAAAAGCCCATGTCAAAGCACAGCCCAGGTCAGCTTTTGTCCTGTGTTACTTGTTAATTGTGCTCTTGGCACTTGGTTTAGTGTGAATGGCTCTTTATGGAATAACAATTGGAATGATTGTCACCCTTTTCCAACATTATTCGCTCAGCAAGGCAAATGAATGTGACGTCACCTTGCTCTGCCTCACTGCCAGGGATGACTAGGTTTGACTGATGGTGCTTTCCAGATGCTGTCCAGTGGTTCAGTAGTGGATAAATCATCCGTGCATGTTTATTACATAAAAGTTGTGAGAGGACGCTGTAGTCCCCTCTGCTGCTGTGCAGCATCTGTTTATGGCTGAGACTGCACTGACTGTGTGGAGATGTGGTGAGCCAGGGCCGGCAGCACACACACAGGTGGCTCAGCCCTTAGCTAGCTGACTGAAGTTTCTCAGAGGGCTCAGCTGAGAGAGGCTGGGTGGCCCAGCTGCAAGAATGACCGCCGATTTGCTTGGCTTGCTTGACAGCCTGCGTAAGCAGTCATTGCCTTCATTTTCTTTGGCTGCTTAATGCCAGTTTAAGCCAGTACAAAACCCTGGTAGAAAGCTCAGACTTGCAGGCCTGCTGTTTCCCACCACACTGTCATCATGAGCATGGCATCCTGTTTGTGGCTGCACACCACTGTGCAACTTTCCTGCTGATAGGGCTGCTGTGCAGGTTACTAAAATGCCACATTCTTGACAAATTCAGGACAACTTTAGGGCGTCGGGGGGAACAGGAAGATCTAGGGGTTGGCATATGCACTGACTCAGAACAAATGCCACCAATCTATCCATTTTCTGCTGCTTATCCCAGTCTGGGTTGTGGGGGCAAAAACAAATGACACAACAATAACCACAGAACAACATTCCTCCATCCAAGGATATACAGGGTGACACCAGTGGGGCCCCTGCAATGACACTGTGTGACCATGAGCAGTTTGCTTCACCTGCCTGTGTTCAAACTGGAAATAGAAAAGAAATGTAACCAGTTGTATCTTAAATGTTGTAAGTCGCCAGGTAAAGGTGTCAGTCAAATAAGTAAATCTAGATATAGATGATATAAGTTGACATAAGTTCCCTCAGTGGCTACTTTTGAATAATTTGGTTTTAATGATTAAATTCCCTCTCTTGATTTGGTTTTTTTTTTTACGTTTGTCTGCTGTTGATGAGCGGTGTGGTTTTAAAGATCTGATCTCAGATTCTTCCACTTGTCCCACCTGTCCCCCTATTGAAAGACACGCAGCTTTCCTCATACCCTCTTCACACAGTTAATGCTGAATCGTCTCCTCAGAGCCAACAAAATCTCCACGCAATATAAGCTGGATTTGGAAGACAGGCATTGCGCATTCACATATCTTGTTGCCTAATAAATCTGCCGATGTACTGAGCGTCTCCAGCAGCATTTCAGTCGTCAGGAGTAAAGGAGAGCCCAGCTCTAAAGTGCTCAGGTGATGGAGGATTCATTAGGTTAAATGGGTTTGTGTTTCTATGGAGGTCCACTCCACGCCATGGCCCAGTTCTCTCAGGATCACCCCCGCAGGTAGGGGAGAGGTACTGCAGATGGAGGGTGCTAAAGCTAAGCCCTCAGTCTTACTCGTTTGGCAGACACCATAGTCGAAAACCCCATATTATCTTGCATTATCTTGGTCTAAAAAAACTTTGGCCTTGTTTGACACTTTGTGTTTTTTATAGCAGCACCAAAGTCTTAATGCTGTAGGAAAGCAAGTGGCAGAGTGCCATCCGCTGACGTGGCAACCCTTAATAAAGTGGCAAAGCGTACGGGTCATAGAAACCCTATAATTATTTGCACTTATTTAAGGCGCAAGTTAATTGTACTGATTAAGTAAGGGTGCTGAGTTTTATGAATGAAAGTCGAGTACAATTCATGAGAAACCCATACATGTCAGATAGAAATATATGTGTGCTCGTCCAAAGAATGCATAAAATGCAGACGAGAAGGGCATTCATTGCATTAGCTTATGGCGCCATCTGTAATTTGAAAAACACCCTTCACACGCTGGGTAGAAATTGAAAATACACACATGCCAGCTTTAGTTACTGGATGTTGTGTGATTTCAGTGTATTTAAAAAAAGTAGCAGCTGTATGTTAAAAGAGATCTGAAGAACAGGGAAAATGATACAAAAGAGTGAAAAATCTACACTGTGAGAGTGGTGAGAAATACGAGAACTGGCAATCGTAACCAACAGTGACCAGCCATCAAACAACGGGGCGCACTTGAGCTATTGTGGGGATCCTGGGATATTACTGCTATTGTGACGCTTCAGATCCTCATGGGAAGGTCAAAGAACATCAAGCGACAAAATATGACATGGGGCGCTGCTTAAGCACGGATGTGAGTGGCCATTATTTTTGGCCACACTATAGCAGCATTTTGGTGTCCGGCAGTCCAAGTAAAGAAGGCTGTCATAATGAGTATGTATGTTTGTGAAGTCACTCCTCACTTGCGAAGCCATAATGGAGTGAAGGCTCAGATGCGTTGGCTGGCCAGCTCCAGACACACCAATGCCTTGTCCACACCCTTTTCTCCGCACCTGGAGGAGAACACCAGCTTGTTCTCAAGCCATTTCTAACATGGTAGTTCCATAAGTGCATACATTTCTTTCTGTCACTCCTTCAGCTCACCATCCTTTAGTTAAATGGTCTGTTCTTTTTCATGTCTCCGGTGGACCACCTGGTTTGACTGGCATGTTTCAGTCATTTTCATCTCCCTAAGTGCCATCCCCTGCTCTCTGATCTTGCTCTTTATTAGGATGAAGCCTGATGGCTCTGAACATCTGCATTATAAGCTCAGGAGTCCTGTCTATTCAAGGGCATCAAGGTCCCCATAGACTTTTCCTTTTTTTTTTTTTTTTCCTTCAGACCGGCACATGTTGTTTTTGAATGTGCTTTCTCAGTGCCACACTCTAGACAGCTTCTCCCGTACGGTAATAGGCGAACATTTTATTAGCCATTTTAATTACCTCATTTCCTGGAGGACGAGAGAGTTGTGTCAACATAAACATTGAAATCCTTTTTATAATTAGCTTCTTCTAATTAGCTCAGCGACTCCCATCCAGCATTTGCTGTTAACATTTTGATACCTGCCCATATCGTGTCTTTGCTGAATTGCATTTTCTTTTTGTGCTTGTTCATTTTTGAATATCATCTGCCTCTTTTTTTTAATTTCTTGTACGAATGCTTGCCCTGCTGTCCTTAAAATGGTGGTAGCTTCTGCAGACTACAGTTACCCAGAGTTCCATCTTGATATGCAATTTTTCAAGATGACAAAGAAGCTAATAGAAGACAGTTGGGACTGAAATTACAGTGGATTTAGAACATATTTAGACCCCTTCACTTTCTGCAGACTTTATTCTGTTGAATATTTCATTTTAAATGGATACATTTGCCATTTCTTACATTTAATCAGTCTACAGTACATTCAATAATCCATAATGACACAGTGACAACATATTTTTGGAAAGGTTTTCGAATTTATTAAAAAAAGCAAAACCTGAAATCTCTCATTTCTAGAAGTATTCAGCCCTTTGCTATGGCACTCCAAATTGTGGTCATCTGCATCCTGTTAGTTTTAATTCTCCTTGAGATGTTTCTAGAACTTGACTGGAGTCCTCCGTGGCAAACCTGAATTGACTGGACATCATTTAGAAAGGCACACACCTGTGTATAGAAGCCCCACAATTCACACTGCAAGTCAGGACAAAAACCAAGACATGAAGTTAAGGAACTGTCTGTAGACCTACTCCATCAAATTGTGGTGATCAGAGCAAGGGGGTACAACCAATTTTTAAGCTTTGACACAGTGACCTCAGTAACTATGTGAAGTGGAAGTGTTTTTGAACCACTATCACTCTTCTGAGAGTTGGCTGGCCAGCCAAACCAAACCGGTGTTTGCTTCGCCTGGAGTTTGGAGAAATCACATGTTTGTGAATATCATCAAACTCGGTGAAATGCATTGAAGTCAGTGAGGCAGGACTAACTCAACTGGAATTGACTGCATTATAATGGTGCTGTCGTCTTTAAAGTGTCCCAGAGGGCTAGGGAAACGTCTGCCAACTATACTGGAACGATTATTGTGGCCAAAAAGGTGACCTGAGCTGTGCAGCAGCAGTGCCAACCACTGCACCACCGTGCCTCTGTGAGATCAAAGAAGAAAGAACGCAGTCAGAGACGCACAGTCATAGATTTCATCAAAACAAAGCGGAAATGCCACGATCATAGTCAAAAGGCAGAAAATTCAAAATGGCCTGGGTGGAAATAAATCACCTTGACACAGGAAAAGGTTTGGAGCAGCCATCTATATACTTGAATAAGTCTGCACAATTGAAGAACTGGTATTACAGTAGTGTACTAATTGAGCTCTAAACAGGAAATGAGAAGTGAAGGAGGTTGTCTGGCTTTTAAGGCAGGCCGGCGGAAGGGACGTCATCGGGGCCGGAACCATTGGACTCTGGCAGAATTTACTGTGTTTGGTCTGCAGGGGTAACATAGAAAGGGTTACTGCAAGGCCTGCCGTGGAATTAACTTCTTTTGGTCCTTCTAGCTGCCTCCCATGTGCATGTGTGTGACAATTGTTATGAGTGAAAGGCACGCTGAAGGCTGTCCAAACTGTCTGTGCTGATGCTTTGCATGTTTTCTTCGATCAAGAAGACAGAAACGTCTTGTAAATAGTAATAAATGCTTGATTATTATCATTATTTCATAGAGTCTCCTGTATCAGGCTCCTACGGGCTTTGTTTTTTATCTCCACGTGGCTAATTATGCATGCATAGGTCATGCGCTTCTTTCTCTTATACTGAAATGGAGCTCCAAGATTGACCTGTACATTTGGCAACAAGCAGAGATAACTTGTTATTTATGCTGCATATGTTTCATAAAAATACAATTTTGAGAATCTGCATTATTTACTTATCTGTTCTAGCACTAAGTCCCACAGAGTATGCAATGCAAATGATCAGCATTACGTACCCGGGGGATGGTCCCATCAATGTCAGCTGTTACAGCTTCAGGGGATGTCACGCTGGCCTCACAAAGCATTATGGGACACTGGGGAACAAAAGTTCTCCTAAATCGACCTAAATTTGACAAACAAGAGTGAATGCAAAAGCAGTAAATTCGCTGTGAATAACGCTTTGGCGAATTTGCTTATCAACACTAGTAACCATGGTCAGAGAGGTAACCCAAAAACACCATGGTCACTGTAACTGAGCTTCAGAGGTCCACTGCTGAGATGGGAAGCCTGTTGGAAGGAAGACCAACTCTGCAGCCTTCCACCAATCAGACAGAAGCTAATCTTGAATAAAAGGCATATGACAGCCTGCCTGGAGTTTGCCAAATGGCACTTGAAGAACTATGAGACCATTAAGAAGATGATTCTCTGGTCTGATAAGAGAAAAAATGGGCAGAACAACCAAGCACCATATCCGGCAAGACCAGGTGCTGCTCATCACCTGCTTAACACTATCACTATGGTGAAGCATGGTGGTGGCAGCAGTATCATGTTGTGGGGAGCTTCTTAGTATCAGGAACAGGACGATAGGTCAGACTTGAGTGATAGGTAAATTCAGCCAAATACAGAGAGGTTGTGAAAGAAAACCTTAGTTGTGACCTCAGAATGAGGTGACGGTTCACCTTTCAGCATAACAATGGCCCAAAGCATACAGCCAGGACAGCACTGGAATGGTTTTAGGACAAGCCTCTGACTGTCCAAGGGTGGCTCAACATAATCTCAGAATTACTGTCCATAGAACATCTGTAGAGAGACGTGAAGTTGGCGATTTAGAGCTGCTTCCCATCCAATCAAACAGAGCATGAGAGAATCTGCCAGGAAGAATGGGATAATCTGCCCAAAACCAGGTGTGCAAGGCTTGTAGAGAATTACCAAATAGGACATGAAGCTTGAATTGCCGACAAAAGGGCCTTCTGCAACGTACTGAATTAAGTGTCTGAATACTTATGTGAATATGAAGTTTCAGTTTTTACTTTGTAGCAAGTTTGTAAACCTTTCTGAAAAAATATTTTCATTTTGTCATTATGGGTAACTGAGTGAAAATCGATGGGTAAAAATGGCAAATGTATCCATTTAAAATTAAATCTACAGCACAATAAAGTGTGCAGAAAATGAAGGGGTCTGAATACTTTCAGAATCCACTGTACATACCTGCTTATTACAAGTCAAGCAGCAGGCAGAAGGGTGACCCCATAACTACTGGTGTCCCATGTAGTAAGCACTGCTGGGTGTCTCCCCTTCAGCCGGCCTGTGTCTGTGATCGGCTAATAGTGCCATTAGTCAGGTTTCATCTGCTTGTCAAGAAATATCACAAATGACAGTTTTAGTTGGTTCATCGTCTCTACATAATATGCAAGTATGAGTGACAAAGCCTTCTGTATAGATGCCTGAACGCAAACACTTGGCCTCAGTACTCCTGCTCTTATCTGCAGTCTTTATGTTCCATTTGTGAATATCTGCCCTCCTTAAGCATTTTGATTGAGTGCCTTACATCTTGTACTCTTTCTTTCTTTTAAGGTTTGTTTTGAAAATGAAAAAAAGAACATCTCTTCTAGCAGATAATTCACACTGTAGTGTCTTATCTATCTTTCTATCATATGGTGCCTTTCCTATCTGTCTGTCTGTCTATCATATAGTGCTTTACATATCTATCCGACTGTCCTGATTTCACAATTTGTTTTCTCTTGTTCTGCATTTACAAAGTGATTTTTCACAAATTCCAATTAAAGATTCCATTTAAATAACAAAGTCTTCCTCAATTGAAGCTCTTTTTTCAGTTGTCACTTCAGGCAGTAATAATGCAGCTTTGAACATGTCACTGTCATTCTTCACATATCTATAAATCTTTTTAGATAAATTACTCAAGATTTGTATAACCCAGGTGGCTGAGATTACAAGTTTAGAGAGGCGTTTTTGTTTTTCTCCCTCCTCTGATTTTCTGAATTGTTGCAAACAGAAAAGGAAATGGAAATGTGAAATAATGCCTGTGCTACTGTATGAGTATTTCCACTTCCACAAGTTGTTTGCTGTTACCCAAGAAGTGCTGGTAATATATGCTTTATAAAACCAAATCAGGACAATTTGACTTTTACACCATACGTTTTAATGAGAGCCAGGTGCTGAATAAAAAGTGCTCTAATTGTGGAAGAAGTTGCTAAATTTCAAAGCTAATTTATGTGCAATTAATATTCATGGCAGGAAATATGAAAAACTCAAATGTGTTTTAATTTAACATAATCTCGACTGTTTAATTACAAAACTGCGGCAGCACTGTTCAAACCCCTAAACTAATAACGTGTCTTACAGTGATGAAATTTCTTGCCTCTGTAAAAGAAGAACAAGTAGGCTTAATTGACTGGCACAGTGCTTTAAGGGTTAATTAGTGCACCCCCTCAGCCCTGATTATGAGTTCTGCTGTGGTTCATTTGTATCCATGAAACACAAAGTCCATTGAAGTTGGTTTTTAACACATTAAGCCTTCCTCCAGACCTCTGATTATTCATCAATCAAAGTATAACAGAAGTTGATATGGACGCCTCACAGTCAGTAA
This sequence comes from Polypterus bichir lapradei, assembly GCA_026402145.1. Classification (NCBI taxonomy): domain Eukaryota; kingdom Metazoa; phylum Chordata; class Cladistia; order Polypteriformes; family Polypteridae; genus Polypterus; species Polypterus bichir. The sequence goes on from JANRMT010061414.1 coordinate 25,977,605, forward strand.
ATGGTGTTGCTTGACACCTCATGGTGTAAGCGTAGTTAAGTGTCATAGCAAACCCTGAATTGTACAGGGGTGATATGGTCCCAAATAGATTTGTGTAGCGATTGTGCTGCCATGTCTTAAAATGAGGGGCGAATAGAGTTCGGAGAATGTCAAAACCCTGCTGTATTTTCAACTCCATCACTGGTTAATAATGGTAACTTCAAAATGAATTAAATATATCTGAAAGGAAAAAATACATACAACTAAACGTGTAATTTGTGTGCCCATAAAATCATCGCTCGGACCATAAGTACGCAATTCAGAAAGTCCTCACTGTATCCAATGTCCTGAATATCCTAAAATGACTACACTGTTGTTTAGTGCTAATGATGAATGATGGGAAACCCTGTCCCATTATATGAATGAGCAAAAACTGCCCTTCCGATGAAGTTCAGAAGTCGTTTTATTATCCTCTGACCACCACGTTACAGGAATGGCTCAAAAGCTCACCAATGGCCTTCTCAGATTGTTTGATTTGAGATCTCACAGCTGGAGATTAAAGTTTGCCAATGGGTCTTCTCGCTGGAGAAGTTTGTGTTGATTATATAAAAGTCAAAATGCCCCATCGTCATCCAGTATTAAATTACCAGTAACAGCGCACTGTACGATAGCGTGCAGTGAATACACTTGACTTGAGCATTCATGGTTTTCATCCCCTTTCTCTGTACGTTTATCATTCGTTTGCTCAGAGCAGCTCTTCTTTTCTCCACCCTAATGGCCCACTTCTTTTCTTCTTTCGTCGGCATCTTTTCATGTTTAAAACTGATTAAGTCAGTGTTTTCGTTGCAATTACTCAGTACGTTTTCATTTATTTTTCACTTAAGCTGGCACTTAAGTCTTCAATTTGCCTCAGAAATTATTTAAGATATGAAGAGGTAGTGGAAGTGACGGAGAAGGTGGTAGGGATGAGAATGGCACCTGCTGGCTGCTGCCGAGAGTTGGTTCTCCAATAAAATAAAAAGAGGAATAATCTTGGTAGTCAATCATCACCCGAAAGCAGATTGCAGACGTCACGTAGTATGTGTATACCAAATTTCAGGTCAATAGTTTAAACGGTTTGTGAGCCACAGGTGATTTAAAATCCTGGACAGACAACCAAACAGCCACTGTAGCTTATTATATATTTACAGCGCATAACGATCAAATAAACAAAAAAAAACAATTCCCATAAGCCCCTCCTCATCTGTGCAAACTCAGACACATTCTCCACATTTACTGTATATCCCAGACCTTATAACATCTACACAAAGTGAAACAAGAAAAACCCTGTATGTGGCATCGCTACCAGGTTGTGCTCCTTAACATCACGCTCTGTGTCAGCAGTTGTGTCATTGTCCTTCATGCATCACGGTGTACTCTAGTTGTGCTCCTTGAGACCTCACAGTGTAACACTAGTTGATTTGTTATTCATACCCCGCAGTGTAACTGCACTTGCAGTCTAACCGTAGTCAAGTTGTGCTTATTGACATTGAGCTCGGTCACTGTAGTGGAGTTGTTGTTGATGGCACCTTGAAGTACTGTATAACACTTGTCATGTTGGGCTGCTTGGCGTCCAGTTGTCTTTCATACCACACAGTGTAGCCGCTGCTTACAGTCTCACAGTAGTCAAGTTGTGTTAACTGACACTGCACTCTGTAGCTGTGGTCGAATTGTGCTGCTTAATACCTTACAGTGTGTAGCATTAGTCACGTTTGCTGCTGGACATCTTACAGTGTAACTAAGACTAGTCTAGCTGCACAGTGTAAATGTGGATTAGTTGTGCTACTTACAGTGTAACCGTAGTCAAGTTGGGCTTGTTGACATCTTTCTCAGTAGCTGTAGTTGATACCTTGAAGTGTAACAGTAGTTTAGTTATGCTTCCTGATACATTACAATTTAACATTAGTTGTGCTGTTTGATGTTTAATTACGACCAGTCGAGTTGTTGTCACTCACACCACACTGTGTAACTGCATCCTAGTTGTGCTGCTTACGACCTAACAGTCGTCAAGTTGTGCTCATTGACATCATGCTCTGTAACAGCAGTTGAGTTGTCGCTGACACATCAGAGTGTAACTGTACTCTAGTTGTCCCACTTGAGACCTCTTTGGTGTTGAGTTGTGCTTGTTGACCCCTTACAATATCATATGAGTCAGGTTGTGCTGCTGGAAATCTCATGGTGTATTTACGACCAGTCGAGTTGTTGTCATTCATATCTCGCGCTGTAACTGTCCTCTGGCTCTGCTGCTTGACACCTTACAGTCTTGTAGCCTGCTCAAAGGTTTGAGGGGTGATGAGGACACAAGCAGGTTTGGGATTGTGCTGCTATGGTTTAAAAATGAATAAATTTACACATCAGATGATACGACATAGGCACATACAAATCACCATGGCAGGCAAGATACGCGCAGTCCAGAAAGTCTTTATTCTAAATAATCAAAGAGAATCCAGATGATAAGTGAACTGTTTTCCGGTATTTTAATGGTTCTCAACTTTGACAAACAATTTCCTTTAATAAGAAAGAGCAAAAACTGACTTACCAGCAGTGTATAGAAGTCTTGTTGATTTTTCCGAGGTGCACCTTTATCGTAAAGATCAGCACGGTTCAATGGTTCAAAGGCTTCTCAGATATTTTGAGCAGAAATCCCACTGCTGTAGAGTAAGGTTTGTGCAGGGTCCGTCAGCTGGTCTGATGTTATCTGAGGTAGATTCAGAAACCTGGAGCTGTATCCTCTAATTCTAGCTTATATAGTTACAGTAAAAATAAACCGACAAAAACATGATTCCCCTAAGCCCCTCTTCATCCGTAAATGTGCAGACCTCACACTGACATACCAGACCTCTGTAGAGTCAGTTTTAGAGGTAACACGAAACCAAACATAATAAACAAGGGCAACCCCATACTGTGTGTGTGGCATCATTACAGACTAACAGGAATCAGGGTGCTCTTTGTCACCTCGCTCTGGAACAATCGCCTTGTTGTGCCACTTGATGTTTAGAGTTAAAGAGCACACTTGCTGAACCAGCTGCAGGTCATATCCAGCACTGCGGGCGAGCCTGCTGCACTTCAGGTTTTATTATGGAACATCTGAACATCGAATTGACCTGGAAATCCCACTTCTGCCTCCTTATCTTCAACCCAAACAAACAGTGAGAAAAGCTTACTTATTTAGAGGCTAAAACAGTTTTGGGATGAAAAGATCCATCGATCTCTCTCTCTCTCTCTCTCTCTCTATCTCTGGAGGCAGAGCTTCATCTGATATCTGCTGAAGTTTGGTCAGCGCTGTAGCCCAGTCCTGGGGTGATGGAGACTACACCAAATTCACTGTGCCTTTCTTTCAAAGTCGCTTTAAACAGGACTATTGATTCAGTCTCTGAGGCCTGAGATGTGTAAAGTTGTGCCTTGAAGCAGAGAGCAGTTCCTGCATATAGCATGCGTGTCTGCTCCTCCCGTCAGATGTGCCGCGGTGACACCCTTGAAAATGAGGTTTGCTAAGAAATGGAGAGCTGCAGTCCTCCTCGCCGAGTCATGGCACATCATCCTGTTGTCTTAAGCGCATGATAAGTCATCTGGGCTGTATGTTAACATGTCAGCCGTGTCAATAGAGAACCGCGGGGGACAGCAGAGCTCGACTGATGAGGTGCTTGATGAATGGCAGCAGCTTTGGGGAATGAGATTCCCTTGGTGTGCTCTGTTCTGTGTGCACATGTGGTGTATCTAAGTATGTACATGGAAGGCAAAGCTAATGAAAAGCAGGGAGAGCTCCTGTTTAACATTTGCAAGGGTGAAATGCTTGTCGAATTGTTTAATATCGATGAAAGTAGTCATTGGCAATATAGAGGTGTAAAGTGCTTAATCTCCAAGACAAATGTTAGATATTAAAATTGCATGAAGGTCAGATGTGCTCTTCTAATTCGCTTGGTCTCCCTGGTGTCAGACATTTATTTTGAAAGCACAACCTGGATCATTCAGTGTTCAACAGGAGAGAGCGCTCCCTCCAGTATGTCCAATAAATTAATAGAAGAGTGAGATGAAGCTGGCAGAGATTTGTATTCCGGCTTCTGCCATGGAACTTTGGACGTGCCTGTCTTTGAACCTCTAATGGCCCTATTAGCTGCTCTAATGATTGCTGCCATATTGGCTGGCTGCTCTGGGAAGCTCTTGCTTGTTTCTGCATCTGCCTCTGAAATTACAACTAAATTAAGCGCAATGCCTGATCAATAGTGGCTCTGTTGGTCAGCAAGGTCAGGCAGGGGAGAAAAACTGAAGAGCTCGCTGTGGCTGGAGTGTCTGACCAGCGGCAGGGTGCACCTCACGAAAGCAGCCTCATAATGAACTCTTACTGCAGGTGGATTTGCACGACATGCTGGTTAAATGAGCAAAGGGCTCTGTTTGCTTTCTCCTGAATACAAAATATCACAAAAACTTGTTTTTGACAGAACATTGTGTTCCTCTAATGCTCTTTATTTTTGATAGAATCAGTCACATCAGAGAGCAGTGGGTTTAAAAAAAGTTGGTGGAGTTGCATGTGTGTTTCTCTAAAACAGAGGAGCAGATGGGTCATTGTCACTAACAAGGAATGGCTCCTGGTCTCATCCCTGTCTGTTTCTTCTGCTCATTTGGAGAGGCGGACTGCAAATCCAGGGCCACCTTGTCAGAAGTGAGTGCTTCTCCAGTTTTAGTGAAGAGGATTTCCATGACTCATCTGAACGAGCAGCCCTCTGGGACATGACGCATCGCACAGTGGCACAGTCTTACCCCGCTCTCACCTCATGTTCCGCTCTGTCTTGTTTTACTCTCCTCTGTTTCCAACTGGCTTTAACTTAATATGTTTATAGTTTTTAAAAAGTATATAAAAACTGTTTCTTAATTAACCAAATAAACCAGTATTTGGTACAGAATGAGAAGGACACAAAGTCCCAAGTAACTCTAGAATAGGTGTGTCTCTGATAGTTAATGCAGCTTTAAATTCCCTCTTAGGGTCAACTTCACCATCACTGGCTGCCCAACACCGTCCTGGAACTGTCTTCTCCTAGTCTGGTCAGCTTTCTATTGCTTTTGCAGGATTGCACAGTGTTTCCGCGTGTTCAACACCTAGTGCTGGAAACCCACTAACAGATATATAGGAGCGTAATGGCCACTTGCCAGTTTATTCTCAATTCATTCTTGAATGGGAAACCCGGCTTCAGTTAGTGGTCATGTGCTGCATCCTCCAACCTGGCCTCACTATGTCACTTGGAAGAGGGTCAGGTGTCCATAGTGTCTGCTAGATCACCACTGCCTTATGCATTATAGGGGAATGTGGCCCACTTCCATTCAAGCCTCAACACTCACTTCACCATGCTGGTTCCTTGGCCAACTAGAGTATGCATGTACAGGGCATAATACCCCCTAGTGGTCCCTACTCTTATCCACTGGAATGCGTAGAGACCTTCCTGCTGCCACTGGGATTCTTTCTATTTCTTTTGGAGATCTCCTGTTCGAATTAACCTGTGTCATACTAGTACTACACTTTAGCTTTATCTATCTATCTATCTATCTATCTATCTATCTATCTATCTATCTATCTATCTATCTATCTATCT
>JANRMT010061414.1:25983217-26028813 GCA_026402145.1 Polypterus bichir lapradei
TCTATCTATCTATCTATCTATCTATCTATCTATCTATCTATCTATCTGTGCATTTCAGATTTTTCTATTTCTAGATCGTTCAGTTGATCAATCATAACAAAAGTTGTCAAAGGTCTCATTTATTTCTTTTGCCGATATAAATGAATATACTATGACAAATCATGTGTGCCCTTTTTGCCTTTAATACGATCTTCTAAGTAACAAAACGTAAGTGAAAAACAAACTGGTCACTTTAAGAAAAAGTTACAACACAAGAAAATACAAAATTTGACAAACAAGAGGAGACCATTCAGTCCATCAAGTTTGTTTAGCTAATAGCTAGGCAGTCCCAATACCTCATCCAGACACTTCTTTAAAGATGTCAAGAGTTATGCTTCATCTCCATGGCTCCATAATTTGTCCCAGTTTCCCCTATCTCTTTTGTGTAAAGAAGTACTTTTTGTCTGCAGTCGTAAATGCTCTTCCCCTTAATTTCCACAGATATTTTTAAGTATTGGAATCATCATTAAGTTGAAAAAATGAAACTTGATCTTCTTTATCAGTGTCTTTCTGAGACTTTTAAAGACCTGGATTAGGTGTTCCTGCAGTCTCCTCAGCTCAAGACTGAACAAGTTTAATTCTCTGCGTCTGTCAGAGAGCAATATGTCCTTAAGTCAAGGTGTACATCTGGTTGCTCTCCTCTGCACAGCTTCAATTACGGCTTTGTCTTTTTTGTTGCGTGGTGAACAGAACTACACATAGTTCTCCAGATGTGGTCTTATCTGGTCCATTATACAGTCTGAGCATAACATCTCTTGACTTAAATTTGATAGTTTTATAATATAACCTTACATTTTATTTGCCTTTCTAATTGCTTCTGTGCATTACTTAAATGATGAAAACGTTGAGTGTACATAAACTTCTAAATCCTTTTCAAAGGTTGTTTTTTTTAGAACCGTGTCCCCCATCTTGTATTTATAACTGACATTACATTTGCCCAGGTGTGGCACTTTGCATTACATTAAACTGAAGTGTTTGCCCAGCTCTAAAGGTTGTCAAGGTCTTTATAAATAGTTTTTTTGAATTTGATAGACATTGTTTATCCCCAAGGGAACATTGTCTTTTCACATGACCTGTGGGGGTCAGAGCGCAGGGTCAGCCATTGTTTTGCTGCCTCCTCCAAATTTAGTATCATCTGGGAATTTGACAAGTTTACTAGCTATACCTGAATTAATGTCATTATTATAAATTGGATAAAATAACTGTCTAAAGACAGACTCCTGAGGGACTCCACTGGTGACACATGTGTCACCACATCTCTTCTCTGAACTCTTTGTCTCCTGCCAGTTAACCAGCTAGAAATCCAGTTTTGTACGTAACCTCTGATGCCTACAGCTTCTGGTTTCAGGATTGATCTTTGGTGTGGGATGACAGAGTCAAAGGCTTTTTAAAAGTTTAAGTTAATTATGTTATATGCTTTAGATTTGCCAACTATTGCAGTTGCCTGTACAAAAAAATCTTAACAGATTGGATTGATAAGATTTTCCGCTCAGAAATCCATGCCGGCATGGTATGGTTGCTTCTGTTTCGCTAGGTAATACTATTCAGACGTGCTCATCGACAACATAAAAGATATGTGCCGTACATTTTTGGGTTATCAGAGATTTGCACAAAAACCTCAAATAATTGTGTTGTGGTTATGTTTGTGACTTAACGGCGAACCGTTTAGGGTTTTGTTTTGAGTTTAATGTTAGATTGGACTCCTTTTTCTGGTTAATGACTTCAGCCTGTGTTTTGGCTTTTGTTTCTTCTTCTTCTTGTTTCATTTTAAGATCCTGCCTGCTAAATTATTTATTGGAATACCAATCAAATAGGTTCACCAAGCTTTTAGATTCTATCTGCAGTCTCCGATGACCAGAAAGTGTCTGGTGCTGGTCTTTGTATGGTCACTTTGATGACATCACATACCGCAAACTTTCTGCCAGCCAAACATAGCAGTATTGTGGTTACCAAGAAAAAGTGGCAGCACCCGTGGCAAAACAGTATGACGTCACAGGAAGATACAAAATATTTTAATTCCTTTAAATATATTGTCAAAATTAAATTCTTCAGTTTTCAAAACTCCTCAATGGTAAAGAAAACATCCCTAATTACACAGGAGAGGCTGAGAAAATATTCAAAAATAAAGCAGGATTGTAACACTAATGCCTTGCTCTAAAACCAGCCTGGATTTCTATAAGGGCATGCAGGCCTGTGACATCCTAACTGTCGTCATATACTGATTGAAGAATCCTCACCATGGAGAGGGGGGCGGACAAACTATACTGTAGAAAGTCACAACTGTACTACCACATATTTATATCATATCCCAAGGGACATATTGTACATCATTCATAATATAAAGTTTCCATGTCACAAATCTTTGAATTTAAAAAAAGTAAACAAGTTATGTTAACAATACTGAAAATGACAGAAAACTTTTTGTTTGTTTGTTTGTCTGCTTATTGTACTTATGGCAAAAGAAACACTTTCCTATTTTTAAACATGCTAGAAATAATATGCATGGTGTAACTGTCAGGTGTTCTGGGATTGGGTTAACCATTTTGAAAGACATGTAGGGTAGCCAGCAGAACCAAATCATAAACCAAAAATCAGAGTGAAACAACAAAGCTTTTTTCCTATCAAAACAGTATTCGAGACAGCATAGAAATAGGACGCTAGTTTTGGTCCAGTGTCGGCTACAGTTTTGGGGTGACCTTTTATACCAACTCACAGATGAAATCACAAACAGTACTGCCCCGGTGAATCATGGAATAATCCCCATGGTGACAGGCAACGCAAAATCCCCAAAACGGTGGTGCCCATAGCCAAAGCAAAATGAGATGGTACCAAATCAACAGCTTTTAAATGGAATCTCTAATTAAAATTTGGCTTGGATAATTAGATTCTTTGGATGTTAAAACCCCCAAAACAAGACCAAGATGATTTTTCTAGCTTCAGACAAGCTTGAGAAAAATTCTAAAAGAACTTCCATCATAACATCTCCTGCTGCTCTTGGCTCCAGGAGTGAAATGCTTCAGCTTTCTGTAAACATCTTCAGTCTTGGACCAGGAACTTCTTCCATAAAACACAGTGGAATCTACTGTATGAAAGCCTTCTAAAGGCTGACTTTAGTTCCAGGTTGTGGTGGAAGTCAAGCTTGTTGAGTGGTGGAGCAGAACTGAAGGAGAGAGGTCACAGGAGCGTGTGGGTCGCGGGAAGAGAAAGACATGGCAGCATCTGTGCAAAGGTCAAGGGGTCCTGGGGAGCAGTGGAAATCAATGGTGGTGACAATCCTGGAGAACTGAGGGTAACCGGTGAGGTGGCGGCCTGTCTGCTTGTGATGTCCTGATGTACATGGCCGAAAGAATGAAAGATTACCTCTCAACTATTTATTGAATTGTTTATTTTAATCAGAAGATACTGTTTGCTTTTCAGGCACGATTTTATGGGCTTTATAGATTTATTTATTGACTGAGGGGAATGCACGGTTTATTGCACTTCTGCACTTGTATTTTCATTGTTTTAATAAACTCTGCCTTGCTTGTCTGCTCACTCATCTTGGTCCATCACGGTCATGACTATCGATGTCCCAAGGCTGCGCAACAGGACATCACAGACACTTTTATGAAACTTGTATGTCATATAATGTAGGATTATTGCTGTTTTACCCCTTGATGTACTATTACCTATGTAACATTTTGTTTTAATCTGGTAGTTTAAATGGATTAGAAACTGATTTATTTATTCACATTCATGTGTATGTTTGATGTGGACTAGAGGTGTGCATTTGTTTTAATGATTTGGTAAATGATACAACAGATATTAGGTAAATGAATTTAAATTTGACATTTTAGAACATTTCGAGTTTGTTTTGTTTACAGAGTGCTTAAACATACATATACTAATATAGAACATACTAACTAGGTTAATTGCTTGGTGACACGGAACACCAGTTTTAAAAGTAAGTAATTAACACGTTTTTATTATTATTAAAGTTCTTTATTATTATAAAAAATACAAATCACTGAAATTCAAAAGTACTTTCTTCTTGAGTGCATCTTTGCAAACTTAAAAATCATTTCTTTTAAATCCATTGTTTGGACTCATTCACTCTTCACCTAATAAGCTTAAATAAATAAATAAATGAAATTACATAATTTTCAGTAATTTAACAGATTATTCATGTTATTACTAATATAGAATAAAAATTATAATTAAAGTCATATTCAAGTGCAGTACACTGTACACAGTATTAAATATGCAATTCCTGCAGTGCTAAGGTTGTAAAGTGTATGCTGACCAGTTTAGCGCTTAGGCAGAGTTCGACCCTTAAAGTGTTTTATTCCTCACATGTCAAGATTCATAACAGATATGTCAAGAACTTTTCTAAAACCGCTCATAATGGAAGTGCAATGCACTGGCAGTAAAAAGGAAAGATCTAAGCATATATGTATGCATGTATCCAAATTCTGCATCAGCCCAATGTTGAAATAAGGATGGAAAATAAGATGAAGAAGAAAGAAAAAGCAAAATGTTGGTGGCAGACCAATTTGAGCTTCTGCAGTTTCATTTGTTCTTCCCACTTTAAACTTTCAGCGCATTCATAAACTTTTCTTTGAGTTTTCTTTTGTGATAATAATGCGACAAAGACATCATAAAGATGTAGGACAGCCACCCGTATATTTTTTCCCGGCTGCAAAAGCTGAATTTTTTTTAGCACAATGTGCATAGAACAGAGCCCAAAACAACTGATTATCAGAGACAAAGATGGAGGCTTTAAAGGCCGTAAGGGAAGTGACGTCATCAACAGGGCCGGAATCGGAAGTGATGTCTTCTGGACCAGATATGACGTCTGCAAAGGCCCCCAACACTAGAAGTGATGTCTTCTGGACCATATGTAACATTAGCAAAGGCCCCGACACCAGAAATGATGTCTTGTGGACCAGATGTGACGTCAGCAAAGGCCCCCTAACACTAGAACTGATGTCTTCTGGACCCGATGTGACGTCCGCAAAGGCCCCCCAGCACTAGAACTGATGTCTTCTGGACCAGATGTGACATCAGCAAAGGCCCCCTAACACTAGAACTGATGTCTTCTGGGCTGGATGTGACGTCAGTAAAGGGGTCGGCACCAGAAGTGATATCTTCTGGTCCGGAAGTGACATCAGTAAAGGGGTCAGCACCGGAACTGATGTCTTCTGAGGCACCGGAACCTTGCAGGATTTCCCGAGAAAGGTCTGTAGGGAACTGAGAAAGACAGTCAGCGCACTCTGCTGCCCCCTGGTCGAATGTTTTATTACAACGACGCAGGCCCCTTAGCTGCCTCCTACTTGCACGTGTGTGACACTGCAGTTTTTATTTCTGTACTGAGCCAACAACCTTTGGTGAATTTCAGCAGGCTTCATTCTCTCTGCCCAAAGATATCTCATATTGGCGTGTCGTTCAACAGTGATACAATCCTGAAGTAGAGCGTCCATGTTTATTTGACCTTAGTTTCAACCAGACTAATGGCAGAGCACTGCACTCTGTGCGTTTAGACTACCCATAACCCATTGTGAACGCCTCTTATTTATCCAAATTCTGCATCAACCCAGTGTTGAAGTAAGATAACAGTGACACAATTCTAAAATAAATGTTAAACTGTGAACTTGCACCTGAAGGAAATGGAGAAACAAGGGCATTCAGTGTAGAGTGAGCATCTGTGAGGCTGAGCATGGTGTATTCTGGGACCGCCTGTAAAAGGCTTGTGTAAGTCGGACGTTAAGACTAAATATTTCTAACATGCAAACATAATGTAATGCAAGTTTTATTGAGTCCAAGTGTTCATAAGTCAGGGTCTTTATTGTTTAAAAAAAATGCTGATCCTAAAATTTCTCCAGCCCAGGCAACTGCCTAGTTTGTTCGCCTAACTGGTATATCTGGCCCTGGTTTGCACCAGTTTGTTCCTTTGGCACAGAAAAAGTGAATACCTTACCATCTAAGTTACTGACAAGGTTAGAGCTTGATTTGGAAGTTGTGTGGAAAGCAGACAGGTGAAGATCCTGGACAAAGTGCTGATGGGATGTACTGGTGCCCCAGCACCATCTCGACATGGCAATTGCAGAACTTAATTTTATTGAATAGAAAGCCCATCTTTCTTGATGCAGTCCTTCCTCCCGTTTCCTACAGAGTGTTTGTTTATGCAGTCAGGTACACCACATAAAGTGCACACGGTGAGTTTCCACTGAGGTTATTGATGCTTTGAGCCTGTGTTTCTGCCATGCATGAGTTGTCTGGTGCTTCTTATAACTGAGGCCCAGTCTTAGGTACACGTGAGGCCAGTTTCTCTGGGCACTTCATTTGCAGAGCTGCAGGTAAACGAAAGAAGGCAGCTTGAATTGAATTCAATGTGTTAATGATGGGGTATCTTTAACCTCTCTGGTGCCCTCCTGCCCCCTTTGGCTCTTCCACACTCAGCTTCTCTTCCTTCTGAAGCTCTGGTGACATTAATTAGCTCTGCACCCGCCAGCTAAGTGAATTACAGTCACTTCTTATACTACAGCAGCCTGCTGGCTGACATTGTTTTTGTGGATTTATTGCCCATGGTGAGTCAGCAGTGAAGCAGGGTGTTACCTGCAAAATAACAACAAAACAACCCATTTAATTAAATTCATGTTCACTGAGGGGTTGGAGCCTATCCTGGCAGAATTGGGTATAATGCAGAAAATGGGCTTGGATGCCAGTCTAGCTCAGGACCCACTCATGCACACATCCACATGGAACCATTTTAGAGCCGCCTAGTCACCTAACAGGTATGTTTTGAAGGTGCAGACTCCTTAAGGACACGGAATGAGTGTGGAATTTGAACTTGAGGTGCCAGGCCCAGGTGCAGCAATTTCAACCAGCAATGTAAAAGTGAAGGTCATTTTGTTCTGCAGTACTTTCATAAGCAGTGTGTTCTCAATCCACTTGCAGGTTTACCTACTGTGTAACTAAAATGTTGTTTTCTCCTTCTTAAAGCCTTTTTCGTCCCAGAAGCTGCATTTGAATCCCAGCCCACCCGTGACTGTCTGCTTTGGGTGTGTTTGCTCTCTCAATGTGTTTTATGCATTTAAAGGTAATAGGTGACTCCTAGCATTGCAAGCAATCTTTGCTTCCATTTGGGAGACTGGCATCATCCAAACTGACTGGAAAATGGGACTTGTCGTCCCTATCTGGAAAGGGAAGGGTGATCGCCTGGATTGCAGCAACCACAGGGGGATAACACTGCTGTCGGTGCCAGGTGAGGTCCTTGCTAGGGTCGTCCTCAGTAGGATCCATGATCACTTGCTCTCCTACCAGCGACCTGAGCAGTCTGGTTTTACGCTTTAGAAGTCTACCATCGACCGCATCCTGGCACTGAGGGTTCTCATAGAGCGCAAACGCGAATATCGGCAGAGTTTCTTTGCAGCCTTTTTTGATTTTCGTAAAGCATTCGACTCAGTTGATCGAGCTGCCCTGTGGGACATCCTGAGGATTTGCGGGATCCCCTCGAGGTTGCTGGATATCATGGCCGGTCTGTACACTGGTACTGTGAGTGCTGTGCAGAGTGGAGGCAAGACCTCTGTGTTTTTCCCAGTTGATTCTGGGGTTCGTCAGGGGTGTGTTTTTGCTTCTACTCTGTTCAATGCTTGTATGGACTGGGTGTTGGGCAAGGTCGTGGGGACCAGCAGCTGTGAGGCTTCTGTTGGTGAAGAAAGGTTCACGGATCTTGACTTTGCTGACGTTGCTGTGATCTTCGCGGAGTCAATGGAGGCTCAGATCGGGGGGTCTCAAGAGACTGAGAGAGTAGTCTGAGTGTCTGGGCTTGCGAGTGTCCTGATAAAAACCAAGAACCAGGCCTTTAATGACCTCTTGGGCACGGCCATCAGCAGCGTGTCTGTTTGCGGAGAGAGTGTTGACCTTGTCGAGAGGTTTACTTACCTCAGCAGTGAAATTCATGTCTCTGGTGACTCTTCCTATGAAGTCAGTAGATGGATTGGGAGAGCATGAGGGGTCATGAGGTCACTGGAAAGGGGTGTGTGGTGCTCCCGATATCTATGCAAAAGGACGAATGTCCAAATCTTTAGAGTCCTGGTGCTTCCTGTCTTCCTTTGTGGTTGTGAGACATGGATGCTATCCAGTGACCTGAGATGAAGACTGGACTACTTTGGTACTGTGTCTCTCCAGAAAATCCTTGGGGTACCCTTGGTTTGACTTTGTGTCGAATGTGTGGTTGCTCATGGAGTCCCGAATGAGGCACATTACCTGCATTGTGAGGGAGCGTCAGTTATGGCACCACGGCCATGTGGTGCGTTTCCCCGAGGGTGATCCGGCTCATAAGATCCTCATTGTTGGGGACTCAAGTGGCTGGACCAGGCCAAAGGGTCGCCCACGTAACACCTGGCTGCGGCAGATAGAGGGTCATTTCCGGAGGGTAAGACTGGACTGTGTGTCTGTCTGGGGGGTTGCCAACCGGGATTCCGAGCTGTTTCGACGTGTAGTGGGTGCGGCAACACACTGTACCAGTGCATGCTCCCCTAACTTGACTTGACTTAACTTGGTGACTCTTAACTGGTCTTGATGTGAATGTGCCAGTCTGGGCCCTTTCATAGGCTGGCAACAAGCTCAGAATTGTCTGCCCAATGCTTTCTTCATAACCCTGAACTGAATTAGGCAGATCCGATATTAGACAGGTGCATATTACTTAATGTATATATTATCCTGTCATGCTCATCCACAATACTGTATATTACCTACGATGTTACATTTTCTTATCAGGCACTCTAAACTTTTTCGACACAGATTGTGCTTGTCAATGGGCATGTAAAATATGTGGCCAGTATTGTGCTTTCCCCCCCGTATTAATCTGTTATGCCTGGCAGACCGTATTGGTGCAAATACAGAGAGTCTCGACTGTTGAATTTCCACTTTGTAGCGTGTCAAACAGCAGGAAATCTGTAATGTTCTCCAAGATGAGTGCAGTTACGTAAGCTCAAGGCTTTCCTGGAAGTGTGAACATCATCACACTTGGGTTCAAACTGCGGCCACCTGCTTGTGCTCTGAGAAAGAAAACCTGAAAAAAGGGAGCACATCATAGCTAACCCGGCAGAGTGGCTGTGGAGACTTCTTTAGTGTTATGTTCTCACAAATGGAGCAAGCATTCATTCTTCTCTGAAGGTACCCACAGCAGCATGCAGATGATTGTTTGCTCCTGCTCCTTTAAAATGCTCACTTTCTTGCTTACTTTACTCTGCTCTTATTCAGAAGTTGCACCCTGCAGTTCCTCCATGTAGGACTGTGTTTACAATATCCCCCCTGTCATTGTCACACAGAAAAGGAGTTGCTACTGAAATGAAGCTGTGCTGTCAGGTTGCACTTTGTTTTGAAGTTTTACACACTGATGAGTTTATTCTGTAAAGGCGGTTTTTAGCTTTCATCTGTTGGCTGTGGCAGAAGAATCCAAGTCCAAGTCCTTACACTCCAGCCTGTCATGATTCTGTCACTTCAAACACCAAAAGCCAGACCTGCACTTTATTCTGTAGTATACACCAAACTTTTAAAGTGACAAATATGAAAAGGAGAGAGCGAGACCATAAAAGAAAGCTCCAGCCAATTGAAAACCAAACTCTTCAAATATCTATTAAACAGAATTCATAAAAGGGTTACCAGCTATAAAGCAGTTACTAAATAAAAAGAAATAAAAGGTTTTGCATAAAGCTGTAGATCTAAAGGCAAAAAAATCCAAAGACACAAAATCAGTAACTACACCAAAGTCCACCAAAGAACGAATCACAAATCCAAATAAGGAGTCACAAACAGAAGCAGTGCAGAGGCAGGCATTTCATCGCTGCTTCATCTTCAGTTCCTCAGCACCTCTCTAGGCTCAACATACTGACTATAAGGAACATAACGTAAAGAGTTAGACACCACAAAACTAACATTTTTCCTAAACACTCAGTTATCAATAAGCACAATATTAATCATATCCTGCAAGAAAAAGGAAACAAAGAAAAAATCAATGAAACTTACAATACAATAAAAACATAACAAAGTTACATAAACAGAAAACACACCTGAGGGTGCACTGAAGACATGCAAAGGGAAGTGAAGACGCCAGTGTTTAGATATTGCCAGGGGAAGTCACACTGACGCCTGACCATTAGAGTGAGGTGGTCAGCGACTCCATTTATGTCAGATTATGGCCGCATTTGCCCCTGCATATCCAGTATATAGTGCTGTAGAAATGTCTTACGCAATTTAGATAGTTCACAAAAATATGCGTCTTAGCAAAGAGCACATTTAGAGTTCCAGACATTACTCTTTGAAAGGTGTGAAGCAATACAATAGGGTATTTGAATGTGCTTAAAGGAAGAAGCTAACATACCAGTTAAAAAACAATGAGCTCTTTATCGGCACACAGCCTAGTGCTGGATGAAGGTGCTAATGATCTGCAACATCCTGTGGAGGCTGAAATGATATGAAAATGATAAACAGAAAGAATAACAGCCATGTAGAGGAAATAAAACTGGGCAAGCGACAACCATAGTGAACAGCTGAAGTTGTAGTAGATGTGGCAGTTTGAAAGCCAGTTTATACTTCACGCTCAGAACGCTTACACGCACGCATCATGGCTGCTACGCGTTCCCAGCGTTCTTTTGATGCAACTTCTGTGCACTTGGCCAGAAATTAATGTGACGCGTGCGCATGAATTGCAGTACCAGCAAAAATTTGGGTGGCGTGTTCAAGGTTTGGTACACAACATCAACATTGTTGTTTAATATCAACATGTGACGTCAAGCAGCAGTGTGGCTCCTTCAGGATAAATCGGAATGCTTCAATGTTTGATTATGGTTTGATGTGGTGAAGCAAATCATGAAGCTTAAATGCTGATATTCATGGTGCTCTTCTTCATCCATTTCTTGCACAGACAATACAAGTGTTGCATATTCCCCATCATAATGATGCGATACATTTTTTTATGATGCAATTGTTGCTGTTTTTCTTTTTTTGCACCTTCACAATAGCAAATAATTATTTATCTTTAGCATCTTTCTTCCCTCATCCCTCAACAGAGTGAAATTGGATATTGTTTTCTCACTCTGCCACCTGATGGAATCCTGCAGATTTACTTAAAGTACGTGCGAGGAAGTACAGACAGTGCGCTGCTTACATAGCGTAGTGTTAAGTATATCCCTGGCCTAAGCTTCAGTCTTACAACATGGCAAAGGTCAGCATAGTGACAAGACATGAGTTGTTGTCATCCTGCATCATCAAGGTCATCCCCAAACAGAAATTTGACAGCAGAGAGGCATTTCCAGATGTGCTGTCCAAACAAGTTAACAAACAAACAAGGTTAAGGAGCAGAAACGCAGTGTTTGGCCGGAGAAACGGGGGGCAGCTGATGAAAGGTACATCAAAGAAAACACCCAGCACCTCTGTTAGCTTGGAATTGGCCAAAACCAATGGGACCCTGGTACGCCCTTCTATAGTCTGGAGAAGTCTTTTCGGTAGTGGTCTTCCTGGAACAGTTGTGACCAAACAAACATTCTTCCAAGATGGAAATAAGGTGAAACAACTCACCAATATACATTATCACAATGTCTGGGATGCACAAAAATGGCAGCAGGCAGGCACTCTGGGCTGACAAGTCAAAATTTAAAATAGTTGACTCTAATGGAAGGCAGCTTGTCCATCAAAGTGCTGCAGAATGATACATGGATGAATGCCTGCATGCTCCAGTGAAGCACGGTGGAGATTCCCTGTAGGTCTGAGGTTGCTTTCCCACCAGCACAGTTGGTGATCTCGTCAAGGCTGATAGCCCCTCGCTGCTGAGAAGTACAGACAGATTTTTCTCCCTCATGCAGTACTATCAGGAAGGTGTCTATTGATCCCAGCTTCATTCATAAAAATCATAAAAAGAGGAACAGGGGATCTTCAAGAGATGGTGTGGCCCCACAGAGCTCAGATCTCCTCATCATCGAGGAAGTAAGACAGTCAAAGTCTGACACTGTGACGAGTGACCATGGAAGTACCTTCAGAAGCTACATGATAGAGAGTGGTCACACCAAATGTTGATTTCCTTTATATCTATTTTCCTTTTTCTTTACTTTCTAGGACGTTTATTGATTAATAAATTAATTGTGGCATTATGTTTGAAGGCATTCCTGCTTCACTGCACTTTTTCAGAAGTTTTTAAGCCTTTTGCACAAATTATGCATATACCATGGACGGAGAAAGTATTGACACCCGGCCACTCTCAAGCAGACTTTATTGTGTTGTACATTTAATTTTAAATGGGTGCATTGGCCTTGTTTGGCCTATCAATCCACACTCAATTATCAATAATGACAAAGTGTTAAAAATCAAAATCTGAAATCTCACATTTCTGAAAGAATTCAGACTGTTTGCTGTGTGCCCTCACACGCATATCTGTAGAATGACTAACGTTACATGGCCACAGGTGAGGGTATTAGTGACTCCATCGCATTCAATTCAAAAGTAAAGTAAAATTGGATTAATGTCAACCTCTTAAAAATCAGCTGCAGCTCTGTGAGAGGACCGGTGGAGACAAAGAGTCTACTAGGACAGCTGGAACACAAACATAGCCCCTGGCTTCTGGCTTGGTGTTTTTGCAAGTTGGGGTCCCAGCCAGGAATATACCTCATTTAAGCTGCCGAAGGCAAAAAAAAAAGTAAAGTTTTAAAAAAGTTGCCCCAATGATTAAACAGCTCCAAGAAAGGAGATGTGATTCTTCTCTCCGTGGCAGCTGGTTCACAATGATTGCACATTTCAGGTGGTACCATTTCTTCTATGTTTCGAGACCAGCAGACACAAGGAGGGCTGAAGTTTTGTCACCTTTCCTTTGGAGAGGTCCTCCTTGAGACAGTGCATCACCATTAGTCATCATCTGTATCCCCTTAGATAAGACCCCGTCAAGGCACTCACCAGTGCATAGTCCGTCTAAGCGAGTTCCCGCTCTCAACAGGGGGTTCTTTCCAGTTTGTGATGTTGACTGTCTTGGCCACACCACTTTCTCTGATGCCATCTGCTCTGTTAATTTTTGCTGGCAAGGCCACATGCCTGCTTGCTGAGTCTCTCATTCTGTCATTCCTCTTCCCATTGTTTTCCTGTTGTTCTTGGTTTCGGATGTTCATTTCTGGACTCTCCAGTTTTCCTTGCCCTTTTGCTTCCATTTTAAATCACTTATGTATTGATGTCTGCTGCTGTTTGATACCCAGTGTAAACAATGCCGGTGGCACCATATATTTATTGTAAATCCAGAAACCCACAGGGGCCTGACTGAGGTGATATGTGAGGGTTAATGGTGAAGATCCCTAGTTGTAATGCCAGTGGAATCTGCTGAGTATTGTGCTAAACAGCTGACTGGCGATGTCTTGAGTGGTGCTGCCCTACAGGCCCTGATGCTATCAAAACTTGCCGTCTCATTGAGCAGCTCGTGAAGGATTACTGTGACACCATTCTGGCCAGTGTGATCAGCTGAGCTTCACAGAGTCGAGGGTCAGGCGCAAGTGAAGTACTAATGGTGTGACACAGGCAAGGAGCCTTTTAATCACCCTTTGATTACTTTGGGTTCAATCTAATGAAGGGTTAGGCCTTTATTAGCAACACCTACATACTGAGCTTAATGAATAGTTTTTAATCGAAATGTTAATGAAGCACACATAGATTCCAGCTGATGCAATTCAGATTTTCGTTTCAGCGACTTAGCATTTCGCTTTGCACGTAATGAGTGAGACTGCGCTAAAAGGCACTGAGAGTCATTAGCTTTCTTTGGCATTTAAATTATAATGAGTGTCAATTAAGAAAAATTGAAAATGAGTTCCTAGTGTCACAATGGCTTGCTGAAGAAAGCGCCTTTTTTTTCTCAGTGCACTCACATTCAGAATCCAAACTCTGTAATAATGTTGAAAAAGTGCGATGAATTGGGGTCATATGGTAACTGCTGTGTAATAGGAGGGTGGGTCGTGAACATTTGTGCTAATAGATGAATGGCCTCCATGGTAATTGCTGCACTAGTCTTGTGTGCTGTTTGTCCTTCTTCACTTGTGGCCTTGGTGGACATTCACAGTCATCTACACTCGGTGTCCACCTGCTCTTTAACGCAGCTAGCCTGCTTGTCCAGTCATATAGCTGCGTCTTCAGGACGATTTAGTTGTTATTTGACCAAACATTGGAATGAGCAGTATGTGTGATCTAAGCTCCTGTGACCCTGGTATGGTTGTTGGTGCCAGATGTGGTGGTTCAGACATCTCACAAAGAGCTTGTTGGGTTTTCACACGCTGCAGTCTCCATGGTTTACAGAGAAGTGTGTGATAATCTTGAAAAAATGGCAATGAATGGGAGTTCTGTGAGCTGAGGACAATGTCTTAATAGAAGAGGTGAGAAGAACTTGGGCAGACTCGTTCGTGCAAGCAGAAGGGGCACCAACACTTAAGTAGCAGCTCTTTATAACAGGGGGTGTGCAGAAGGGCCTCTGTAATCAAGCAGCTTATCTCACTTTGTAATAGACGAGCTGCAGCTGCAGAAGACCACAGTGAATTCCACTCTTCTGTGCAAGGCTGCAGTAAGCATGTGAAGAATAAAGCTGGAATACTGAAACTGTGTTTAAACTAAGCACAAAGGCCTATGAGTGGGAACCATTGGGGGTTCACTGAGTATTAGATTATCTGTGTGGGTTTTTCAGGTTTTTATGAGTTATCTTGCTTCTGTCTTAAGGATTTTGACTTTTATATTGTGTGTGTTAAAGTGTTTCTCCCTTGGTTTGGAGGCCTATGTAATAATTATTTCTAGGTTGTTAATTTTTATGTTACAGTGCTGATTATTTAGTTACTATATGTCAATGTGTCTTATGTTTGATGTGTTTTGTGGGTTGTTCCCAAAGAGATGAAGCCACCTGCCCATTTCTGCAGGTAAAGACTGAGGAAAACCCACAATCCCCTGCGGTTCATTGTGAATACACTGATGTTGATGAGTTTATCTTGTGATTATTCTTGTGCTTTTGTGATATTCTGGACTTTTGATACTTTTTGCTCTGTGTTTTTACTTCACCTCTTGAATTTTGTATTGGGGCTTTTGGGATTGATTATTTTTAAGGCATGCCTTATTAGCCATTAGAGCATTTTGCCAAAGGAGAACTTGTGCATGTAAAAGGAGATTTTTAACAAGCCAGGTTTCTGCCTTAACTGGGTTATTTACCTTATACTGGTTTTGTATGTGCATTTAAACACAGAAAATAAATACGTTAGGGCTTTTGGGTTCAATCTACAAACTTGGACAATCAGGGAGTGCACAACACTGACTTTTATACCTTTGACCTTCCAATGACTTGGCAACCATCAACAAAAAAGGTCCCAAAATGGCAGTGCCAATAAAGAGCAGGAAAAAGCAAAGTTACCAATATCAGCAGAAACACATTGAAACAAAAAATAACTGGGACAATTAGATTTCAGGGTCTCAAAAATCCCCAAAATAATGTATTAGTTTTAGAGTGCCAAGAGCAATTTGGAGATTTTAAAATGAGTCAAATCATGACAGAGTCACATTATCCTATAAAGTTCTGAGATTTTTCGGGTAAAGAACACAGAGGTTTCAAGATCCGGTTGTTCTATTCACTAATCATGGTGCCGGAGAGTGGCAACACATTACAAGTTGACTATCTTATGCAAGTAAGAATGTCACTGTACATACAACTGTATCAACCTGTAATAAAGTCTCTGCTGTGTGCAGTCGGCGTGCCTGTCCTGCTTTGGGATTTGCTAGCTCACAACATCTCAAGCCAGACTCAGACTAGTATTCCATACTGGACTGAACAGAAGTGTACACCAACATCAGAGAGTTGGCTTCATGGTCTATGCAGGTCCAACAGAAAACAGGAAATGCTTTTAAATTCAAACTCCCAGAAACGTAGAGAGGAACTGTTGAAAAAAAAAAGTGACCTACAAAAACAGTAATTCCTTATAATTTAGGGATTTATTGACAAACACAAAGCAATGGAAAAAAAAAATGAAAAGTAGAATAAAAAAAACATTCTGTCTGAGACAAATCTTAACTGAAACTAAAAGCAAGTCTGTAATCCAAAACCAGGCATATAAATTCAATAGCAATTATCAAAATCCAGAAACAAGAACAGAAAAACAGTCAAAAAAATTAAAAAGAGAGCAGTTAAGCAGAAGAAAATACTGATGCCACAGCAGCCATCTTGTGGTCTGCTGAGCTCTTACGTAGCGCCCAGCTTCAACATCAGGTGGTTCTACCCCCTTAGGCTCAAGATACAAAGACTGAAGTGCATTATAAATATTTACATGACAAATATGTTGTATGATAGAATAGAAAATTAATAACATAATATTTATAGTGAAATATAAAAAGAAATCAAAGACATAATTACAATATATGTAAAATGTAATTTTAAAAAGAAAGCACACTTTAACCTTATTCCTGGCTATTACATAACTTCAGGTTTCATGTTTCAGCTGTCAGTAGCTCCCAGTACTAATGTGCCCAATAAGGAGTCAGTAGTAGGGAATCCATTCCCGGGCTCCCGCATTCCCAGGAATGAAACTGCTGTAGTCCCCGGGAAACCAGGAAAGGCCAAGCTTGCATATATAGCGTGTAAAAGTGTAAAAATCGATCAAGAAATAACAGAGTTATAGTTGAAAATAATTAAGTGGCACGGTTTTGGCCCACGGTGTAGTGTTTTGCAGATTAATTCAGTCAACCAGCAGCAGTCGTCAGTCTCCCGGCTCTGACTAAGACTGAATATAGTGGACTGGGAGGAGTCTGCACTCGGCAGCTCACGAATGCCGGGACAGGGCAGACTTGATTGACGTCTGTCAGACAACAGCTTTGAACAGCAACTTGAAATTGCAATGCGTCAGTCTGTTACATCCGCATTATCTGTACCAAGAAACTTGCCATCACAGAATGATGACAAGAAACTGGATGTATCAGTAAAAGCTGAAATGGCGGTGTTTCAGAGCAACGGCAAGCGCGGGCGTTGTTTAGAATAAGTGTATCAGTATCTGTTCAGGTAGATCGCGTTGCATTCAAAAATAATTTTTTTTTTAAAAACCTTACTCTATCGTATATCCTCCCTATGCCATTTGCCACTTGATTGACATACAGGGCAGCCCAGTCTGAGATCTCTTTCCTTCTAACATACTGGTCATCCCTCATGCACCCATACAATCAGATTGTGATTCAGACTACGAATGCCATGAATGTAATTACACCGATCTACATGCTGTTTATTTGTATAGCATTTGTATTTATATATATGTATCATTTTTAATGTAGATAGATCATTTCGACCTGGTCATTTTAAAAGTAGCTCGCAAGCCAAAAAAGTGTGGGCACCCCTGAACTAGATACATGTACTTATATGACAGCATGAACTGCTTGTAGATAAGATTAGTCTTTTATTGGTGTCAACATATTGCAGTAGTTTTATTAAAAATAAGTGGTGGTCGTTCTAAAACTGTTCACATTTGAGATGCCTGTGCACTGTGTCATCCCCGGAAGCCCAGGATTCCCGGGAATGGATTCCCTAGTCAGTAGCAGTGTGCTAGACAGTGTCGTTCCTCCCTGAAAGTTTGAGACTGAATGAAGCGGAACTCAGATTAATTAATGATGACAGGACCAATTCAGACGCAATGAGCTCTCCTTCTCATTTTGCTTTGTGTTGCTCAGTGGGGTGAATTGCAGAAGCAGCATCTTTTCTTTTACCCATATGTGCCCACTCTTGACCTTTATCTCCACAGTCTGTGTTCTCCCAGGTTCAGAATGCTAGTCATCATGACAGTGACCGCCAACTGGACTGAGTTGACTTTTTTGATCAGCACATATTGTTTGTGCTTGGTCATTCGATTTTATCACTATTTAATATTTAGCATTTAGAACAGTAATTAGGTGGGTCAGGCCTGTAATGAACAAGGACATATCTGACTGGCTCACATTATTAAAGGTGCCTTGAAAAAACAAAAATCCACCCATCTTAGCCACCTAGCTTTACATAAAGTTGGTCACAGAGACCTCTGGACCCCTTCTCTTTCTACTTCTCCTATGATAGTGCCAGTGCCCAGTCAGGTGGCACATCTTCAGACTTCAACAGTAAAGTGAAATGCTAGCAGATACTTCAAATATTCCTTTGTGCCAGATGTGCAGCAGTCCAGTGCCCATGTGACTTGTGGCACACCACAATCCTGATTGTGAGCAATGGCAATGAAGATGTTTGGAGGTCTCCATGCAACCCCATACTGGGCGGGAAGATGATGCCCTCATGACTCAGTGGAGGAAGGTGTCCCCTCCTGTGTGAGTGATAGGATGCTGGTGCCAGAGGTCTAGTTTGGTTTTTCACAGTCATCAGCCAAGAGGCAGGAGGAAGATGAGAAGATGATGAGCAAAGGCTAGGCCAAGCCTGGCTGCCTAATACACCCCCTCAGCTCTGCACATGCTGCCTCCTCTCCAGATTCACAGATCTCCTCCTTTTTTATTTCTGCCTCTAGTGCCTTTTTCAATTTAGAATGTCATACCTCTCCTGATAAATACAATAAAAACTTTAATAAGATCATTACCGACATGTCACTGTAAAGATCTTAATCAATGTAAAGTTCAAAGCTTTATAGAAATTGACTTGGACATTTTATTATAGAAGTCGATTGTAAAGCAGATAGAATGTGCAAAGGCTGCTATTAGTCTCACTGTCACTGGAGCATTTCATCTTGAAAGACGCCTCAGCTGTACAGGTAAACACGTGGCAAGAGAAGTGAGAAGTCAGCAGATGGCAACGACTCGCTGCCCACCAGACACAGCAGCCTTTCACGCTTCCTGTCTTTGAGGTGTTGTATCTTCCACCTCCTAATTCTCTGGCACTATTAAGTGGCGTGGACACTAGTGCCTCAAATTTTTCTGGGAACTGACTTCAGTTTTTGTGGGTGTCTGTGTGGAGTTGGCGTGTTGTTGCCAAGCAGTGTGATAGACAGTAGAACTTTAGTGACCTTCAACACTCAACTTGACGTTATTTTGGAAGAATTAAGTGGAGAGGACTGACAAGCTTTGTTGTACTGAATGGCCTGTTCTTATCAAGATTGTTCTAATGTCCTCTCCATTTTCCAGCCCGAATACTGAAGTTGACTATGTTGGTACCTTGTCATACTGTGACTGAGAGTGGGTGCTTGCAGTGTGTCAAGCAGTGTGCTTGTGTCCTGTCCAGGTTTGATTTCTGTTATGTACTTGATCTTTGTGGGATAAGCTCTGGCTTTTTTGTGTCCCAACAGGGAGTGCTACCTCCATGGATGTGCCAAGTTTAATGGTTTCAGTCACATTGTGGAAAATTTGTTCTGTTAACAAGGCCACTTCAAAACCACAATAGCAGCAACAGTAAAAAACAGTCGTGGCACAATAATCAATTTATATTTAGCTTGCATTAAGTAATCTGTCAGCATCTGAATCCACAGTCAGGAGATACCCAAGGTACAAGTTGACAGAGGAAGAGTCAGCAGTCAGTGCTCTTGGCGGTTGGACTGTTGTCTTCTCCAGTACCTGTAGGAGTGTGCAGATGTTTGAAGTGTGGGAGGTTATGCAATACCAAAGTCCTGAGGTCGAGCAGATCAGCCGCTCTGGTGCTCCAGGAGTCGTGAGGTCTCAGTATGCCAGGGTATGGTAATACTTTTAGAGATGATATTGTTTTGGTGTAATAAACCCATCAGTGCCTAACTAGAAGTATTGTTACCTCTTTTCTAGAAGATTCTATAAAACAAAAACAACTTTCCGAGCTATTCTCCCATCAGAGTCCAAGGAGTACTTCCTAACAGAGCATAAGAACAAAACAAAGGCAAGCAATGCGTCACAAAAAGGAAAAGTGCACACTGTAACATAGCGATGGTAATATGAGCGCAGAGCTTATTAAACATGCAGACCAGAGTGACGCACTGAAATTCATTCATTTGCTGCCTCCATTTGCATAACCGTTTATTGGACAGGCTGGTGTTACAAAATAGATGGATGGATTAGTAGGCACTTCTTGGTGGGATCTGGAGTGGTGAACGTAGTGTGAAATCACATTCCTTTGAGGCTTGATTAGTTCTGGAAAGGCAAGCGCCAGTCCTTCACTCTCACTCCTTAATATTCTTACATCTTAAATAATCTTAAAAAAGATCCTTGAGGCCTTGGACGATGCCTACAGTTGTACCACGTTTCTCGCTCGGTAGCTCCTGCTTTACTACTTCACATGACTGACTGCCCAATAGCAGTTATTTACTCCCTCAGATATCTCAGTTTGTCATTTTATCCAGTAGGTAACATCATTATTAGGAGTATGGCATTCCTCCATTATCCTTACCCACTTTATCCAGGTTGGTGTTGCAGAGTGCTGGTTCAGCACTGGGTACAAGGCAAGAATCAAATATGGGGTGCCAGTCTGCTGCACTCACGCACACACACCATTGGCTACTCGCATTGGGCCAATCTGGAGTTGCCAGTTACCCAAACATTCTGCTTTAATGGGACTTTAACTGTCCAAACAGGACATCCCAACTATGCTTGTGCTGCTGCATCTATAGTTCAGCTCAATTTGGGTTATTTTTTGTGTAATACTCTTCGCTGAGTGCAGTCTCAGAGTGCTGAGACAAGTTCACAAGTGAGTGCAGTTACAGACTTTACACATTAATTACATAATGAGTACAAATAAAGATCCAGAAGGAGAAAACTAATTAGTCGGTCAGTCAGTCAGTCATTTCCAACCCGTTATATCCTAACACAGGGAGCGGGGGGTCTACTGGAGCCAATCCCAGCCAACACAGGGTGCAAGGCAGGAACAAACCCCAGGCAAGGTGCCAGCCAACCGCAGAGAAAACTGATTAACATCAATGAAACACAACAATGTACATCTGTTATCAATATCGATGAGCTATGGCCAGTGGACATTTGTAGCAGTGCTGCTTAAATTGCCAACAAGTCCTAGCAGCCCTGTTTAGTATTTCATCATTGAACAGATTCAGAGGGTGCAGGGGTTGCTGGGAAGAAGGATAATTAAGTGGTCTCTTTTAAAAGGACCCAAAAAGACACAGAGGGAATCACAGTCATTTGTATTTATTCATTCTTACACTTCGCAATCAGTGTTGGATGGCAGTTTCATTCTGAATGTATGTGCTTGTCCTGTGTCTGCTTGTTTGTGCGATTTTGTCTGCATTGGTAAACATCTTCATCCAGGGAGGGCTCACAACATCTATAGATCTTCACACAAGAACTTGAGCGCAGTAGGGCAAAACTTTCATAACATTCAGGAAACTGTTCACTTGGCATCTCAGTTCATTCCCATGCATTGTCTGCACCTGTTGTACTGGACTGTGTTTCGGACCATGTCGCAAGTGTTGAGTGCTTAGTGTTCTGTGCAGTGTTCATAAATAATTATTGCTGCCAGGGAATTGGGGTCTTTTGCATATGTGTTGTCTAATAATTTTTTTTTCCTTCTTATTGCTTACTATATTCTATTATCTTTATTATTGATTGATTCGTTCAGCCTCATTATCAGTGTGAGTGTGTGTGTGCCGGTCAACACTGGGTGTGTTCCTGGGTACTTATCATAAAATAAACAAATCACGGCTTCAGACAGTGCGAACCTTAGCCTCCTCGCGACTGCTAAACAATTGAGGAGAGGAAAACAAAAACTCCAGTCACCAGCTTCACAGGAGAAAATAAACCACATGGTGAGGGGTCCATGGTCAGTTAAAACAGTCAAAGTCAGGCACAGTCACAATCTGGACATTTCGGCCTACTAGCTGCCCAACTCTTCTCATCATTTTACACTACTGTAGAGTCTGTGCTGGCTGTCCAACCTGATGGTAAATTCTTTTCATCCATTGATTCCAGCTCTCTCTGTATCCCAGGTGTCATTTCCATCAACTTGGCACCAGAGCAGTGGCACCAAATGCTACATCAGGACCTCGAGAAGAAAACCAAAAGGGAGGAGAATTAGTAATGGTTTATAATGATTGTGTTGCTTCTGTTTTTATACAAATCACTAACAAACAGACATGCAATATGCACAGCTAATCAGCAGCTGTAATCAGTGCTGCATTATGCCTAAGCTCTGCGCTGCCCCCTGTGACCCTGTCCTGATGCTTTAACTAGTGTTGCTCTTTGGCCTCCCAGGCCATTGTTGTTTTGGCCTTTCTTTCATCCCGTTGGGTTCTTGTAAGTTGGTTCCTGTCTTTTTTCCAGTGCTCCCTCGATTGATTTCTGCCCGTTATCCTAAACTGGATTAAACAGATTAGAACATGGGGTTGAATGGAACTGAAAGGCGGGTACGAGTGTGTCCCTTCAGCACTACTTAAGCCGTCAGTAACAGTGCTTGTGTTCTGAGCTCCAAACTGCTGCTGCTGCTTCTTTCACTCCTGATATAATCAAATGCATTTAAGACATGAGGACTGCACAAGTTAACATCGAGCTCTAGAGCCCAAGTAGCAGTCACACGCAAGGCAGCTGGTTTTACTATGGCTGTAAGAACAGAAGACATTTTGTACAAGAGTGCCCTTTAGCCCATTAGGCTGTTAAAGCAATGTCAGACTTGAGTTTCCAGCTCTTTACTCTTTGCTCCTGAATTTTATTGGCAACGTGAGACTGGTGATGCCCTTCAATTGGATGCATTATGTCCTTTGTGACTTTTTAATGACCTCAGGGACGGTAGAGCAGTTGGTTTGTGTTGATCATTTTAGGTCTGAGCCATTTGGCTTTATGCCCTCTAGTGTGTGCTGAGTGCCTGAATCTGGTAACCTCTTGGTTATGGAGATGGAGTGGGTCCTTTACAGGTCAGCTCAGGTTGGGGAGCATGCGCTAGTACAATGTGTTGCCACACCCACCGCACAACAAAACAGCTTGGGATCCCAGTTGGCAACGCATCAGGCAGACACATGGTCCAGTCCTAACCTCCGGAAATGACAATCTATCTGCCACAGATAGGTGTTACGCAAGTGTCCTCTTGGTCTGGTGCAGCTGCTTGGGTCCTCAACAGTGAGGATCCTGTGAGCAGGACCACCCATGGGGAATCACGCCATATTGCTATAACTGATGCCCCCTCAAAATGCAGGTAATGTGCCTTATTTGGGACTCCAAGTGCAACCACTCATTCGACACAAAGTCAAACCAGAGGTACCCAATTATTCTCTGAAGAGACAATACCAAAGGACTCGAGTCTTCATCTCAGGTCACTGGATAGCATCCATGTTTTGCGACCATATAGCAAGACAGGAAGCACCAGGACTCTAAAGATTTGGACCTTCGTCCTTCTGCAGAAATATTAGGAGCGCCACACACCCCTTTCCAGTGACCTCATGACCCCCATGCTCTGCCAATCTGTCTACTGACTTCATAGGAATAGTTACCAAAGACATAAATGTCACTGCCGAGGTAAGTAAAACTCCCAATGAGGTCGACATGCTCTCCGCAAACAGACACACTGCTGATGGCTGTGCCCAAGAGGTCATTAAAGGCCTGGATCTTGGTTTTTATCAGGACACTCGCAAGCTCACACACTCAGACTCTTCTCTCAGTCTTTCAAGAGTCCTGATCAGAGTCTCCATTGACTCCATGAAGATCACAGCATCGTCAGCAAAGTCAAGATCCGTGAATCTCTTTTCACCAACAGATACTCCACAGCCACTGAACACTCCTTTACAGAACTACAGTTAATACAAACTCATCTCAAGCAGTCCTTTTTATCTTTAACATATTCATCAGGCTTCCACTACACATCTTGAGTAGAAGCTCTCAAACTTTAGTGCTTCTTGGTCACTTTCCAAAGTGTTCCATCATTTTAATTAAATAAACTCGTGCAGTGGCCTGTACAAGTGAGTTGAGAGTAACTTTGTGACTTTATGATAAAAACTATACCTGAATCTACATGATGGCGGAGTTGTTTAATAGTGATGTTATGTGCTACTTTACAACATTGTTTCTTAAACTATGGGTTGTGTTGTCTGTTGCTGCCTTTTGGGTCGTGATTCACCGTTGTATTTAATAGGAAAGGTTCATGTAGATGTTTGGAAGTGCCTTGCAATGTCTCGCCACAGGCTCAGCTCAAGCAATTGACACTGCTCCACTTTGACTGTTGACAGCAATTCTTCAAGGGGGACTCTCTGCTGATCTGACGGTCATCAGTCATCATGGACTGAGTCTTAAAGAAACAAAGAAAGACAAGGTTGGGCCATGAGAAAACATTTATGAAACACTTCTTTAGAACATTAATATAATTGTGATGAGAATAGGCCATTCACCCCAACAAGCTTGTCTATCCTATTCACCAAAATAACATCCGGTTGAGATCTGAAGTCTCCTAAATTCCAGCCCTTGGAAGCACAGCACGGTAATTTATTCCATGTGTCTGTGGTTTTTAAGTGAAGAAAAACTTTCTTGAATTTGCAAAGTTACCCATAACAGGCTTCCATCTGCTCCCCATGTTCTTATTGAACTGATTTTAAAGTAACAGCCGGGATCCACTGTACTGATTCCTTTCAGAATTTTAAACTCTTCGGTCATGTCACCTCTTAATCTCCATTTGCTAAAACAGAGCGTTTTCTCAAATGTAGCTGTTAGCAGTCGCTTTGGGTACAGAAGTACCCTCATAATTCATTTGGATAAGCTCCATTACTTGGACTATGGCTTTGTCAGGGCTTCTGGGTCAAAAAGAGTAAAAGTAGGGCTCAGTAAAATAAACCTGGAACTGTCACACACATACCCTTTTAGTGCAATTTGGTAAGTCTCTCTTTTATTCCTGATTTATACTATTGTGGAGTCCTGAGAGCAAATGCCAGCTGAGTCCTTATGATTACTTGACAATAATGTTTTCAGAGATTGAAAAGATGGAGCTGCAATAACGGCTGACTGGCCTAGTTTTGGAGGAAGTGCATCAGAAACAAAAGAAAACAAAGTCGAAATGTGCACACATAGCTCTGCTGAACACATAAAGCAGCCTAAAAATAGCCAAATGCACCGTTTCCAGCAGTGACACTGGAAGAGCCGCTCTTCAAAGACCACCTCATCACTCCTGGATGTCACTTACTGTGTGTAGTGCTTCCCTGGTGAACGATATGAGTCAGAGAGCGGTCATCGCCAGAGTCGGCCTTCTGCCCACACCTGTCATGTGGGCTGCCTTACTCTGTGATGAAGCGTTTGACACTCTTTGGCTTAAGTCAGGTTAAAAATGACTGCTGTTGGCTAACATGAACCTGGTGTAGAGGACAAAGCGTGCAGGCAGCATACCTGCAATTCAGCCTCTGTGAATCGTTTTGTGAAAGCGGAATTGGAATTGAACGTGTCATCAGATTTCAATGACCCAGCTGCCTGCACGTGGGACTGATGAGATAATGTCATGATTCAGCCAGCATGACTTCCCTGACTTGTGTTTATTTGAATTTTCTGTGACTTCTTCGTTTATTGTCAGGTGTTATTTTTCTAGGATTAATGGTATTTATATAAGTTTGTTAATTTGGTTTGTATTATTTAATTTGTAAGTATTGTGTTTTCCCCTGTTTTGCCTTGTTCTCTTATGTGCCTTGTGTTTTGCGAGTTGAACTCAAAAAGCCGGGGCCACCCTGCTGTCACTGCTGAAGGACCGTCCTCAGTCTTTATAGTCTGTAGCTGAGAGTGCATACTTCAGTGGTCCATTGATGTTCACGAAGCTCACGGAGTGCCTTGTATGTATCGATCTTTTAGTATAGCATAGTATGTATCCATCTTCTACTTTCTGGATTTTGTTTCTGTTTATGTGAATCCTGACTGTCAGATTCTGTATTTGGACTGTTTGCTCTGATTTGCCATTAATTAATTCTTTGCATTTATATAGCGCTTTTCTCACTACTCAAAGCGCTCAGCAATTGCAGGTTAAGGGCCTTGCTCAAGGGCCCAACAGAGCAGAGTCCATTTTGGCATTTTACGGGATTTGAACCAGCAGCCTTCCGATTGCCAGTGCAAATCCCTAGCCTCAGACCCACCACTCCGCCTTTTAGGGAAACCCTTTTGCCTTTCAGTTTTTTGTGCTTCTTTGTGACTTTCAAATGAATATCCTTATTTATAAAGATTTTGCTTTGGCTTTGTCCTTAAGGCAGAAGGTTTTCATGTTTTACCATCCCACTTGATGGCCATTTTTGAAGTTTGTATGTGTTTGGGGACATTGAAGTTATTTTTGAATGTCAATTGTCAGTTCTTCATGTTGGAACGGAATAAGTTGAAGCCTTCCTGTACAATGCGGAGGTCAGCCTGACTGAGGGGAGGCCTATTCTAGGCAAGCTTGGAGGGCCTGACCTGCTTGTGGAACTTTTAAGAGTTGTCACACCCTCTTAACTATTGTAATAGATTACAGATACAAGCTTTCGAGGAGGCTAAGGCCCCTTCATCAGGCAAAGTGTAACACAGGTTACACCTTGCCTGATGAAGGGGCATTAGCTGCCTCGAAAGCTTGCATTTGTAATCTATTTAGTTAGCCAATAAAAGGTGTCATTTGACCGTACTTTCTCCTGTATCAATCTATGGCTAACACGGTACAACACCCTACTTTTAACTATTGTATAACACTCAAATCATAACAGACAACAGGTTCAACTTGGAGAAATCCTGCTGTCATTCTACAAGTCTTCTCCAGACCACCATACTTGTGCAAAGCGGTTGCTCATTTTATTTATTTATTTTATTTTATTTTTTTTATTTTATTGAAATCACACAACATTCCATACAAATAAATCAATTTTTACAAAAATAAGATTGAAAACAAATCAACCCCCACCCCTGAGAAAGAGAGCTATGCCAGCAGAGTAAAACTTAAAGCTTGTAAAAATAAGTAAATAGATGACTTAATAAGTGAATAACAATAAATGGAGAAATCATCAGTGCTTTAATAGCTTATTCTAAAATATTATTGATTAGATCCTGCCAGGTTCTGAAAAAGTTCCACACAGATCCTCTAAATGAGAATCTGATTATTTCCAGTTTCAAATAACATCAGTTACCCACTGACTTAGAATAGGAGAGTTAGGATTCTTCCCGTTGAACAAGATAAGTCTACGTGCCAGTAGTGTAGTAAAGGCAATTACAGTTTGTTTGTCCTTCTCCACTTTAAGCCCATCTGGAAGAACACCAAACACAACTGTTAATGGGTTAGGAGGGATTGTAACTCCAAGGCTGTCTGATAGGCATTTAAAGATTTTGGTCCAGAATGATGTTAATTTGGTGCAGGCCCAGAACATGTGACCTAGTTGAGGCCAGAGCTTGATTGCAACGTTCGCAGGTTGGATCTTGCCCTGGAAACATTTTGGAGAGTTTTAGGTGAGACAGATGTGCTCGATATATAATTTTGAGTTGAATAATTGTATGCTTTGTGCATATGGAGCTCGAGTGAATTCTCTGCATTGCTACCATCCACTCCTTTTCTGATATGTTGAGTGAGAGATCCTTTTCCCACTGTCTTCTTGGATCTTTGAAAGGCAGGGACTGTAAAATGTTTTAATATATTGCAGAAATGCTGTCTGAGTTCTCAAGACTGATCAATATTTTTTCCGGCATAGAGGTTGGTGGGAGGTGAGGGAAATCGGGCAGGTTCTGTTTAACAAAGTTTCTGATTTGAAGGTAGTGAAAGAAATGTGTTACTGGAAAGTTAAATTTGGAGTGTAACTGTTCGTAGAATGGAAAGACGTTGTCTATGTACAGATCTCTAAGTGATTGAATGTTGAATGTTTTCCAAATATTAAAAACTGCATATGTTTGAGAGGGTGGAAAAATGTGGTTCTCATGCAGAGGTGCCATAGATAAAAGATTCTTAAAATACTTCCTACATTGGTTCCAAATTCTGAGTGTTGTTGCTCATTATCTTATCTGTCCTGTAGGGGGCACAATTTAAGCAAGCATATTTATTAATTTCTATTTTAAGGCCTGTACTAAAATCAAATCCTAGCATGCTAGAAATGCTCAATATTTTCACAGACTGAGCTCTCTGCCTGTCTGTCTTTCTCTAATACAGTTCCTTTCATAGCTCTCTCTTTCTGTGTGTACATATTATTTATTTTTCAAATTGATACATCACCTTTCCTTTCTATGATCAGTCGTATCACATTATGTATCGTCTTTTGTATTGATCTCGGTTTTATAAAATAAAGAGCACCTCAACCACCATATTTACCACTGCTGCTCCATTTTTGTTATCTTTCTAGAAAGCGGCTCTCTCCTGGTGTGTTTAGGCCGAGAGTCTTGGCACGTGTTCTGAGAACAGCTCTCTGTACAGAATGCGGGGCTGTGTTTCGTCTGGCTTCCCTGATGCACTTTTTGATTTATATTTTATTTAGTTGGCAATGCTGAGACCTATCCAATGCTGTCACCTTTGCAGTTTGTAACTGTAACACTTAATTCTGTCCCAGCGGCTCATCATTCCACAGCTGACTCTGCGTAGTTCACTCCTTTATGTTTAAACAGAATGAACCTGCTTAATGCTTTTTGTGGAACTCACTGCCACGTGAATTTTAAAGTTTTGTCTTGAATTCCAGATGGGTTTCTAATTTACATGTGCTGCTGTGAGTTCTCAAGAGCATTGCCCCCGCCGAGTCATGGCCACCTTCTCAGCCTAAGGAAAATTCTTAAGTACTGGAACATAGCAAATATAATTCTGTTATATAAAAATGGCTGGTCCAAGTAACTGTAGACAGGTAAGCTTAACGTGCATCACAGGTACATTAATGGAAGGAATTATGAAGGAGTAGACTGAGCAGTGCATCTCTACAATGTGAGTTTTAGCAAATACTCAGCATGGGTTCATAGAGAAAGGTCGTGTTTTACCAACATTCTGTTGGAGCTATTTTTAGGAAATGTAACATTTCTTTTCACTGCTATGCTGATGATACTCAGGTTTATCTTCCTGTCTACAACTCTACAATAAATCCGCTCCACAACTGTCTTTCTGAACTAAGATCCTGGATGGCTAATAATTTTCTTGATCTGAACTAAAATAAAACAGAGGTGCTTATAGTGGGTCCATCAGCTAAAGCCCAAATTGGTCTTGGACTTCTCGGCTCTTTCCCTGTCTTTTGCAAACCTCAAGTCTGCAATCTTTGTGTTATCTTTGACAGTAACCTCTCTTTTGAGAAACAAGTAAATTCTGTAGTCAAGAGTTGCTTTTTCCAGCTTTGTCTATTAGGTAAGATCAAGCCTTTTTTATCTTCTAGGGATCTTGAGAAAGCTACTCATGTTTTTATCTTTTCTCGCCTTGATTACTGCACCTCGCTGTATTCCGGGATTACCTGATAACGCAGGTTACAGTTGGTCCAGAATGCTGCCGCTCACTATCTGGTTGGGGCAAGAAAGTATGACTCTGTGTGGACATGTTTGACCCGAACACCGACAGGCAGACACAGAAAGTCTTAAATCACACATGTTTATTTACAGCCCTTAGCCACCAAGACAACACCCAGTGCGTAATCACCAAACACAGTCTCTTATGACTCCTCTCTGTTTCTTTGGCCACCTCCAACTCCTCACTGGCAAGCTCATCCTTCTCCTCATCCGACTCCAGCTCCCTGATTGGGAGTGAGGCGGCCCCTTTTATTCAGTCCCCGGATGTGTTGCAGGTGGCCCCCTGATTAACATCCGGCAGCACTTCTGGGTGTGTCAGAAGTGCTGCAAGGGAATTCAGTCCTCCTTCCGGCAGCACTCCCAAATGTGGCAGAGGAGCGCTGCATATTCCAGTCCTGGGGCTATCCCGGTGCCCCTTGGCGGTGGCCACGGTGGAGCATAGGGTTAGGCCCTCGTACAACCCGGGGCGCAGCCCCCTTATGGCCCAGGGAGAATGCTGCCTTCCTTCCGGTATGTCTGTATGTCCGGCATCCCAGTGGGGCAAGGTCCCTGGACATCTGCCACAACTGTTTCTCCTATTTTAGCTTCTTTACACTGGCTGCCTGTCAGTTTTCAAATTGATTTTAAAATCTTGATGCTATTCTTTAAATCTTTACATGGACTTGCTCCTGCCTATTTATCTGAAGTGTGTGTTTTACACCAGCCATCCAGAGTGCTTAGATCTCCTGGTCAGTTGTCTCTTGTTGTCCCTCGTACCAAGTGTAAAACTATGGGGGACAGGGCGTTTGCAGCTGCTGCTCCTCGCCTGTGGAACTCTTTACCTCATCACATAAAGGAGTTGTCTACAATTGAACTGTTCAAAACAAGATTAAAAACTCATTTCTATTCACTTGCATTCCATGACCTTCAGTAATACTGAAGGTTTCCTCATTGTGATTATATAACATTACTTCTATTTATTTATTTATTTTTTTTATTTATGTTCATATATTTTATTTCTATTTCTGTTATTTATGTTATTTGTTTGTTTTTCTTTTATTCTATTATTGTAAAACACTTTGGCCACAGCATTCCTGTGTTGTTTTAAATGTGTTATATAAATACATTGACATTGACATTGGAGTTCAGTGAGAAAGCAACAAAAAGATATGATTAAAGTGGAGAATATGATTTTATTGATCTTGACTTTCAGAAAGCTTTTGATGAGATGCCACATGAGAGGCTGGGCATCACACTAAAAGAGCTGGGAGTCCAGGGTGTGGTGTGTAGGTGAGTGCAGAATTGGCTCAGACGTGGGAAGCAGAGGTGAGGCTGTGAGGAACCTCATCAGAACTGACCGATGTTAAGAGTGGTGTCCAGCAGGGGCACAAACATTAAATTGCTTTTCTTTACTAAGAGAACCATTGACACAAACAATAAATTATCAGTTAATGTGATGGAGAATAGGATTTTAGGGACTTGATATTATTTTGGAGAAAACAGGTTGATAGGTTTGGCAAGCTTTGTTGGGCCTGTTCTCGTCACAGTTTTTCTAATTTACTGTGTGTTTCATCTTTTTGGAGGAGTCTCTCCTTTTTCTCTATTTGTGTCCCACAGGTCTTCAGTTTTCTGGCTGTTCCAAGGTGATTTCAGCTTTCTTCTGTGCTGGAGTGTCTGGGTTTGTTGAGCATCTTTCTTTCTGACTCACTCAATGGGAGTATTTTATGTCTTTTGAAATTAGGATTAGATTTTGGATCACCTTTTAGCTGAAGATTGTGTCATGGTGACAGGTGGCTACAAGTACACACCATTCGCTTCTGTTTCTGTCACCCACGTTCCTGAGCTCGCTGCTTGGGTGTAGTGAGACTTTAGATTTTTGTTCTCTCAAAGTTAATCACACACATCATTTTTGGCTGCTGATGGATTTGGCACTGAGAGCCCACAGGAGAGAAAACAGATTTCGAGTTGAGATGCACGCTTGTATAATTGAAGCGCTGCTTTTGCTAAAGAACAGCGTGGCAAGCGAGCTGAGAATGATTTTGGTGACTGCTGCCTCAAGGCATTCAGCCAGATAATAACGCAAGCGCCATACTCATGCCTCAGCAGAAGCTCAAATGAATCATTTTATATTGTTCATTTTGAAAGTGTACAACACCCCAGAGATGAATTCCAAATTCAGCCTTCCTTTGAAACATTGCCAATGCCTGATTTTGTTCAGGGGTCATAAACCCCTTCAAGCCTGCCCTGACCACACAGCTGCCATCTCTAAGTTGATGTCCTCTGTCCTCTCAGTGAGGAGACGTCTCCATTCACTTGACACATTTTAAAGATGTTCATTCTCGCAGCCGTCCCGTCCATTTCCATTAAGATGATCCTCATCTTGTTCCTGTTGAATAGAAATTGACAAGCAGAGGTGCGGAGTAGGAGCCCCAACGTGAAAATGGAAGTGTGGCATGCAATGCGACTTAATGCATGGTACAGTACGTACACAATGGTTTGGTGGTCTGCTTGCTGTCTGGGTATGAAAAAGGCAGCTTCTGGGGTTAGTAATCAGAGACCCATTGGTACCATTGTTATCATCTCTTGGTAGTACAAGGCTGTGAGGACGTACCTGGAATACTGGGAGCAGTTCAGCTCTTGGCATCACACAGTGACAGAGGAAATACAGAGAAGGCCTGTCAGTGAAAGGCCGATTGCTGAACTGTGTTTAGGACAGAGGACCACTGTGCTAAAGTCAAATCTAACAGCACGCCACTTGAGCCTGACACTCACCTGTTAAAGTAATTCTGCATTACATTTTCCCAGTTTATTCTGTGAAAGTCATTAATATGAAAAATGCTAAGATTCAAATAATATGTTTCAAGGTGTGTGTTTTAATGTCCCAGATTTCAGCCAGCCATTCATCATAACTCATTTAGCCATGAATATCGATTAAGAGAAGGCAGCCTGTTAGCACTGATGTGCACATCAGTGGCGGCATGGAGTTACAGGACCTCCTTGACCAGCCATGGGCTCTCCAGATGGACATCAAAGTAAGTCTAGAAGACAGTGTCCGAGATCGGATGGACTGCAGAGAGACTGAGATGGAAGGAGTGATGCTTGCAGAAAAAGATAAAAGCGACCAGAACAGGCAAACAGGAGCTGAGTAGGAAGATGTGGAATTAAAGTAGAAGTTCTTACCATACACAAAAAAGTTGGAATGTGCTCTACGTGTGTTAGTTTTAGACCCATTCCTCTTAGTTGTTTGATGCTAGCAGCCTGGATTGTTACAAATAAATGCTTACATAAGTACACAAAGGCTAATATATCTAAGTGATTTGAAAGTCACTGTACCCTGATGACTGTCAGCTTGTGGACCACTTGACTCACCCTTGCAGACCACTGATGTCCACAGACCATAATTTAACAAGTACTGTGTTAAAACATTGATGAGAACAGGCAGGTTCTTCAGCCAGGGAACAGAGGGGGTAGCAGAGAGACCTTGGGAAAAACTGAATGTAAGACATTTGACAAACGAGAGCAAACCATCTAATTCCTCAAGCCCACCTTGTTAGCCAGCTTATGCCATAAAACTCTTTCTGGGAGCTGTTCCCAGGCAATGTCCCTCAGTATTGTTTTGCTGACAGCGGGTAGAAGTGTATCTGGTGGCCTCAGTTGACTCTGTTGCTGCTGTCGTG
The DNA here is from genome assembly GCA_026402145.1 of Polypterus bichir lapradei. NCBI lineage: Eukaryota > Metazoa > Chordata > Cladistia > Polypteriformes > Polypteridae > Polypterus > Polypterus bichir. The sequence continues at coordinate 26,016,241 of JANRMT010061414.1, forward strand.
CTCTGAAAGCACTGCATGCTGATCATCATGACCCATCACACTCTCCCGTGTTTGGTTGCTCAACACGAAAGTCTTGTGGGCAAAGTACATTTTGGCTGCTGGCTTTTCTCAACAACTGAACATTCAAGCCAGCTTGGTGTAGTGTGCCAAGCTGAGTCAGAAGCATCCTCTGTGTTTACAAGCACACATGCTGGTCATGATGCTCACATGTTGACATGACAGTAGCTTTCATTTCCTATCTTATATACTGTATAACAGCTTTGCATTTCTGGTTTGACATGTGGATATCACAGTTTAGTTGTCAAAAGTATTGGACAGTTAGGTTACAGACTACAATATACAAATGCATGGCGTGTGTGTCCATCTTGGACAAGCTGCCCACAGCGGTCACGCTTTACTCTATGACTGTTGTAACCAAGCGGTTACTAAACTTTCAATCCAGGCCAAGCGTATAGTGGATTGCTACTCCTTTGCTGGTGTGCACGTGTCCTCTAACACAAGATTCTTGTCAGCCTGACTCCTTGGATGGCACCAACACATGACATGTGACAGGAAATCAGGCCAACGTTAGGGGGCGCTGTGGGCATTGAATTTGACTGTTGTCAAGGTACAAATGCAGTGAGTGAGAGGGACGTATTCTGGCATCAGGCTCAGTGTGCATGCTAAAAATGTGACTGATTAAAGGAGAATTACAGCGACGTAATTAGATCCCCACAGACTCGTTGCAGGATACTTCATCTGCAAAAAGCAGGTGAAAATGGGGGTGCGATCTGAAGTTCCTAATGAGCTGACAAGATAAAATAAAGGCCGCTGCTAAAATTGGGCCTGGACTGGAAGCTAATGTCAGAAGCATTCATTAATTCCCCACTTGCTACTTCATTACTGGGTACACATATGAAATTTCCAAGTCATCAGTGGGTGCAGGGACATGGGTCTGCCTGTCGCTGGCAAAGCGTGCGAGACACATGTCTTACCTCAGGATCCTTCTATGGCCTCACTCTTCTGTTCGGTGTTGTTTTCACTTGATTTGTGAGATTACTGATCCTCTATTTAGTGGTGGTCTGGCCTACTCTGGGCTATAAGCCCACCTCATGGGCCTCTCATGTCAATTGATGTCACCACTCTGGTCAGCTCCTTTATTTCTCTTACTTTCACTTGCCTGCTTCATGCTGATGTTTTCCAGGATTCCATATGGCAAGACAAATTAATATTTACAGATAATTCTAAATGAGTTTTAACATCATTTAATGTTTTTTTGAAATCTCTTATTAATACCTCTGTTTCAAGATATCTTAAATGCATTTCATCCTGCCCACTTTGAAGATGCTTGCTGGGATATCTCAAGTACATTTCAAGTTCTCTTAAATTAAGTCTGTGCGCCTTGTCGGAAATGCAATTCCAGATGTCCCAATGCCTTTGTGTACGTTTTTAAATAGGAATTCCTCTTTTTTAAATATCTTGGAATACATTTGAGATATCATGAGTTGCGCAGGAAGTTATTTTTAAAATAATTTGAAGTTCATGTGCAATATTTCAGAATGATCTGATTTTTACTTCATGAATGGTAATTACAATAACTTACAAAGTATTTTATATATTGTCACATTTGTTTACTGTATGTTACAATTTTAGGTATTTCAAATTCTTCTTCTGGTCTCATAAAAGGGGTTTCTCCTGCATTCAAGATTAATTATTTAAATATACTTTAAGATATCTCAAATTTCATTTCAAGATATCTGAAATATATTTTATAGTACAGAAAAAGGAGGAAGTTATTTCAAGATATCTGAATGTCATTTTGAACTGCCTCAGATACACATCCAGATATCGCCCAACAGCTTCCTGTCCCATGTTAGATATGTAAATGGCCTTCAAGATGTCTTAAAATACATGGCAAACCAATCTGAAATAAATCTTAAGTATATCTGAGATATCCTGAAATGTACAGCTGGTTATGTTGAATTATCTGAAGGTTTATCAGAGATATTATGATATAAACAGGAAGTTATTTTAAGATGTGTGACATTATATGATCATGCCATTTTCTAACCTGCTTAATCCAGACCAGGGTCACGCAGGGGGCTGTAGACTTTCCGAGCTACCATAGGGTGCTAGGCAGGTAACAAACCCTGGACAGGACGCCAGTCTATCACAGGGCAAACACATACTAGGGCCAATTTAGTGTCACCAGTTCACCTAAACTGTCTACATTTGGGCAGTGGAAAGCCAGAACACCCAGAGGAAACCCACGCATACACGTGCAGGGAGGACACAGGATGTGAACCCTGGTCTCCTTACTGCAAGGCAGCCAGGCTATCACCGTTCTACCCACATTGTGCAGTATTTAAGATACCATGATATCCACCAGATGCTATTTTCAGATATTACAAATTGTATTTGAGGGACTGTGATGTGAACAGGACATTATTATGAGACCAGTAACGGGCCACTGCATGGATAACGTTCAGTGAATACACTTGACTTGAGAATTCCTAGTTTTCGTTCTCTTTCTCTGTACGTTTATCATTTGTTTGCTCAGAGGTTGATACGCTTGCTGCTTCCTGAGCAGCTCTTCTTTTCTCCACCCTAGCGGCCTGCTTCTTCTCTTCTTTCGTTGGCATGTTTTCACGTTTAAAACTGATTAAGTCAGTGTTTGTGTTGAAATTACTTAGTATGTTTTCCTTAATATTTCACTTAGGCTGCCTCAAGAATGATTTAAGATATGAAGCGGTAGGAGAAGTGACGTCGAAGGTGGTAGGGAATGAGAACGGAGAGTTGATTTTACAATAAAATAAAATAAAAAGAGGAATAACCTTGGAGGTTAATCATCATCATCCTGAAAGCGGATAGCAGACGTCAGGTAGTATATGTGTACCAAATTTCAGGTCAATAGGTCAAACGGTTTACAAGCTACAGGTGATTTAAAATCCTGGACAGACAAACGAACGGCCACGGTAGTGTATTATATAGAAAGATATCTGACAGTTTATTTGCGATATCTCAAAATGTGGTACAGAATACTTTCAAGGGACTTTATATCTAAATATCTTGAAGTGAGTTTAATATAGGTGCGTCTCAATAAATTAGAATATTATTGAAAAGTTAATTTATTCCAGTAATTCAATTCAAAAAGTGAAACTCATATAGATTCATTACACACAGAGTGATATATATCAAGCGTTTGTTTTCATTTTGCTGATTATGGTTTATAGTTAGTGAAAACCCAAAATTCAGTATCTAAGAAAATTAGAATATTAGGAAAACATTCAATATTGTAGACTCATGGTGTTACACTCCACTTAGCTAATTAACCCAAACACCAGCAAATGTGTCCTGAGCCTTTAAATGGTCTCTCAGTCTGGTTCAGTAGGCAACACAATCATGGGGAAGACTGCTAACTTGACAGTTGTCCAGAAGACAGTCATTGACACCATCCACAAGGAGAGCAAGCCACAAAAGGTCACTGCTAAAGAAGCTGGCTGTTCAGAGAGTGCTATATCCAAGCATATTAATGGAAAGTTGAGTGGAAGGAAAAAATGTGGCAGAAAAAAAGATAACACAAGCAACAGGGATAACCACAGCCTCGAGAGGATTGTGAAGCAAAAGTACCAGGACATGAGCTACAACTGTCACATTCCTTGTGTCAAACCACTCCTGAACCAGAGACACACGTCAGAAGCATCTTACCTGGGCGAAGGAGAAAATGGACTGGACTGCTGCTCAGTGGCCCAAAGTCCTCTTTCCAGATTAAATTAAATTTTGCATTTCATTTGGAGATTAAGGTCCCAGAGCCTGGAGGAAGAGTGGAGAGGCACAGAATCCAAGCTGCCTGAGGTCCAGTGTGAAGTTTACACAGTCAGTGATGATTTGAGGAGCCATGTCATCTGCTGGTGTTGATCCAAAGTCAGCGCAGCCATCTATCAGGAACTTTTTGAGCACTTCATGCTTCCCCCTGCTGACAAGCTTTATGGAGATGAGGATTTCATTTTCCAGCAGGACTTGGCACCTGCCCATACTGTTAAAAGTACTAATACCTGGTTTAATGACCATGGCATCACTGTGCTTGACTGTCCAGCAAACTCGCCTGACCTAAACCCCACAGAGAATATATGGGGTATTGTCAAGAGGAAGATGAGACACCAGACTTAACAATGCAGGTGAGCTGAAGGCCGCTATCCAAGTATCCTGAACTTCTATAACATCTCAGCAGAGCCACAGGCTGATCGCCTCCATGCCATGCCGCATTGATACATGCAAAAGGAGCCCCTATCGAATGCACACATGGACATACTTTTCAGTAGGCCAACATTTCTGTATTAAAAATCATTTTTTTAAATTGGTCTTATGTAATATTCTAATTTTCGGAGATACTGAATTTTGAGTTTTTATTACCTGTAGGCCATAATCAGCAAAATGAAAAGAAATAAATGCTTGAAATACATCAATCACTCTGTGTGTAATGAATCTATATAACATAGGAGTTTCACTTTTTGAATTTAATTACTGACATAAATTAACTTTTCGATGATATTCTAATTTATTGAGATGCACCTGTATATGTGAACATCTGTATTGGCCTTTTTTAAATCCATTTCGCTCAATTCAGTTTATTTAAGTATAACGTTCTTCACTGGCTGCAGGCATAGAGCTCTGTGACAAATTCACAGGTAGATACAAATACAAGATTTACAAATTACTGATAATTCATTATCAGTACGTATAAAGACACAGGTTTGTTTCAACAGACAGGAAAACAAAGTCGTTTGGAACTGATTAACATAAACTGAGCTCAGCAATATCTGCCCACTACTTAATTGTTGAACTATGACCAGTTGACAATGGGGAAATGGAGAGGAAAAACTGTAGTCAGTGGACAAAACAAACTGGGGGGTCCACAGTCAATTGTATGAGAAAGTCAAAGACAAACTCGGACACAGAGGCCTAGAGACCTCAGCCGAATGACCACCCACCCCCTCCTGGGTATTCTGCAGTGAATTTAAAAGCTGAGACCGCAGAGGCATCTTTTATATTAGCAGGAAGGTCATTCCACAGCTTTGGCGGCCCATAGCTAAAAGCTCTCAATGTTATGTTATTCATCCTTGGAATCATAAACAGGCCAGCATCTGGAGATCTCAATGTGCACTTTGGTTTCTAAGTAATGATAAGTTCAAATAAGTAAACAAGGCCTTGGCCATTTTAGGTGTTATACTGTATGTTATGAGGAGGATGTTGAAATGAGCTCTAAGCTTGTCTGGCAGCCATTGTAAAGACTTAAAGACATGAGTTACCAAATGTACATGTCTGAATAAACCTCTACAGAGTTAAAGGTGCTCTCACCTAGTGGTCGGATTCCAGGCAAGCCTTGCCGGAAGTAATGTACTTTTTTATTTCTAAAGAGCCTAAGGTGGTCCAATGACCACGTGCACTGTGTTTACTTTCTCAGGATGGTCTCCAACTCCAGTCCTGGAACACTACTGTGGCTGCAGGTTTTCATTCTAACCCTTTTCTTAATTAGTGACCAGTATTTGCTGCTAATGATCTCTTTTCCCTTTATTTAATTGATTTGCTGTTTAAGTCACAGACCCTTCAATTATTTCTTTTTTCCTTAATTAGTAGCCAAACAGTAATGAGATAAAAATGAGGCAACACATAACCAGCAACCTGTGTCCATCATACAAATCAAGAAAGGTGAAAGTCTCAGTAATGTTGATCTGCTCAGGTCCACCACACATTTTGACAATGCTTTTAGAAAAAAGAAAGTCAACCGTTCTGGAAATGTCTGCTGTGGCAGAATGAGAGCACCACCAAGCCATAGAATCGAGTTATCTTAATTAACAAAAAGAGCCATTTTCTTATTAAGAAGCTGGCTGACGTCTGGGGCCCTGACTTAACTGGTCTTGTGTTAGCTCACTTCACATCTCGCTTCTGTTTGGGTGCCATTTAAGGTAAAAATGAAGCAATTCAGAGGACTGACTGTGAAAAAACAAGTCAGTTTAAATGAGGGGAAAAGAAGTCAATTAACAGCAAAACTGGTCACTAATTTAAAAAGGGTAAAAATGAAAACCTGCAGGCACAGTTGAAGACCCCTGTTCTAGTGTGTGGGCCTCTTGAGCCTGTTGTCATTTCCACTTCAGGATGTTCCATCCTGCAGTCTCTTCACATATCTACTGAAGCACAAGCTCAGCAAAAGCAAATAGAACATCAGTAAAAGTGAACGCACATTAATTTTAAGGAGTATTTCAGAGAAGGACAGGATTTCATTTGATTGTTCTACCTGGAGAAAGTCCCTATTAACCTTTACTGTGAAGTAGGTGGGAGAGTAAAGATGAAAGACAAACTGATGAGCGCTACACTATCATAGCAATGGCAAATAAGTGCCTGGCACAAGAGAGATGGTACTGGATCCTGTGTTACAAGTAGTTGAGAAGTGTGGCAGGTCTGAACATCTAAGGCCTCAAGTTTAGAGTTTCATTCAAAGCCTCTTAAAGCTTTGCCCTGTTGAAACGTCATGCTCCGGAATTTATGTTATGGTACCACAGTGCCAGCTGTCTGTGATGGCAAAGCCACCTTCTCCTTTTCCTGTTCCCTCGCACTGCACTCCACATATTAGTCACCTGCTGGTTTTCATTAATACTAAACACATTTTATCATTTCCCATCCCTGTCTGGTTGGAGGCTTTGACAAGTGTGAAGGAAAGTGGAAGACATGACACTGCTTAGCACTTTGAGTATTAGACCTCATTAAGGAAAGCTCAGTCCTCACCTTTTTGGTTTTGGCTCTTCGCCTGCTCCAGCAGGGAGTAAGCATTTAGTGCCTTACAGCAGTCTCATTCTTCTCTTATGGTGGATGATGTGACCTTCATGTTGATCTCAATGGCTCCTGTCACTTGGGCCTGTTCCTGAATGCATATGTTATTCAAGCTACAACACATACAGTAAGTGTGTTAGTTCTTGGCTTATTCTTAAGTCTCCATGCTTTTTAAGACCTAATCCCGTAGCCTGCCATGATGCTTCTCTCCTCATCATTCTTTCTTTGAGATCTTTCCAGTGATGGCTCAGTTATCATGACCACTTCAATACTTTTTTTTCCCGAAGTCTCTGAGGAGTGTATCTTAATAAAAGTAGTATGTGGTAGACAACGTGTGTATGTGCTGTAGCAGAAGCCATTCATTTCTTCAAATCTGGATAAACATCTATAGCATAAAAGATCCCAAGGGGAAATTCACTTACTCCAGCAACAGCATACTGGTAAAAAACAATATTAAATTAAAGAGTGATAACAATGATGACATGACAGTTCAGCAGGGTGTTTCACTCTCATCTGAAGTCTACATCTCTGCTCCTTCTTCTCCTGTAGAGCCGTGGGGTGCTCTGACTACCTGGTTTTTACTGTTTCAGCTGTGATTTGCAGGTCAGCATACAGAAAGCAAATGTGCAGCTCTGTACAGATCAAGCCACCTCCTCCTCTCTTTAGCTCTTCAGCCCAGCAGCTGATCTCATTTTGTGGCCAGTCTTTGCGCCAGTGTCACAGCGTTAATGTAGTTCCGTTTTGAAGAATCCTGAACTGTTTCTTTTGAGTTGCCATCTGCCTGCTTCTGGTTCCATCTTGAAAGCACACTTTGGTCTTTTCATAGAAACTGGAGCACTTCCTCTCAATTTGAGCAGCAAGCTGCGTGACGCTGCCCTGAGCGCTCCTTTGGTGCACATTACTCACTCTGTAGAGTATTGAATGTCATGGACTTTCAGTGTCAGCATTTTAGTAGAGAATAACTCACTCCTGGAGATGCACTTTCTAAATAGGACTTTCACTTTATGCACAAAGACATATAAAAATATGACTTACTGTAAGATGACAGGAGATGTCCTGAGCTGACCAGTTATGGGCATAGTTATGTGGAGACTTCAGAAGCCCAGCATTCAGTGTAGGCGCAAAGGAGAGTGCTGATCAGGAGCCGAAATGTACCTGGTAGACGTGTGGGTTTGTGTATGTGTGTGCGTGTGCACACTTCATCTTGGACAGGTTCCTTGCCACAGGCCATGGGGCTTCCTAGTCCTGCATGACCTGCAGGTTCAAACATCGAAGGCTTTGTTGAGTGTTGTTGTGAAACACGTCTTACATAATGGGAAGTAATTTGCTGACATGAATCACACTTACTGTGCGGATGCTGATTTTCAGCAGCACCTGACTGTGTGGAAAACTAGTTTTTTTTTTTCTCAATTGCAAATGTTAGCTGGCATATTTCCAACTTCCAGAGACACAAATGAGTTTGAGTTAAAATGATGCCATTTGTGCTCTTGAATACAAACTCCATATGCATCTTTTATAGTGTAACAATACACCGTGTTGAATGGGGCAGTATGGTCCAGTCCATATAGGTATAATGTAGTAAACTGCTGCACGGTGTGCTATGACGCAGTCACGTAGTACAGTACTGTGTGATATGGCATGATAGAGCTCAGTGCTGTATAGAATAACCTGGCACAAGCTTAGAGTGCAGCATTGCTCCCTGAAGTACTACATAACACACAGTGTGACACAGGATCACAAAGGACTGTAAAGGACAATGTGTCACAGGCCAGTTTTATGGTGCGAAGCACAACACAATACTGTGTGGTATAATGTAGGACAGCCTATACAGTATAGTGCAGTATAGCATAATATAACACCAGGGAGAGTAATATAGTGCTGTACACAGTATATAGTGACTCTATAAAATAAAAAAGCACTTTATAGTGTACAGTGACAGTGGGTAGACATACAGGTTAGAGATATTTCCCCTCTACAGGGTCCAGATTATCATCCAATAGGGACCGCTGTAGCAAACTGAAAACTGTCAATACCCTTTTCCAGTGTCAGGGGTCAGATGACTTTAGATACAACCCAAATACCTCCTGACTATCAAAGAACAGCCAATCGAGCAGCGAATGGAGATTCCAGGCACTTCATTGAACACAAGGAGAAAGGCACAGGGAAAAAGTCCTCCGACTGCTAGAGGATGCACAGCTAAAGATGAGGACATACAGTATGGAATTGCGATGTGACTTACAGGGAATGGGCAGCCTGGGGACCACCTGAGACATTAACCCCTTAAGGGCGTGAAAGGCAGTCCAAGGGTGTAGGAACACCTGGAGCAGTTAGAGGGGGCTCTAGGATTCTATGCCTCCTGTAGATGACTTGGGTGGATGTACAGCTGTCTCCATTATGGTGGAGGTTAAGGGAGTGTAGAGCCAGGAGGTGAGCTGGAGCAAACACTTTATTTGTGGGAGGAGATGAAGGGAGAGGTTCATAAAGAGAAAGAGACATGGAAGGCAAGAAGCCTCCCTACCAACAGGCAAGAAACTACAGACCCAACATCGGCTACAGTGTTTACTAGTTTCTTTGGTTTGATTTTCAGTTTGGTCACTTTCTTTTGTTTAAATTAGCCCGTGTATTTTAGTTGCTCAGTCCATACCCTCTTTGTCATGAGTTAGAGTAACAAACTTGACTAAAGGGGCATGTGAGGCCTCCAACAGACCATAAAGCAGGCCAAGACCTTCACTGATCTGCCCAGAAGAGGCTCACTTAAATCGGCCAGTCCCCTACTACTACCTGCTGGCTTCAGCCTGCATGGACCCAAGCAGAATGAGCTACCAAACTTCCATTCATTCTGCTGACATCATCAATGTGCTTAACAAGCAGTTGAATTCTCTCTTTACTCTGTGACTCTCTCTGACTAATAATGGTATACAGTACCTTTGATAGGTTCTTGTAACTGTGTAAAAGTTGAAAATCTAAAGACAGTTGCAAAGTATAACTCATAAAAGCCTCACAAGGGTAAGAAACTCAAACCGTGGCTTATAGAAACAAGCCTTACAAGAAATCTTTAAAAAGATATTTCATCCAGAAAATGTAGAAAACCAAAGTTAAATGCTCAAAAGAGCAAAAAAGGAAATGTCTAAAAGGCAATCTGAGATAAAGTGTCTCAATACACAGTCCAAAAGCAAAATCAAGAAACAAACTAGAAAACATTGAAACCAGCGATAAAAAATGAAAAATCAATACTTAGTTTAACACCAAACGTAATTCGGTGCACTGCTGCTCAATCCAGCTGTCTCTGGGTGAGTTTGAAAGACAGAGGGGAGACCCAGCAGCAGTGACGTTATGGTGAGCCCACCTTCTGCAGCTCCACCCGCAAACCCTGGCTGAAACAGAACACTCTCGACTGCTCTTTTTTATTTTTTTTTTAATAAACTGTCTTGGCATTATCCTGGGTTAGAGACTGTCTGCCACAACATGACGCATCGTAGCGTATGAGAACACAGCTCAGTATGGTGCTATTTAGTAAAAGATGGCGCAGCCAAGCGTGGTATAGCAGAACACAGTACTGTTTGGCATAGCCTAAGACGATAAAGCATAGCACGGCTGAGTATAGCCTGGCACCGAATCTGGTAGTATTGTACCATACAATATAACACCAGTTATTGGCCAGTTAGCTATAACATCACTTGGTGTAATAAAGACGGACCCATCATGCCACAGTACTGTCCAGTACCCCCAACGTTTGGGTTTGACATTGATTTGAGAGCTGGCATGGACAAGTCCGGCACACATTTCCAGTAGCCATGTTGTGTTTCCAGATCATTTTCGTGTCTATGGTTACATAAGACTGAGGAGAAAGTTGGATGAGACCCCCTAAGCAGTATGCGAGCCTCTGATGAGTATTCTGTGCATTCCTCGATACAGGGAGCCTTTGGCACCCACACGGGTGTGGCAAAACTTTGGGATGAGGATGTCCGCTTTAAATACACTCAGGGAATGTCTTCATTAGTTTGGAAAGAAAGACAAATCCTCAAGTCAGTTTTTAAGTGCTAGCTTTTCATTTTGCTGCTTAACAGAATAAATCTGTGCACGTGTGATCTATCAAAATCATATTTTTCATTAGCTAGTGTGCCGGATTGCCAGCAGGTCAGCCTTGTTGATGAATACAGTTGCTAAAAGACGCATTCAGCTAGTTGAGAAGATTAATGGCGACTTTTAAGAAATGCTTTCTCCTTACCGTTTATTAATATACTTTTCAGAGATGAATGTGCAGACAGGCAGAGTGGAAGCAGGGATAAGTGCACTAAGTAGAAGACACTATAGAATTACTGTTGCCATGAAGGGCCCTCTGAGTTGACTTTCTACCTGCAGTTAGACCCCTGTGGAGCCAGGAGAAGCCTGAGACAATGCTCTCCCTTGACACACTTTTCTTATTCTGTATTGACACTTTACATTTCTTTGCCAACATGATTTTCATGTGCTGGAAATAAACGAGATATCTTCAACAATGACTCAGTGTCACCTTTTCTCTAATCAAAACAGGCAGTTCTCTGTTGGAGTTTCTGCAAGGTGCTATATAAAGTACAAAGAAGTCATGCTATCCAGTATCATTAACACCACTTTGTCTTTTCTCTCCCACAGGCCTTCCCTTGCATTTCGACTGGAATATACGGTAAGCACAGGACTGCATGTTACTACCATTCTGCTCTGCAGCTCTCTGCCATTGATTCATCCTCAGAAATGATGCAGTTGTAGCATTTACTAAATAAGCATGGTGACAAGACATGTCAAGGCGACACTTTCACTCTGTTCTTATTATGGTTTTGATGTACTGCGGTTTTGATTTTTTTCTCATGTCTGATGCAGTTTGGATTAATTTTTTTTTTTAATCTAAACACAAATAAGTGTTTGTTCAGATTAGACCCTCTCCCTTCTAGTCCAGTATGTGCCTCCTTTTTGATAGATATATCGTGATTTTGAATGTTATCAGTGTGTTACAAGAATCTAAACAGTTTAGTATGCTTATGGCTAACTCACCATGGAAAACATGGCTCATATGTCACCTTTTTGCTAATGTTGTTCATTTTTAATGTTAACAGTATTGATTATTTAGTTTCTGGATGTCATTGTGTGTTCTGCTTATGTTCCCCGTGACTTGTGGGTGGTCCCTCATGAGGTGGGCTACTCGCCCGTCAGCACAAGGGACTGCCCTCAGCCCTAAAAAGAATGAGCAAAACCCACTGTCTGTCCCATACAGTTCATCGTGAATCCACTGGTGTTGGCGAGTTTTGTTGCATTTTTGATTATCACCTTGCGTTTGTGAAATGCTTCATTTTGTGACCTCTGTGTTTTTTTGCTTTTCTTTGGATTTCCTTTTAGGACGGTGTTTTCTGTTCAGATTGCCTATTTTAGCTGTTGCTGTTGTTTAGCTGTCCTGAGCTTCTCGATACAAGGCAGTTTTTGAAATATTAATCTTTGTATTTAAAAAGATTCTTCATTTTCCTTTGTGTGACTAGCCAGGTTATGACCCTTTTCCCCTCCTCTAGTGGACATTTTGAGTATTTTTGTGACTTTCTGTGCTTTGGAACTTTCTAGCACAGTGCTTCCCAAACTCGGTCCTGGGGACACACTGTGGCTGCAGGGTTTTGTTCCAACCAGCTTCTGTTTTTAATTGGACTCCTTTGCTAATTAAGTGGACTGGTGTTTCCCAAGTTCTGTGTTTTGGGAGCAATATAGAAATTAGAAAACTAAGTTTGGTAAAAAAAAAATATATAT
>JANRMT010061414.1:26028913-26241193 GCA_026402145.1 Polypterus bichir lapradei
TTTTTTTTTTTTCTTTTTAACAATATTTTCATTTTGATTTTCATTCTTCTTTTCTAGTTATTCTAAATGTTTAATGAATCCATTATTTACTAATTAGTGGGTCTGATACTAAAGTAGTTGCAGCCTTTGGTTATTCAGTGTTGTCTACTCTGCTTATTTTTAATTGTCATTAATAAGATACAATGAAGGGGGAAAACTGCACAGAGAAAGGGCAAAATATAATGAACTCAACAAAAGAGAGTTAAACATTTAAATCGATAGCAAAAGCAGAAATATTTCTAAATGTCTTATAAATGTAAAACTCATGCTGCTGTGCCTTTCTGAATGTAGAATAAGTGTAAAAAAATACCAGCTGATTAAATGAGATTGGTGTTACCAGGTATTGTCACTGATTAGGAATTTGGGTGGAACAAAAACCTCCAGTCACAGGGGGTCCCCAGGACTGAGTTTGGGAAACACTGGGCTAGCATATAACAGGCAGGCCACACCCCCGATCACAACCCAAGGCGTTGGCCTATCATGCCCCTCCCTTGGCCACACCCCCTCTTTCAGTTGACCAACACACAAAGTTCCATCTGTCTGTCTAACATCTGCGTTCTTGAGGTGTCAACTGATGCTGTCTGAGTTTATTAACTTCAACACTTGAGGAGCCAACAAACTCTACGCCTGCTTGGTTATTAAATCTCATTTTTTGGCTCTTTTTGCGCATTCTCTTGTACTCCTATGTTTGACTCCTATTTTATGGCTTGCCATTTTGCCACTAACACCTTGTTTGGATATTTTCTCTGAATGTTGCTCACATGCTCCTTCAGAAGTTGCATTTTTCAGATGTTTCATGAAGTTTCCACGTCTTGAGCCCGTTTCTCTCTCACTGAACTGTTCCAAGGAGTTTGAACTTGCCGATTTTAGTTTTTAAAGTATGGCGGTTCTGTCCATCCACCACTTCGACTTCTTCACAAAACGGAAATCGAGAAGATAATGAGTAGCCGACCACCGGCAGCCACCCCAGTCCTGGCGCTTTGATTTATAGGCTGAGCGTGGCTGGCATCCTTCTGCACACTTTGAAGGGCACCTTGCATTGTTTTTGCTTAACAAAACAAATTCAGCATCCAACTCCCACTAATAGTCTTCAATTAGCATTACTTGAGCACTGTCATCAGTATAAAAATAGGCGGCTTTGAAGCATGTTTGTCAGATGAATACGCGTAATTGGCAATCTTTCTCTTCATTTCCATGGTCCCAGCCATCACTGACAAATTAATCACAATCAAGAGGCAGCAGTAGTCGGGTAGGCTGTGCCGCGCCGAAGAAAAATGAGGCCTCACGCTCACCTGACAGCCTAATCTTTCAGCCCAGCCCATTATACGCGGCACGGGAGCTGCGTGGCCGGCCGGCCGGCCATCAGCATGGTGGCACTGGTGCAGGTGCAGGGGGTCACAGCACAGTTTCCCCTGGCATTGTTACAGTAGGAGATCAGGCCGGATATGAGCAAGTAGTGCTGCAGGACTTGTCACTTGCTCCCTCACATTGAGCCATTTGTCACCACGCAGGTTTACCTTCCTTTTGCCATCACAAGCACCAAGCAGAGCTGGGAAAGAAGGAGGCTTTCCCCAGCTTCCCTGCTCTGACAGATTCGTGCTTACATTAACATTTGCTTCTTTGAGTTACTGTAGGACTTCCATTTACATGTAGTGATGCGACTTATGCCTTTATCTAAAGCGATTTACAGCATTTGAGATACAACTGGTTACATTTCTTTTAGTTTTTTTTTTAGAGTAAAAGCAGGAGCAGAATTAGAACCCACGGCCTCAGGATTTGAAGTCCAAACCCTTAACCACTACGCCACACTGCCTGCTCAATACCTTGGTCACCCAGGGCCACAGGAAGTGAGTACATATTTTCTGGATGCATTGAGCAGATGGCATGCCAGTCCTCTGCATTACATACAGACACGCTAATTTAGAGTTGCCAATTACCATCAAACCACAGTTATGGGATTCAGGAAGAGAATCATCTCTACCCGGATATCTGTTTGTCTAGCAGAGGGGGAATTGGAGAGAAGACATGAGCCTGAGTGGCAGCATGGTGCACTGTGAAGTGGTACTGTTAAATCAGGCCAGTGCTTGGGGTAATAGAAAGGGGACTATGGTCATGTCTTGTGTTGGACTTTATAATTTGTCTTGAAGGAGTGACCAGTTAGACTGAACGCCCGTCAGGTGCCCGGCTGCCATTGCCATTTCACTCATCATATTCGGTGTGTCACACAACTAACATGCTCCACTTTAGCCAATTCATAGGAGACCGAATCTTAAATCCATATGTCCCAATGGGTAGCGTGCCACAGAAGGGGAGACTCAACCCCGGACACACACACTCTGTCACCCTGATTGCCACTGAGCAGTTAGAAATAAATGAGGCCACCGGCTTGGCTTGGCAGCCCTGCGCACAATAGCGGGCGGGTAGCACTAGTTGGAGGAAGCTTGTAAATGTCACCGGCTGACTACATAAATTTTGTCGGTACAATGCTGTCAATAAAACAGGCCTCTCAGCAGAGAAATAATTTACTAGTAGCCAGTAGCATCATTTAATAAAAATTCATTAGACCCGCAGCTCTCTTTTTAATCAAGTCTGTCAGCTGAGGTGAAGATAATGAGTGTGCATATTGCTGCTACATCTCTGTCATCTGTAATAATGCGTGTCACACAGGGGGACTCACAGTCTATCAAACGCTAATAAACGTGGACCTTATTTGCCGCCACTCGGAGTTGATTAAACCAGTAGGAGCCACAAGGTAACGGCGCATACTGTGAAAGGCGCTATAAGAAGTGTGCTGGTATGCTGCAAGGTGATGGTGCACACTGTGAAAGGTGCTATATAGAGATTGACAATATGCAACAGAATCATGGCGTTTGCTGTGAAAAGTGCAATACAAAAAATGATAGTACGGAACAGGGTGATGATGCTTACAGTGAAAGGCACTATACAGAGTGTGACGGTATGCTGCAAGGTGATGATGCACACTGTGAAAGGTGCTATACATACAAAGAGGCTGTTTGCTACAAGATGATAGCGCACATTGTAAAAGGAGCTCTACAAGTGTGACGGTATGCTGCAAGGTGATGATGCCCACTGTGAAAGACACTATACAAAGCGATGAGGTGCACTGCAAAATGTGCTGTACACAGAGCAATGGTAAGCTACAAGGTGATGGTACACAAGGCACTATACAAAGCCTGATGGTATGATGGTGCATGCTGCGATACAGTGCTTTGCTGTGTGCTTTGAGCAGTGGAGTGCAGATGAGGGCAGGGACGACTTCTGCAGCAGCGACTTGCGGTACGTTCTGCTTACATAACTGATCGTCTAAGAGCCGTGAGCCTGCGCTCGTCGCCTTGGTGCATGATTGGTGAATTGTAAATATCCTGGAGGTCTTGTTTCAGTTCAGTAGCACACCAGCGCCTTATGTGCCCAGCGGTGGTACGTCGGGGGAATTGACTAGTGCCTGCAGGCCAATGTCACTGTTACGATGCAGCCACGGCCCAAAAGCTGCCTCCTTAAATAACAGCTCTGCCGTCTTGTGACAGTTCCCCCTTTCAGGCATTTTGGGGAAGCTGAGATATTCTCTTATGCTTTATTGTTATGTTAGTGCATTTATCTTCAAGTGGTGCCTGGTTACTTGCCCAGTCTTGAGAAAGTGAGAAGTGGATGATGACACCATGTGCCTCATGGACTCAAGACCTGATCCCTCAGTCACCTCACTGCTCAGATCTTTAGGGGGTGAGCTGTAGGTGGCTGCCTTTAGGAAGGAGTGGGAGAAAAAATCATTTTGTGTATCGCACCTTTCACAGGCACATTACAATAGCAAAGTGAGCCCCTGTGCTGTTGTCATTTACTGTACAAGACATGTGCCGTCAAAAGCTAAGGGGACAGCCTTGTCTGGGAGCTCAGTGGTCCAGATCTAGTGCACTTTTCATTTTCTATTTGTAAATCAAGGGAGCCCTGAAGAACTAAAGCACAATCACTCATTCACACCACAAAACACATCAAAGAGAAGCCCCTGGTTTCTAACAGGAGACGCAGTTCTTCTTGTCAGCAGACAGTAGTTCAATGAAATATAGCGCCTCCTGCATCTTGTCCTGAGAGATCTGCTGCCTCCATTCACAGAATTTAAAGCTCTGTTCATGCAGGCCGAGTCTGCGCTGGGCCACATGGCAGGTCCCTCGCACTGAGTGATGATAGTGACCTGGGTGCTGTTTTTGGAGGGCTACAAATCATCCCACATGCCATTTTGTTTTGCCTGTGATCACAAACCAGAGTGAATGGTGAGCATGTTGTGCCTGCTATTGTAAAGACAGAAGAGGTGTAGTGGTGGGTACCTTGTCTCTGCACCTTCTTCATTGATCATCCTCAGTGAATGCTTCCAATGCAGGTTTTCCCACTGGCTGCCATGTCTGCCATCTGGTGGCAGCTGCATTCCCAGTCAGGTTCCAGCTCCTGAACTCTCCTTACTTGTTTCCTTATCTTGATCATGACTCAGGCTCACATTTTAAAGCTGTCAGTTTTTTGATGAGCATCACTTTGTGTTGTGTTCTAGGGGTCCTCCAGTGTCTTGTTTCTGTTCCACCCTCATTTTTCAGTCTGTATATTTTGGCTGTCAAAGCAGGACCCAAATCCATCTTCATTTTGAAATGTGGCTCTCCTACAAATGTGTGGCTTGGGCACAAAATTCAATGCTTGGAATCCTGGTGGTGTGCTAGCAGATGAGGCTTACAGGGAAGTGATGGGAGCAAGTGACGGCTAAGAGCCCCTTCAGTATGCCCGTCCTTCATGCCACACTGCCAGCTGCTCACCCACAACTGCTAAATTTACTTTCAGGGCAGGCCACCTCCTGTGCCTTCAGCAGACTTTA
The DNA here is from genome assembly GCA_026402145.1 of Polypterus bichir lapradei. Classification (NCBI taxonomy): domain Eukaryota; kingdom Metazoa; phylum Chordata; class Cladistia; order Polypteriformes; family Polypteridae; genus Polypterus; species Polypterus bichir. Next base: position 26,033,823 of record JANRMT010061414.1, read on the forward strand.
CTCGCGTTACACCACAGCGAGGCAGATGCCACCAAACTGACAGCTTCAGTCCTCCACGTGGCCCACTTTCAGTCGGCAGCTGGGCTCTCACCATCATCGTCCAGTGAGCACTTCAGGTTGGGCTTGACTGACTGGGCTGAGTGTCAGAGAGTTGCCTTGTAAGACTAGCTCTTCACGGATGGACTTGTGATGGTACGGGGCAGATGCTCGACTGTATATGACAAGACCTACCACTGCATTCAGGTACAGTAGGGGGGTGACATTTACTTTGTATGGCGATCAAATAAATAAAGAATATCACTTTTAGTGAATTGAATAAACACACATTTAATGACATACCTTTCTTATATATTGACACTTGGCCACTCCACCAGGGTCACCGCAATATCCTTCACTGCTTGGCCATGTCTGTGTGGCTCTGTTTTTGTCAGACAAGCCCAATAATTGGCTCCAATTCTTTTGTGGTGTGTGACTTTCTGTTGTGCTCAGAGTCAATGACTTGTGTTTACAATGAAAAGAATCAGTTGGTCTGTGCCTCACTGTGAACAGAGGTCACCATGGTTCTTTTCCTGTCTGCAGTGCCACATGCTGGCATCACTGCTTGCTTGCACAAAGCCCAATTACTTGGGTGAGGTAACCGGCTCCTACAATCTATGGGTCACCGAGAAGTTTGGAGTGACATACGGACAACCTTAGCATTGCATATCCTTCTATATAAAAGCGGTCGGGATTGTCCTTCCGTCCCGTGAGTGCTACGCAGGCGCGAAGTTTCACACACGCCCCGTCCATTTTGCAATGCGCGATGGGATTTGTAGTTTCGCTTTTCCAGGTAAAAGATGATTTTCTACTCCAGACTATGCGATATCTTCTTCTTCTTTCTTACTATATAAAAGCGGTCGGGATTGTCCTTCCGTCCCGTGAGTGGAAAGCGTAGCGGTATTCCGCTTATCACAGACTTACTACTTGCAGCTTGCGGTACGAAGCGACATGATGTGAGCAGAGTTCTGGTGCTCCCATCGTTCCCTGGCTTTTGTGCGCGATGCGCTAGAAAAATAGACAAAATTATGTCTCTGGAAATAATTAATGTTGATGGAGTAAAAATGCCTCACCGCGTAGTAAATATCAGGGGGGTTCAAAAGGGCGACCTCAATATAGAAAAAAAGTTTAAATTACATCACAAAAATAACAGAAACTATGAGTATTAAAGTAATACCGCTCAAATGCAATATAACCAAATTAATGAGTTTGTATAAAATATCAAATTGATCTACATATTGAATTGCCTTAAACAGTGGTCAACTTAAAAGTCGGTCGCCTTAAAAGGCGGGTCAGCCTAGTACTGTATATATACAGTATGCATACGTACATCTGAAGGAAATCCCAATGGTGTCTCTCATGAGTTTGCACTCTTTTTCATTTTTTTTCCACTATTATCTTTTGAGACCTACTGAATGCATTTTTGTCATTTTGTCATTCCATCTTGAGATTATTTGGTCTTTCACATCTTGACACAACATCGTAGTACTTTTTCGTGGGCACTGCCCTTTTGCTTATTTTATTGCACTGCTGCTAGCCTATGGCAGCCAGGAGGTTGTGAGGCATGATGTCACTATTGTTCTGGATAAATGACAACAAAACTTTTGATGGTGTTAATAATAAGGGTTTTGATTTTTAGGGTCATTTCTGTTCCATGTACAGTGACATTCTTACATGCCTGTGCTTATCAGCACACGACACGTCGACACTCTCCGGTGCCAAGAGTGGTGAGCAGAACCATCTTACCTGGAAATGTCTGCCGTCTTTACCTGTTCAAATGATTTAGTCTGAGTTTGTTTGTTCTCTCAGTTTGGTTCTGGTTCACTTTTTGGATTTTGATCTCTCTGTATTTTGTTGACTTCAGTAAAGACCTCAGTTTGATTTTTTTGGATTGCCTGCCTGTTTCCCTACTTTGTCTCTGCCTTTTTCTTCACCTCTGGCACATCAGTAGCTCAACAGTGAGTTCAGCTGCCTCACAGGACCCGAGACCAGGGTTTGAATCCAGTTTTAGATGCTGTGTGGAGTTTGCATGCTTTCCCAATGTTCAGGTGATTTTTTTTTCTCACCTGTACCAAAGATTTGTATGTGAATTTATCTGGAAAATTGACAGGCAAAAAGGTACTGCAACACCAGGAGGTGGAGAAGACAAAAATCAATTTCAAGCAGGGATCATTAACCAAAGTCAAATACACAAAGTCCAAAATGCAAACCAAGGATGAAAAACAAAGAGACACCAAAAGGTTTTGAAACTCTGATAAGCAGGTGATTTGTGTGAAATTGAATTTGCAGTGAAACTAAATGTTTTGTTTTGCAAAAAAAAAAAAATGTCAAGCTGGTAGTGTTTTGCCTCCAGTGAAGTTCAAGCTATTAGCACATGTGTTTGCAGCTCCCCTGTTGTTGTGGTGCAGCACATTAAAAGTGGGGCTGTGGCTGGAGAGCTCATTCCTGCCAGCACTTCTCAGCCGCTAACATTGGGCCGGATTTGTGGCTGCCGGTGTGTTGGGCTGGCATGCAGATGTTGTTACGCCTGGCCCAGGTGAGTGGTGTGAGGTGTAACTTGTGGTGCGAACGTGCAGGCAGGCAGTGTGCGAGGCAGATGAGAGCATGTTGAAGGAAAATCTAAGCAGCATGAGAGGATGGCATAGGAAAACCACATTAGTTTCATCTGTGCCATAACCTTTAGAGAGTAATATTCTTTGTTTTCCACCCCAACAGCCTCCTTTTACTAAGTTTCATAATAGCGAAGTTGACTGCAAAACCAATTTTAGAAGCAATTTCATGAAACCATAGGTGAAATAAAACACTCTTGTCTCACACGTCACTACCTATTAGTCAATCAACATAATAACTACAACCACAAAGGTTTCTCATTGTTTGTATCAAGAAACCTGGACCACCAGGAAGTACATGAGGCTGGCCTTCATGTTGTAGTATTCCACATGTAGCAACAGGAGTAGAAACCATATACAAAATTACAGAAATTAATTTAATATGTTCCAAACTTCCACAAGGAATGAAAAAGCAAGAAAATATGTGGAATCAACAGTTTGAAAGGTTAAATAGCAGTCTCAGTCATGGTCTGAATTGGCCACATGTGTGAACAGGTCCCCATTCAGGTCTGATTTACGGCCATCACCTAATTCTGACTCTGAACCCCCGAATGGATTCCATCCATCCATTTTAGAAAACCTATTGTCCTGAGTAGGCCCACAGGTAAGCTGGAGCCTATCTCGGCGAGCATTGGGCACAAAGCAAAAACCGGTTGCCAGCCCACCACAGGGTAAACACACTCATACACAAATAAGCCAATTTAGCAACGCCAGTTCACCCAACCATTGTGTCTTTGGACAGTCGGAGGACACCCATGTGGACACAGCGATAACAGAAAAACTCCATACTGGGGCAGCATGAGGTGTGAACCCTTGTCTCCTTGTTGCAAAGCAGTAGCCATACCACTGTGCGCCGTGCCCTAGACTGGATTAAGCGGATTTAACATCATCCCATCATGTCGTTCTTCTCTGGCTTATCCCACTGACACCCCGATTTCAGTGTGTAGTTCTTAGGTCAGCTAATGTATAAATCATATTTCCCACACGGTGACAAGGCTTTGCTGCTTATCTGGCCACCAAGCCACTGACGAGTGCACTTTGGCCTTCTACTCCTTCGAACTGGAACTTGGTGGGCCAGCTGCCAATGAGGTGCCGCTGACATATTTCTGGCACGTCCCCACTACATGGAAGGCGGCTCAGCTGGAGCGGGGGCCCCCTGCTGCGGTTCTTCTCCTACTTGTAGCCTCCTGCAATGCTGTGGTGAAATGGAAAGTAAACCACAAGTCCACCAGGAAGAATTTGATTAGAGACAAGTAGTCCAGGCCTGGCATTTCCTGTGAATGCCTGAAATGAGAGGGAAGAAGATGAAAGCAGACGAGAAGCATCAGAAATATCCTGAAGCAGGCCTGGAGCTGCTGAGTTGCAAGGACTGCTTGTTCTGAGGGTCCAAAGCTTTTTGTGTGCCCTAAATGTGAAACCATGTGAGGACAAAGATGGATTTATAACTTGAAGGCTGACTGAAAGAGAAGGGGATGGCCACCAGTCACTGCATAACGTTTTCATATTGAAGGTCTTCCTCACTGAGGTATGTGGTGGGGATTCAGGTTTGTCAAGTGCATGCAGTTCATTGAAATTCTTACTTGCAGTCTAAGTCCAGTGGCAGTAGTGGACAAAACCTCCAACACCATGCATTCAGCACATCATCAGATAATAGAAATGAGAGCACACAACAGGTAAACTCACATGGCAGTGGAGTGGGCAGGATGAGCGGGTGCTGAATGGCCTTATGACCAAATGTGGTGGTGCAGGATGGCTGAGCTCTTAAATAAGACTGCTAGCCTTTCTGTGGCATGCCCACTGAGTTGGCCCGCATCACTACCTGTGGCAACAGAGGGGGTGTCCTGCTGCGTGTTGATTAGCACAGGCAAGTAAGAATTGCACTTACTCTGTCCGTGTAACAATAATAAGACAATACAATTGTATGTGTGTGACAGTACACACATAAAAATCAGGTATCTGGAAGTGAGTCGAGAATTTAGAGAGATGACCCAACTCTATCATTTTGCTATCATTTGAATGTCATATCAGTTGCCATCATTTGGAATTTCAGCAGGGTTGCTTCATCCCAGACAGTTGAAGAAGTTCATCTTCATCCCCTTGGCTTCAGCAGCAGGAATCATTTCTCCCCCCTTCTTTCTGAGCAAATTGATAAGAGCGAGAAAGAAAAACGCCTTTTCACTGCGGCCCTCGGCAAGTTGGCCTTTCATTTGTGTCCCCGTCTTGGATCCCTTCTCGGTATTCGCAGCACGTGTGCCCTCGCTGCAACAGGGGCCGCTGCCGATCTTATTGCTTTACCTGCTTTGTGTCTTTGGTGGAATTGAGCCTTTGTCAAAATCGTCTGAGCCGCTCGCTCTTGAAGAAATCACTTAACAGGAGGCTCGTCGAGAGCTGCGCCTCTCCACTGATTCTGATTGCTTTCTGCTGGAATGCAGACGTGCAGCTCGGCCGGCACAGTGCCAACTTACTGAAAGCGCGCCACATCGATGAAGGCCGCTAACGTCATACTTTCTGGTTCATACGGCCAGGCTGATTAAGAGCACAATATCTCTGATTCAGCGCACATCACCATTTGTCCATGTAATGAGTCATGTGCAGCTGGCGACTGAAGAGGGCGCCACCTCCAGGGTGTCATAGAGTTTGGGGTGAAGTCAGGACAGGTGACGTTATGTGTATTCGAAGGCCTCCCACTGTGAAACCATAAAGACAGTAAAGGCCACATTGGCAGTAACCTGAGAGGACGCCAGTTCAGTTGACACAACTGAGCTAATCACCTCACATAACAGTGCTTGTGAATGTTACAGTGGAGTGGTGTTCACTAAGAAAAGGCACTATAAAGTATTGTGTGTTTGATTCTGGTAACACTGTACTGACTGATGTGTTGGACTGTAAAGTACAATGCCTGCTGTTCAACTCTCATATTGACGTCATATGTGAACCTGACCAGGTCTCCTGACCTCAAGGGTACCGGGCACTTGTCATTTGTGACTTTGAGTCCCGCAGCAAACAAGACGCATCACCCTGAGGGAGTTCCTGAACAGAGACGGGTGTGAGGCAGGAACCGGCCCCGGACAATGCAACAGTTCACCACAGGGGCCGACACACACACTCACACATCTTTGGGGGAATCTGTAGGACAACCAATACAGACATGAGGACAGTGTTTGAAACTACCTGATGAGGGGCTTAAACCCCGCAACTGTGGAATTATGAAGCTCACCGTTGAACCAATGAATACATTGAAATGTAAGAAATCCAGTGCCTACCTGTGATAGGTCCATTGGTGCCCACGATTGGCTCATACTTTTCATTGTTTTGCTCCTCTGCACTTGACTCTGAGGGATAGAAGAGATTTTAATTATGAGCTGGGATTGTGACAGGCCCTTCCAGATTGAGCTTTCTTCATCCAGCAGGAGTCTTGGGGGTGGCACATCTTTCCTCCCCAGGCTAAGCTGCTCACTGTCGACACTTTTATTCTGTTCTGCCCATGTGAACATTTGTCAGGGTCAGACCCCAGGACTAACACCCAGCTTGGTCTTTGACTTGCTAGTAGCCTGCAGAGTGTGTGCCTTATGCATGTGACAGTAAGGCTGGCACCTTTGTGCCTTCTGATTAACTAACACACTTGAGACCAGACTGGCTGCATGTAATCGATGTCCACTTGACATTGGGCAGCTTACCTGAGTGTGATGTCTGCCTGCTTGACAGAGCATCAATTTGGGTGTTGCCAAGCCTGCCTAGTGTGGGTATAGCTTGGGCACGAGGGTGCCAGTGGCATTGATGCAATTTGACCACCGTTTATATCACGATGTGTACAGTATAAGTCCAAAGAGGTTCTGCTCAAACTTTATAACACACCGGTGAGACCTCATCTGGAGTGCTATGCTCAGTTTTGATCTCCAGGCCATGAAAAAGACATAGCAGCGCTAGAAAAAGTCCAGAGAAGATCTACTGGGCTGCTTGCTTGACTGCAGGGGATGAATTATGAGGAAAGATGAAAAGAGCTGAGCCTTTTCAGTTTACGCAAAAGGAGATTAAAAGGAGGCATGACTGAAGTGTTTAAAATTATGAAGGGAATTAGTCCAGTGGATAGAAACTGTGACTTTAAAATGAGTTCATCAAGAACACAAGGATACAGTTGGAAACTTGTTAAGAATAAATTTCACACAAACTTTAGGAATTTTTCCTTTATAATGAGAACCAGGGGCATTTTGAGTAAGTTACCAAGTAGTGTGGTAGACAGTAGGACTTTAGGGACTTTCAGAACTAGACTTGATGCAGTTTTAGGGGATTTACGACTGGCAAATTTTATTGGGCTGAATGGCCTGTTCTCATCAACATTTTCTAATGTTCCTTTTGCTCCCCATGTAGGGTTTCCAAATGAACCTGCTGCAGAAATCGCCCTTGAAACGGTGCAGAATTGGATAAAGAAGAATTCAGATGAGGTAGGCAAAAACCTTTCCTTCTTCGCTTCGTATGTTCAATTTGTTTTCTTGCCTGGTTACTGGGGGCTGCACAGCAGCAAGGAGCACTGAGTATTATGCCGGTAAGCTGCCATTAGAAGTGTGGGTGTGTGTGGCAGTGCAGGCATAATGCAGATGTAATCGACAGTGCTGGCCAGTTCTACAGATGTTTAAAGTAGGCCCTCTAGTGGCCACTCCAATGCATTTTTTTTTTTTCAACAATCATCATTTCAGACGTGGAGGTGGCTTGTGTGCCAAGGTGGCATGTGTTGTTCAGATGTAGTTTGGTGCTTGTTGCCAACCTCACATCTTGGGTGTGTCCGGGTTAGCTACTCGTCGCCACTCCAGCTGTGAAGGTTACAGCCGATCATTAAGCCCCATGTGCTTTGTTTAGAATGCCACCTTCTGTCAACCCCCGGTGTGCCCACTACCCACATTTTAAATGTGCTTCACTAATTAAGGGCACTGCTGTATTTTTGCGTTTTTCACAGAGAGCTTTCAAGAACTCAGTCAGCAAAACAGTTCCAGTGAAATAAGTGATTGAGTCTTGCTGAGTAAACTGGGAGCGAGACTGATGGCTTTTAATCTGCAAAAAGTAAATGATGGGCCTGAAAGCCATTGGTCAGAGCGGCCCTGCGATTGGCACTTAATTGAGCCGGCATGACGGCTTACCGCTTTTCAGGAATGAGCGTAGAGAAGCCTGCTCGTCTGCCATCGCTCCCAGAAAAGCGCTCGTTGCTGCGCAGCTCCTTTGTGGATTTTGCATTTTTATTTGGCAATAATCTAATGTGGCTTTGTGTGACGAAAGAAATTCAAAACAACTCCTCTCAGCTCGTGTGATGCCGCTGAAAAAGACATTAGAGAGGCCTTTCATGTGACACAATGAATAGAGTGTCGAGCGTGCTGGGCATCACAGAGTTGCGACAGAGTCCCCAAAGCCCAGGCTGAGCCGTCATCCCTGGCAGACAAGTGCTCCTGCAGGCCCGATAAGGAGGCCACTATGGAAATGAGCCTGTCTCTATCTCCATGGAGGTGCAAGGACAATAAAAAGCGGCAAACAAAGGCCATGCAGCTGGATTGAGATGCGACGGGATGGCATCATTTATCACTCGGAGTGACAGCAGGCGGGTGCTGTCTTCTGGCCTACCAGCTTGGTTGGAAGGATCTGCATGAGGAGAGCACCTTTCAACAATCACCTGGAGTGGGACGATGTGTGCCCCTCGGCCAGCTCTCCTTGGCAGCCCCCCTGTGGCTTCCACTAAGAATAGCATAGCACATTCACTTGAAGTAACATGCAAAGGGCAGAATGACATGTCCGTGTGCAAAGCCTTAACAAGTTGTCTGAGGAGTGATGGGTGAGCGGCACCCAAGGCTGACACCAAACCACACCTTGTTTTCTTGTATCACCAAACGTCATCGCCCCATGAAACGAATAACACGTCAGCTATTTGTGTGCGAGTAAACAGTCAGGTGCGCTCTTGAATGGCTACGTGGCCCCAGGGTCCACCCAGGTGTCCATTTCTACAGAATGTATTCAGTTGTTATGTGATCACTCCTAGGGCCACATTTCTCTAAGTAATGTCCACCTATTAGAATGAGCCCTGTGTTACTCTGGGAGCTCTGGTCACTTTGGTAGCCAACTTGGTTGCATGTTAGGTGTGTGAAAACTGAAAGAAAGGTGCTATAAAGAATGAAGTTGGATTAGTCACACTGGCTGTCCTTGGTCATTACACTTAGAGCAGCCTTCGCACATGCGCTGACATGGTCACTCCAGCTCCAGTATTTACTCATTGTTCCTTTTACATGTTTTGCTCAGTTTACAAGGAGAGCTGACTATGATGAACACCTCTGATGGGCCAGTTGGACACCCAAGCAGCACCCATAAGGGTCCTGTGCTGGCAGAGACTGGCAGAGAAGGATCACCAGGAATCATGACAGGTGATTCAGGTGCAACTGTGCTGTTTTCGGTCTCAAAACCACAGCTGTTTTTGGTCCTCAGACAATCTGCCGCCAGGCGGGCACGAGCCTCGGCAAGAATTGAATTGGTCACCTGCCGCTGCCTGTCGGTCTCCGTGGCAACAGATGCTCTTTAACACTGTCTTTGATTCCAGTCAAAAGGGCAACTTCTGGAAGGCTCTGCAATCATCGGCGAAGGCATCGCTTTAGATTTACTGTTGGGCTGACACTCATCCCTCTTCCGGACTCCCTGGTCAGTCCCTCCATATTGTAGCCAGGCTACCTGACAGCACGGTTTATACATTAGTCCACTTTTAGGTCACTTCTTGCTCTCCTGGATTCTTCAGTCAGTCACTCAATGCCATCGCCACTGCCTTTGTTTGTCCACTTTACTGGTCAGTCAATGTTAATTATCCAGAGGCTGCCTGTCACCATAGCCTTTGTTGTCCACTCTGTTGGCCTCTCCTTACTAATCTTTATTGTGTGCTTTGCTGATGGGCTACCTGTCACGGTAATCTTTGTTAGTCCACCTTGATCCTTGCAATTCCAATTCTCAAATAAGTGAATCTTTACTGCTGGCAGACCACCTGTTGCCATGGCCATTGTTGGTCCACTTTATCGGTTACTTCTCTGCACTGTCGGTGAGTCATCTGTCACCATACTCAAAATGGTAATAACGTCTTCAGCGTCACCTCTGAGCAGAGTCCACTTGAGTAGCACCCTCTTCAGGGGGCAGACGTCACCCAGCATGATGCGTTGTGTTCGGACAGGCCAGGCTCTGGACGTGCCCAAAAGTACCCCTCATAGTCTTGCGTAGTTGAAGTGGACAGGATACTGCCCATCTAAAGTCGCAACATTTTGAAACCTACGTCACAGCCTATCCTGGCAGCACTGGGGCAGGAAACAGCCTGGCACACAACTAATTTAGAATTGCCAGTTAAAGTAAGGTATGTTTAAGAGAACTGAACAAGAGTACCTACAGAAAAGCCCATGCGGGTGAGAAGGTGTAAGCTTAACATGGACTGCGGCCAGAAGCAGGATTCAGAAAACTCAGACACTGGAGGCAGTAGTGCCAAGCATTTCGCCACTAAGGCACACCATTTTGCATGTTATCATATGCACATTTAATTGCATTATTTATTTTGAAGTTTGCCAGGTTCTGAAGAGTGCAGGTTTAAGTGCGAACTGGTCAATTGTCTCACAGCACCTGGACTCCAAGTGGGTTTTGTTTGCTCTCCCTGTGTGAGTTGACTGAAACCTGATAAAATTGGTTTGTGAACTGATGTGATACCCACCTACAGGACAGTTTGCCATCTTGAGCCCATATGCCATTTGGCCCAATAGGGCGTAACTGTCGCTTACAGGGGCTACGACTTCATTAGTGTAACGTCTGTAAACGTCATTGACGGCACGCCCATTTATTTGCATCCTCCTCGACACGCCCACTTCAAGGCGTAACTTGCGTGACGTTTTTCTAATTAAAATGCGTGCGACTAGCTCAGGGTGGTAAGATAATTCAAGGAAGACGGTAAAGCAGCAGTCTAGCGGCAGCAATATGTCTTTGGAAAAAAACACCGATTTGTTTCCTGTATTTTGATTAATTTCGCGGCCCGGTTTAGATTTCAGAGACCAGGCTAGCCCGTGTTATAAGCCCTGCCGTGGATTCACTCTGTATTTAATTACATTTACGTCACGGGAGGGTTAGCTTGTTCAAACTGTAGCACCGTCGTGTTCACCTTTTCTCTTTGATCAATAAATTGACTGCATTTGATTCGAGTTCTGCTAACTAACTAGACGTGCCATAAATGACATCAATAGGCGTATTGAGAGGGACATTGATGGACGCCCCGACCTTAACATGGAGAATAAAAAAAAGCTTTAAAAAGACTCGCTGGGTTTTATCAGTAAAGTCAGGCTGCAACCTGCTGCGCAAAATCTAGCCTCAAAACTCTCGAGATTTGTAAAGGGAAGTGCTTAAGGAAATGTCGAGCCCTGTCGATCTGGCTTTCATTACAAGACTTCGGCGATGCAATCAGTAGGGGAACGAGCTCCCCGCTCGGCAAGCTATCCTTTGTCCAGCTGGATTTAGCAAGTAAATAAATACAAGTGCTCGCGATCAGACGAAATAAAGTCGCAGTCGGAAACGCGCGCACCGTACCAGGGTGGGCGAGGGTATTTGGGGGGATGGAGGGGCTGTAATTGCTTTCACCTGACTGAGCCCCTATCGGGTTGCTGCAAGCCATCTATCGTGCTGACGATTTCCAAGAAGCCATTGTGTCCCCTCCTCGCGCGCTCAGCGTATTCCACTCGCTCACTCCCAGGCTTTCTTGCTGTTCTGCGCGCATGTCGGTGTTTGATCTCGGCTGCAAGAACACACCAGGCGTCTGGAATGCATCGGGGATTAATAGAGGCATAAAATGCAATTACTTTATTGTAGAAGCGATTTAATGTTAACACGACCTCTTACTACCTCGGGTTATTTTCATATTGAATTACAACGCTGCTACTAATTAACCTGCACTGTTAAGGGAACAATGTCTGCGTATTTAATACTTTCTCTTCTAATGGAATAAAGAGCCTTTCACTAACTGTTTTCATGGCAAGGAGGCTGCAGAGTCGTAGCTTTCATTGCAAAGAACTATTTCCTCCGTCCTTAGACAGTCTAATTGATTCTTTTAAGGCACCGCACTCTTGATAGGGCAGTTGGTAATGTAAAGGGGCTGTAAGGTCAGAACGGGCAGGAGATCACACAATGGAGCGCTGCGACATTTGGAAACGGGCCACCAAAAAAGAAGACGAACAGAGAGGGACAGCCTCACTGTGTTGAGAATCCATGACAAGCTTCAGTCCAAGGGGAAACGGTTCTGTGAAAATGTGTATGCTTTTGATTATTGGCAGACTTTCATTAAACGCTGTTCTGTTTATTTTTGAGAGGTGCGCTGCTACTGATATGATAACATCTGTGAAGCACCCAATCCAGTTTATAGTCACTGGATTTATGAACAACACAAGTTTAGAGCATCCACTATTTCACTGTATTTTTTAATTCCCTTTTGCTATTCTTGAGGTACATCCTCCTTGTTCTTTTTCTACTAAAATACTGAAAGAATCTCTTTGGGTCGTCTTTCAGCTTATCTGCTGTATTCCTTTAATATATAATATAACGGTCTTCAAGTAAGACTAACTAGACACAGGTGTGATATTCTGATTAGGACATGACGTGCATTTAGAATCTGTAAGTAGGAACTATCTGTGATGAAATGAGTCTTTGGTGGAGAGATCTATATAGTACCATGCAGGGCCAAGAAGTAGTCAGAGCTTTTAACTACATGGCTGACAGGCCTGAAAAATAACAAGTAGGCCTCACCAGTATGCCTGGCCCTCAGAATTCTTTTTGACCATCATAGTTATGGTTTTTTGAAAACCTCAATCAGGTATTTCTGTATACAATGGCATTAATCAGCATTAACCAAAGACAACAGACCAGGAGATGGACAAAATGAAATCATAGCTGAAAAGAATTTGTCAATGGGAGACAGCGCATATTGATTACCAAAGTCAGAAAAAAACGTGCAAAATTAAAGTTCTGAATGTTTCAGATCACTTTGGATCACCGCAAAAATGATTTCTTTTATCCCCAATGTTAGCAAAGTGGGAAATGCACAGCACTGAACTTTGTACTGTCTTCATGATGACATCTCAGTGTTGTGGCTTTCGGTTGTCTTGCAAAGTAGCAACCCTGCTAGCGCAGAGAAACAAAGATCCACCCAGTATGAGAGAAAACCAAATGGTATACCTGTAATGCCCAAACACTAAAACTATCTCAAGTCATACAAGAACCCAGAAACAAATGAATCTTCATTCTCCAAATCCTCTGTTTAGCAAAAGAATAAAGAAAATGTTTAACCCAGGGCCCTAGGAAAATGAGACAGTGTTTGAATTCACGAGGGAGCTCCCCACACCGGTGAAGTCCTCCAGCCTTATAAAATGCAGCCAGATGAACTAATGGCGGTAACTACAGTATAGGCGGAGGATTCTGATTTGGGAGTGTTTTGGCTTCATTGGTTGTGCTTTGAAGTATACTTCATGTTCTCCGCTTAGAAGTCAGACTCAATGTTACTACAGTCATGGGATTGTTGTGATTTCATCCTATGTTTTGATGGTTTGTTTTTATGTTTTATTTGTTTAACTGCACGAGTTGCTTGTTATGTTTCACGTCAGCTGGAATTCCGAGGTTCCATTTTTTACTGGTAAAACTCTAGAATGTTTACTTTATATATGCTGGTGTATATTCTGCTATATTCCTTGTGCTTTGGGTGGCTCCCCAAGACATGAGGCCTCCTGCCCATCACCAAAAGAGACTACCCTCAGCTATGAAGGCGGAGAAAACCCACAGTCCCTTGCGGTTCATTGAATGCACTGGCATTGGTGAGCTTGTAATGTTTTGATTTTTGATTATTCTGTGCTTTTTGTGTCTTTTTTGGATTTTTGATCATAGGTTGCTCATGGAGTCCCGAATGAGGCACATTACCTGCATTGTGAGGGAGCGTCAGTTACGGCACTATGGACATGTGGCGCGTTTCCCCAAGTTTGATCTAGCTCGTAAGATCCTCATTGTTGGGGACCCAAGTGGCTGGACCAGGCCAAGGGGTCACCCACGTAACACCTGGCAGCAGCAGATAGAGGGTCATTTCTGGAGAGATTGAGGCTGAACCGCGTGTCTGCCTGGGGGGTTGCCACCTGGGATCCCGAGCTGTTTCAACGTTTAGTGGGTGCAGCAACGCACTGTACCAGTGCATGCTCCCCAACTTGACTTGACTTCTGGACTGGTGTGTTGGGACATTGTTGCCTTATGATTGCCTGAGCCTCCTTTGTTTAAACACAGCCTTTGTCTTGAAAAATACATCTGCATATTTATAAAGATTGGACATTTGTCCCTTTTGTGACTAGCTGAGGTTTGTCGATTTTCTCACCTCTACTGGCCATTTTTGGGACTTTCTGGGGCTATTGTTCTTAAGAACTCTTTCGTTCTTAACTTCGCCATTTTATTGATTGGTTGCTGTGATGCCACACGTTGATAGGGGGGCATGTCCTGTTCCAAGCGCCTGACATGATGGGGCATTTTCATCTTGTTGAAGAGCAAGTCACAAGCCCTCTAACTGTCTCCAGTTTGTTTCAGGGAAGGCATTTTGTTTCACTTGAGATCACTTCACTTATCTCTGCTCATGTTTGCTTTTCACTCTTACTTGTCTTTCCCCTTTAACTTAGTTGCTGTTTTCTAAGATTTCTGCGTATCGACCTCAACTCAGTCCTTACAACTGTTTTTGTTTTGCGTTTTTGATTCTCTGACTCATCTTATAAAAATGATCCTTAGATCCTCAATAAAACATCAAACACAAATGCTTTGTGCCCCAGAACCTGGTTGACTTGAATTCATAGAAAGAATTGCAAAATCTGCTTTTTATCAGGGAACCCTAGAGGAGGAGAAAACAAGGCAGTTGAGCTATAGAGATGGACATTGGTCATAATCAGCCAGAAAATACACCAAATCTGCCTGAAGGAGACCCATCTGGTGCTTTGTCATGGCCAAGTGCTGTGGAACAGCAACAGAAAAAAAGCAAAAGCGGTACAGGCCACAAAATGAACAAAAGTCAGACCAGTACTCCACTAAGTCTAGGCCCCAGAAGCAACCAGACCCCTACCTCAAAAGGCAGGTTTTCTGGCCTGCATAGGCCCAAAAGGCGGCTCAGGCTTTTAAAATTTAGAAATTTCAAAATACTGAATAAGGAAGAGAAGGTAACATAAACCTCTGGTTTTTAGTACAATTTTGAAAACAAGTAGGTTTTGATCAAATTGAACAAAGCAAAAAAGGAAGTAAGAAACAATCGAAATGGGGCTGCCTTAAGAGCAAACCAATACTCCAAGAACAAAAAACAATAATACTTGCTATGTACATGGCAAGAGGGGTGTGAGGTTTTCAAAATGACTCACAAAGCAGGCCAGCTCCACTGCTGACCTTCTCAGATATAGCCTCACCCCAATCAGCCAGTCCCCAAATATTACTTGCAGGCTTCATCCTACGCAGGCCCAAAATGGAAAACTGGTTTTAAAACTTCAAAATGCAAAGAAAGTCCCAGAATTACATCAGAATTCCCTACAAGGGAGAAGATGGCCATAAACCTCTAGCTTGTGAACAAAAAGGCAACAACGAATCTTTATGAAATGAAAATTTATATAGATAAATTACAATGAAGTAATTAAAAATACAGCAAAGATTACCCCCGAAATTAACCTGAAGGTGAGCAAGTCCCAAATTTCAACCCAAGGACAAAATAACAAACATCCAATAAGACAGAAATACCAATAACTTAAAATACTTTCCGTAAAGTCCAACACAAACTCAGTGCTCCACTGCTTGGTTTCTGTTCCTGACTGTGGTATAAAGCCAGTATGTATGCAGCAGCAGTGGTGTCATGATGGCCCCGTCTCCTGGGGCTCCACCCTCACAGTACAAGGAAGAGCAGAACAATTAAAAGTGACGGAGCACTAATAATAAGCAGAACTAATGTAGAAAGATAAAACATAATAATTCAAAACACCCTGGCTGTAACAGAGCAATACTTGACACAAGTGATCCTAAACTAACAACACCCAGTGACACTGTAAAGGACTTTGCCCCTGAGCCTTTACGACAGTAATTGGACCCGTCTCATGGGGCTTCACTTACTGAACACAAGGGATATAACATAAAGGCACATGAGTAACAAGAATATATCAATATTAATAATAATTAATTAATAATTAATTAATATATATTAAAAGCATAAAATACTAAATAACAAAGTACAACAAAAACATCCTTAAACAAGAAAATACACTTAAGTCATAGCCAATAGCCATAACACTGAGGCCTGAAATGGACAGCTGAACTTCCTTGGGTGTCCTTTTTGACTCCTGCACCTTCAAACTCATCACTGCAAACAAAGCCTTTTAGGATTTGTAAATTTTAATTGGCGCTGCTCCCGATCCCAGCTCGTTTCACAAAGACTCATGTCGAGCCCTTGCTTCAGAAGCCGAGCCCACTGCGACAGGAGAGATTTCTAATGTGCACCAACCATGCTTGAGGGAGGACATCTGCTTCAGTTGTGAACCTCAGTGTACAGTGAAAGGAATAAGCTGCGCAAGCAATGAATCTGAAAAGGAAATCCCGTCATCTGAAGAAATATTGCAGAGTAAAAACATGGATCCCCTCTATGCCAACTAACCTTTGAAAGAAATTGCGGATTTCTTTTTTATGGCCGCTGGACTCTAATCAAATGGCCACCACTGTCATTTCTTCTTTAAAGTAACGATCCTTGGCTGCTTTGGCAGAGGGATGAGCAGTGTAATCGTAAAAAGCCCATTAAATGTCCTGCTGAGTGCAGTCAAAACTCAAGGCGGCCACTCGAATGACACGTTTGACAGCAGTTTATCACTAAAGATAATCCAGCGTTGAAATGTAAATGAGGCCTTTGGGCATCTTTATAGCGCAGTTCTCCAGGGTACCGGATGGCCGGAGCCCCACAGATGGATGTGTCCACTCACTGCAGCCATCTGTAAAATCACTTCACTGAATGGCTGGGTGTAGAAAATGGAAGACATGTTCATTTGCTGTACTGTGATGTATTATAATGAATCATTATGTCTGGGGAGTGATCAGCCTTATTTAACTTGGCACAGCACAAGTTGCTTTAAAATGTGAACTTTCACCTTTAAGTGAACACAGAGTGAAGGGCTCAGAACAATGAGGGTGATGCGCCATGCCTTTTTCCCAGCTACATTTTCCCCTGTTGGCACCTTGTGATCTTTGGTGTTCCATAAATAACGGTGTCATTTTAGACTCATCTCTCTGTCCATTTTCCTAATCTGCATGAACATTGGAGGCTGAGGCTTGCCTTGGCAGCATTGGGCACAAGGCTAAGAAGCAACCCTTCAGGAAGTGCCAAACTACTGCAGGGCACACATTCACTTATGACACATCAGTTTGGAGTGCTACTTTATTGGAATGTGAAAGGAAAACTGAAAAGCCCAGGCAGATAAGAGGAGAACATGCAAATGTTGCTCAGTCAGTGACCAGGCCAAGATTCAAACTGTGCTCAGCCATGCACCGCCATACTTCCCTCTAAACAGACACAAACAGTTCAGAGTGACTATTCGTAGCTGTGGTCCCCATGCCAGTGCGTCCTTGTGTGGAGTTGCTCAACATAGGGTTATACAGTGACCATCAAAATAGAGATGACTCTCCATGTTCACTTATAGATCTAAGCAGATCTTTTCATCCACACCATCTGGTCATATCTTCTCAGTCAGTCTATGATCCCCACTTCCCTACTGAATTGACCATTAGCTAGACAGATGGAGCCAGTTTAGTATCTGAGAGGATGTGGGTCTTGTACTGACTTGCAAGAAACAGCATATGAGATGACAATGACCGGGAAAAGCATGTAGTCAAAATGAGCCAAAGTACGAATGGTGAAGTCTTTTGTCAAAGCTAGAAAAACTTTGGGGAATGTTGGGTAATATTACTCTGGAGCCAGCTAACAGAAATGCTCCCAAATGTCAGTGCACATACAAAACTAAAGATTCCGTCATAGCAAAATGTTTAAAAAATTCAACTTTCCCAATATGCTTTAAATGCTAAAACTAAGGTTAATTTGAAAATTCTTGGGTCTCCATTCTCCTAGCTAGACATATAGATCCCTGAAATCCATGCAGAAATCCTCACAAAAATGTATAAACACTGCTGATCATATTGGCTCCCATTTAATGGCTTTGCTGCATTCATGTTACTCCGCATGCATCTAAAGCCCTCCTGACATTAGGAAGTGGTCAGGCAGTGTGGCCACACAACACTCTTCTCTCAGTGATAGACGTGGACAACATAATAGTTTAATTTTGATTTCCTTTAACAACAAAAAAGGAAACCATTCACAAGAAGAGACCCTGTAGATCCAAACTGCCAGTGTGCGTGCAGTATCCTGACAGGAGCCCTGCAGGTGAGGCCCACTCCATCCTACTTTGCCCTTGAGTCCTCACAAAATACACTCCTCTACAGTTCTTGAACAACTTTACTCACTGTTACCCCCCAACAGGTAGCCATGGGCTTCAGTTTTCATAGGTGCAGGAACAGTGGATGAGGAGGAAAGGAGAAAAATATTCTATTTTAATATGATCTGGCCTCCTGTCCAGATATGAACCCCTTTTCATGTTTTATGTTCACAGGGACAGCTTTTAGTGATGGGCATTTCAATTAAATTTACTGACTTGATTCTTTCAAACTACCTGAATCCATTCTGTTGATACTTTTGATTCGGCCTAGTGAAAAACAAAACATTTCAGGAGGTTCCTCCTTGAACGAATCCTAAATCAATAATATCTTTATTTATAACTAGGAGGCTTCGCCCCCTGCTTGCTTCCCATCACAACCCCGCCCCCGTCTCTGCCACTCGCGTTGTGAAGAGGGAGGCTGAACGCACCCCAAGGAGACACTGTTGCTCCTCCGAAACCTCCTCTTAAACAGTGATACAATGGGAAACAAATACAGTTATTTATACCTCCTGTTTGCTCGATCAGCTGCAGCTGATCTGCATCTCACGCAGTGCTTCAGACATTTAAAAGCCTGTACAGCAGCTGTCCTTTTGTCTCACTGCCTTGTCTCTCTTCTCCCCCAGACATCCTCTGCTCCTGTTGGGGGTCCCGCTCCTGAGGCATGCCCCTGTGAAGATTAAGATTTTCTATTCTTTTCATTGAGAGATGGAACTGTCCCCTGTGACTACACACGGAGCTCGATTCACTCTTGACTCTGTGTCTGAATAACGTTTCTGTTTCTAAAATCTCCTGTGTATCTGTGCAACTCTGTGGCCCAACCATGACAGCGTATGTGGATTTTACTTTCACCAAACAACAATTCTTTTAATTCTTGTGGATACGCATCTTCATTGGGAAGAAACACTACTTTTTCCTGATGGCAACACGAATTAGATTCTCTGCAAGTCTCTGAATTAGTTTAAATCTGAACAATATATTTGATCTCTTTTCGCTGTTCCGTTATTTAACCGAGTAATAATTTCTGTTTGTTTGCGCTAATGCGATCCTTACTTTTCCTTACTTTTTTGGTGACTTTCGTATTTTTGTACTTCCATTATATCTGACCTGCTCTGTATGTGTATCACGCCAACGTTTTTGAAGTCTTTACGACGTTCTACTTTGACATCTACTCTTTGTCTCGCGGGATGTGAAAGTGTCTCTCTGAGAAAGTCACGTCTCATCCGAAGATTTTTTTTTATATAATAAAGAGATAGATTATTTATATCTATTAAATTCTATACTAAACATGCTGGTAGTTCATATTGTATAATATTAACTTCTTTGAAAGTATGAAGCATGGCAATATAGCGACAATGCATAATTAAAATAAGACTCCAAGTTCAAAAATCATACATTAACAAGAATTGTGCAACTTATTCTCAGTTAATGATTCAGTGATTCAGTTTGTGAATCAAATGAACGAGAATTGTGTGACTCGTCCACAAATCAAATGAACAAGAATTGTGTGACTCTATGAAGAATCAAATGAACGAGAATCATGTGCCTCGTTCTCAGGTAATGATTCTGTGTTTCCGTCTGTGAATCAAATGTATGAGAATTGTGTGACTCGTTCTTGGATAATAATTTTGTTTGAACTTGAAAGAATCAGTGAAAGCTACATGATTGGTGTATTTATTGTGCCATATAAAGTGTGCAGTAGAGTAACGTTGAAAGCAAATAATTGCTAGAATTTAGATAAATTTTTTTAAGGTTAATTTTTATGTGACTAATTTGTTGAGTGTGCAAGAGGCCTAAACATATTAGTTTAATATTATGTTTATGTATTCGGTTTAAAAGAATTCCAATAACAAATTATACAAAACAAACCAAAACATTCTTCTATGGATGTGTTGTTACTGTATTGTACTTGTATGATGAACGAGAGAATGATCAAGATCTGAGTTCTCGTTTGGCGATAATGATTTAGTTCTAACTACAGGAAATTATAAGTGAAGTGAATGAGAATCATAAATCAGACAGGTGGTACTTTCTCATGCACTTTAAACATCTAAAAGAATGGGGATGACTGCATCATGCATGTTTTTTAGCACTCCTGCTGAGCTCTACCGAATCGATTTGTTTGTGCCCGCAAATCGATTCTCAGTTTCCACTGAAAAAATCATTCAAAAGAACAAATCATTTGTGAATCACCCATCAGTAGCAGTCTTAGACAGAAGACTGGGTCCAGCCCTGAGTGGGGCATGGGTGTCATGATTTTAGGCCTTTTTAAAATTTTCTCAAGTATTGCTAAATATATTTTCCTATTCTTCTTGTCCCAATGGAGGTACTGAATTTGAGGAATTTCTGTTATTATTTAAGTGATTTTCAAATAATTTTGAAAGGAGATTATGTCTATTTCATGTTTTGATGCTCTACCATCTTGGTTTTCTTTGGGTGTTGGTATTTTGTTTCTGTTTTGTGTATTGTTCTTGTGTATTGCCACTGTGGCAAGCCAAGAAGGACATTAGAGATTGGATTGAGAGAAAAATGTTCACTGAAAAAAAAACGAAAATCAAAGTTGAAAAAGCAGGAAAATGATGACCAAAATCAAAACATAGCAAAAAGTCTAAAAGCAAGGATCAAGAGTGCAGATTTGCTGTATGTCATAGAGATGTTTGGATGCCACAAAGGAGAAGTTATGTTGATGATGTCACATGACACAACTTCCAGGGACACACCCTGTGTTCTTGCATTGTGGAGGCAGAGGCACAAAATGGTGGCATTCACAACAAGCAAGATAGCAGCATTGTAAAATTCAAAACATAACAGTATGAAAAATAAACATAATATAACAAGAAAGTAATCAAAGATACGGCTTCTCAGAGATTAAAATTCATCATGCAAATAACTGATAGGATCAGAAAACAATTACTTAACACTAGAATCCCTGAAGTCTACGAAAAAACTCGTAATCCCAGGCCACCTTAAATTCCTTCGCACCTCTTCATCAGCGTCTTTTGTTTTGTAAATGTGTCGATCAGCACAAGCAGCAAGCAGCCTGCTATCCCACCCCCACCGCCGCAGGAAACTCAGGCAAAAAGGTCTTCCTGCTCAAGTCTTGTTTTTCTGGGTGTGAGATGCCTGGAGTTGTATAGGGTAAATAATATATTGTTATTTGGAACACATGTATTTCATGTGTGTTCTGTGTCTGCAACGATCTATGTAAATGTAGGATGACAGGAAATGTAAGAAGTGCAAGAAATGTTGAACACATATCTAAAACAAACTTTTTTCTTGTTATAGTACTAACGACAAAATTTTGACATGATTCGGTAGAGCTCAGCAGGAGTGCTAAAAAACATGCATGATGCAGTCATCCCCATTCTTTTAGATGTTTAAATGTGTGAAGACTGCTTGTGCTGATCGGTACATTTACAATACAAATGACGCTAATGGAGAGATGCAAAGGAATTTAAGGTGGCCCGGGATTATCTGTTTTTTAGGCTTCAGGGATTCTAGCATTAAGGCACAAAACATTAGTAATGTTTATCTTGTTGTAACATTCTTGTGAGTTTATAGGTTGTGATTTACAAACTTTTGCACAGTTATCTGGCTCTTGTATTTTGCTTTGTTCTATTCTGTCAAATTTGACTTTTTTATTGAACAATGCTAGTAGATATTTTGCTAACAACCATCTTTCAGTTTATGCAACATCCCCCTTTTCTGCCTTTTTAATGTCTCTCGCACAACAGGCACACTCACTCACTCCATAGTCCTCTTTGAGTCAGGCTTGGAGATGCTAACCCTAACACCAAGTCTTTTGAATTTGAGGTACAACCCGAGAACCTGACATGGTATGAAAATAACATGAGAGAGTGCTCTGAAATGGAGAGCAGGCTGCAGCCACAAAACCAAGCCCCCCATTGACATTTATATGCTTTGTTACTCCTGCCAGTGGTGTCTCTGCTTTACCTGTCTTTCTTATTTTCGTTGACGGGCTACACTGAAAGGCTGATCGTTAATGGAATCTCACAAGTCAGGTCCACCAGTCTTAGCGTGCCAATCAATCACCTGAACAAGTCAGCCACCAAAGGTAACTTCATCAATTAAAAATCTAAGAAATTTCTGTTTTATTTAATTCTTGCTTATCATTTTCAGTAGGTATTACCTTTGACAACGGGGTATGTTTAAAGTAATTAAGAGTAATTCTGTTTAGGATAAAGACAGCTTTTTAGATGTAGTCTAAAAATTGAAGTGAAAGTTCATCCTTGTACTAAACAGCTACACTGGCAGAATCTCCCGGTCATAGCAAACATGAAGGCCACCTCCGCAACACCTGGGGCTCATGCGACTTTGTATTTCGCATGCCTTTGTATCTTGCAGTATGTCCATTGTCTCTTTTAAGGATCCATTGAATTTCTAGGGGCATCACTCTGACTAAACCTGCCAGGACCTGTGCTTTCGGGTTGCAGGTTGATTTTAGATTTCATTCACACACACCCCACAATAATTAAAAATTCCACATTGCCCTGATGACCTCTTCAGACTGTCTTGGGAGAACACATCAGCTTTACTCAGAAATGTAACATCCTCTACAACATGGTGAGGACTGTACCCAAAAGACAGCACCTCGCTTCTGTATTTTGTTTTTTATCCTGGTTTATCTACAGGCTCACTCCAGCATTTCATTGCAAATCCTCTTCTGCTTTTGGAAATCGATAATCTGAGAGCCAATTTACTAGCAGCACACAAATGATCCCGGGTTAAAAGGCAGGAAGCTGACAGGATATCACAACAGTTGACTTTTCAGTCAGTCCAGATGTACTGAAGCCTTCATAGCACTCTTCTCAGTTGGGCCCATGGCTGGACTGTGTATCTCCCCAGCATGTTTGGGCAGTGATATTCGTCACTTGCTGTCTCCTGCCGCCTGTGTTTCTCACTACAATGACAGATAGTTGCATTCAGCTCATGTGACGCCCGCCCTATCCGTTGCTTCAATATTTCTTCTAATGATTGTCTAAGCTCCTGAGATGTCAAAGCCAGGCCAGCAGAGCTCATGAATGAAAAATCTATAATGAAGCTGGCACTCTAATAGAGTCAGGCTGCTTTTCAAACCTTTCAATTCAGAAACCGCAAAGCAGATTTGACAGATAGCAAGAGTGAGTGAGCGACTGTGGAGAAACGCCGGATCCCCTCCCACTTTCTGCCTGGTCTAGTGGAGGAGGAGAAGGTTACGACACGCTTGGGATGCTGGCTGCAGTGCTTACCTGGGGCGGGGTACCCAACGTGTCCAGGGTGGGAGATACAGGACACTTGGATCGGCAGCTATCTCTAAAATGGCCTTCTGCTTTTTAAGAGTGCTGTGAAAATGCAACACCAAAACAGAAAAAAAAAAAAAAAAGGAAAAAAGGTAGGACTTGGAATAATATAAGGCAGACTGGACTGTGTACCTCAGAAATGGGCCTCACCCCAAGCAGCCTGATCCCAAACACAGCAGTGCTAACACTGAACCACTATGCTACCTTAGAATTAACATAACATGAATAATAATATATGACAAAAAACACTTTTTTTAAAAAAAAAAAAAAGGGTCAGACACAAGTTATCATTTAACAAATGGTGCCTACAGGGTCTCACAGAAGTCATGCTAAATCCATCTTAATTTGAGAACCTACTCCTTCCACCACAGGGTCACCGTGGGAACAATAGGTACGAGGCAAGCCACACTGAAAAGTGTAACTAGAGCTGAAAAGAAGCATGATTTTCATTTAATATGCTTATATCCAGCATACATACATTTGCTATCTGAAGTCAACCAGACATATCTTTGGAGACAGTTGTGCCAATCTGCCAACTATCAAAAGACACAGAGATTAACAGACAAACCTTTATTTGACCCTGGAGGAAATTTGGCTTTTTACAGAATCTCTTTAAATAAATAATTGGATAAAAGAATAGATACACAAACACACCCGAATACCTATAAACAGAAGAAAACTTAAAAGAAAGAAAACGTCTGACTTGGCCGCGCCAGTGAGGTACTATACAGGTGTATTGCTGTTGATATAAAGGAGCCCCAGTTGCATTTCTTGATGCACTTCTGCTGAATGATTCATTGGCTCAAAGCCCTCGGTGGTGTTGTGTCAGAGAGAGGATGTGCAGCATTGTTCTTAATGGCACTCAGTTTTGTTTTTATTCTCCCCTTCACTGCGACCTCCAGAGGGTCCAGAGTGTGCCCTATAACTAAGCCTGCCCTTTTAATTAGCGTTTTGATTCGGTGGTCCTCTCTTGAAGTGATGTTACCAGCACAACACACCACAGCATAGAAAATCACACTGGCCATCACAAAGTCATAGAAGAAATGAAGAATGTCACTACTTACATTAAAGGAATGCAGTCATCTATGAATATACAGTCTGATCAGCCCTTTCTAATATAGTTTCTCTGAGTTATGAGACCAGTCCAACCTGTCATTAATGTGGACCCCCAAGTAATCCTTGGAGTGGACCACCTCTCCATCCACTCCCTGAATAGTGACCAGACATGGAAGCTCTTTAGTGCAGAGAAAGTCAATAACCAGTTCCTTGGGTTTGCTGATGTTAAGTTGCAGACAATTCTCTTTGCACTAAGAAACAAAGTTCTCCCATTGACTCCTCTCCTTTGTCTCATCCCCTTATCAATACACCCCATCAGTGCAGAACCATCTGAGAATGTCTGCAAGTGTCATGACCTGCTGTTATATTTATAGTCAGTGGTGTACAGAGTGATAAGAAAAGCAGACAGGCCTGTTCCTTGTGGTGCTCCAGTGTTGCGCTTACGGTCCTTGAGTCTCTCAAACTGCGGTTTCATATTAGCATATCTCTGGGTTTACCACTTAACAGGAATGGCTGGATGGCACTGAAGACACTGGAAAATTCAACAAACAGCAACATTTATTTATATAGCACATTTTCATACAAAAAAATGTAGCTCAAAGTGCTTTACATAATGAAGAATAGATAAATAAAAGACACAGTAAGAAAATAAAATAAGTCAACATTAGTTAACATAGAATAAGAGTAAGGTCCGATGGCCAGGGAAGACAGAAAAAACAAAAAAAAAACTCCAAACATACTCATTACAATGCTGCCAGCTTTGTCCAGGTGAGGATAAGTCTTGTGAAACAGATAATTACATCCTCCACTCCAATCTTTTTCCAATAGGCAAACTACAGTGGGTCTAGGTGGACTACCACAAGAAGATTCATATAGTCCAGGACCATCCTGTCAGAGGTCTTCATGATGTAAGACATATGTGCCACTGGTCTGTAGTCATTAGGTGAAGAGGGACCATAAGGAAAGTTTAATTTTGACAGAAGGTGGTTAAAGAATGTAGTGGTCAAGCAGATAATCCAAAAATGGTCTCAATTGGTGGATGGTGGCCTATTCCAGGTGTACTGCTGGTCAGAAGAACATGCAAACAGCTCCATGAATTTGTTACACTGGAAGAAGAACGTAATCATTTGTGGCATTGGTCTGTAGAAGGTGTTTATGGCTACTTTTAGAATGAGTGTATAAAAGCCTCATTAAGCCAGAGTCTGTTTGAAATGGACAGAACAGATGGATGTCATCCTGACTCCTCCTTGGATGAACATACAATACTGAACAACTGTAAAACAACTATATTATTCACTGACTTCTCTTCAGCTGTATGTGTAATGTATTACACACTGTAATGTATATAACACATATTTCTTGTCTTAATATCTTCACTCTGGTGGCTGTTAAAGGATAATTGCAGGTTTAAAGTATGAGCTGCAATTCTAAAAAAACATGTTACCAAGGAGGTTGTGCCCCCTGTTGGATATGCCAAGACATACATCGTTGGAGGATGGAGTTGACAGGAGCAGCCAGAGAGAAACCAGATGAGGGCACAAGGAGAAAACATACAGGCTGCACACTGAAGCCCTGCCTTGAGTCTGAACTGAGGTCCCAGGAAGAGTATCACTTAGCTGTAATCTATATTTAATTTGTGTAGCACCTTTTCCAGAACACACGCTAATAAGAATACAGTTCACAGCAACAAGATAACAAAAGGCAATACAAGATCTGAGAACTCTGCAAACAAAACAACTTGTTAGGATTTACTTCATGGCTTTGTGTGCCTTGAATTCTATAGCTCCTTTACTAGGTTAGCAGAGGACTTGAGGCAGCCTGGTGTGCCAGCCGTAGCTACCAAAGTGATGCTAAGGTGGCTCCATTCTCCTCACTTGAGCACACACACGGTCTGCAGCTCTTTGCCGAATAAGAGGAGAAAGCAAGAAGGCGATGAGGTTTTGCTTATTTTTCTATTAAACAGCAGCATATGGCAACCTTTAAGCATTGAAGGCTGGCACCAGGCAGCGTGTTGGCTTCTATGACTGAGCAATAAAAACAAGGCCATATGGAGCGTGCTGCGTTCGGACGAGTGACGCTGGCAGCTAACGAATGCAACCGGATTCATAAATATTTTACCTGCCGATGGCCTTTTGCCCCTACATCCTGCTGCTCATTTGTCTCAAGTGATTACTGCAGTAAAATGGCTTGTGCTTGTGCCAGCCATTTCACCAGTGTTTCAGAGAGGCAAATCGTCATCACCATCATCATCAGTAATATCGTTTCGCAAGCGCCAGTGGTAAGAGGCCCCTCTAGATGGACAGATGGTGCGCATCTTTAATTAGCAGTAGCTGCTAGGGATGTAGAAACACACGCCTTGCATTATGCTGCTGCCAGAGGTGCCATGTAAAAGACACCAGGAATGCTCCTTCTGCTGATCCACACTTTTCTCCCTGGCATCCCCAACCTGGGTGGCATTCCGGCGTGTGTCTCTTCATACTGTGCTTGAAAGGCCCACCTTTCAGGTGATTCCTTGGCATGAGACATCTCTGCAACAGTCTCCTGGAGCCACAGGATGGAGTCCTCAGTATCACCCAAATGAACCGGCAATCCTGCAAAAGGTCCACACTAAAAGAGATCAAGATGAATCACTGAGCATTTTGACGGCATCGTTTCGACTCACCTCATGTAATTCATACTACATGTGGTACCTCATAGATTGTCGTTTAATTAGCTCTTACTCCCATGTTGTACAGATTTATGCATTTAGTAGATTATGGGATAAAACAACAGAAACACTTTGGGGAGCAGCTGCAGACTAAAATGGCAGCACGGGCAGAAGGAAGAAATCGCCTGTCCTGACATGCACTCTAGAAGAACTGCAAGTGACAATGGGCTTGGCAGAGAAACAGATGTGATCTGCTGAGCACGTTTACCAAAGGCAAGACTCGACATGACATGCACATGTAAAAAATGTCCCCCTTTCAACTCCTTCCCTATTTGTAGCTGACATTCCGGTGCGAAGCAGATCACTGGAAGTTCGCACAGGCGTGTAAAATGGTGACAGCACATTATCAGTTTTCAGCTTTATGACCCGTTGTTTCATTACGCTTTTCATCTTGAGTAAGAATCTCTGATGAGTCGGGAGCCTACGAGACA
Organism: Polypterus bichir lapradei; assembly: GCA_026402145.1. Lineage (NCBI taxonomy): Eukaryota > Metazoa > Chordata > Cladistia > Polypteriformes > Polypteridae > Polypterus > Polypterus bichir. The sequence goes on from JANRMT010061414.1 coordinate 26,061,462, forward strand.
AACTCTTCCAAATCAGTGCCTTTGCCATCCATCAAGAATTACTAACAGTTGTTCTCATTGCAGTGGTGACACTTTGAGGAGTGGGGCTTAAAATCTGCCAAACCCATCTCTTGCAGCCTTTGTCAATTTTCGTAAAGCGTTTGACTCGGTTGATCGTGTTCCCCTGTGGGATATCCTGAGACTTCACAGGATTCCCCCCAAAATTGCTGGATATCATGGCTGGCCTGTACAATTTAATGTGAGTGCTGCGCAGAGTGAAGGCAGGACCTCTGTGTTTTTCCCAGTTGATTCTGGGGTTCATCAGGGGTGTGTTTTTGCTCCTACTCTGTTCAGTGCTTGCATGGCCTGGGTTTTGGGCAGGAATGTGGGGTCCAATGGCTGTGGGGCATCTGTTTGTGAAGAAAGATTCACCGATCTTGACTTTGCTGACGATGCTGTGATGTTTGCAGAGTCAATGGAGGCTCTGATCGGGGCGCTCGAGAGACTGAGCGAGGAGTCTGAGTGTCTGGGCTTGCGAGTGTCCTGATAAAAACCAAAGAGCCAGGCCTTTAATGACCTTTTAGGCATGGCCATCAGCAGTGTGTCTGTCTGCGGAGAGCATGTTGACCTTGTCAAGAAGTCTACTTACCTTGGCAGTGTCATTCATGTCTCTGGTGGCTCTTCCTATGAAGTCAGTAGACAGATTGGGAGAGCATGGGGGGTCATGGGGTCGCTGGAAAGGGGTGTGTGGCGCTCCCAATATCAAAAGAATGAAGATCCAAGTCCTTAGTGTCCTGGTGCTTCCTGTTTTTCTGCATGGTTGCTATCCAGTGACCTGAGACAAAGACTGGACTCCTTTCGTGTTGTGTCTCTTTGGGTACCACTAGTTTGACTTTGTGTCATGGAGTCCCAAATGAGGCATATTACCGGCATTGTGAAAGAGCGTCTGTTACGACACTATGGTCATGTGGCATAATTCCCAGAGGGAGATCCGGCTTGCAGAATCCTCATTGTTGAGGACCTGAGTGGCTGGATGAGTGCAAGGGGACGCCCACGTAACACCTAACTGTGACAGATAGATGGTCATTTCCGGAGAGTTTGGCTGGGCCTCATGTCTGCCTGGGTGCCAACCAGGATCATCAGCTGTTTTTTTGTATGGTGGGTACAGCAAAAAACGCAGGAAAAATCATTCAAAAACAACATTAAAAAAGAAAATACTTACCAGCAAAGGAAAACACCCTGGCTGTAACATAAACTTCATGTTCTCTCATCGTACCAGGAGTTCATAGATGTCTAACAGCTGCCAGGGCTTTGTTCAGGTGCCCGTGCTGCCATATGCGGTGGAGACGTGACATTCAGAAAGTCTCAAGAGCTAGAGACACGTCCATGGTCCACACAGCTGGCATCTTCACCATGCAAGTGGGCTAGGAGCTCTGTTAGATTGGTAAATATGAAAGGTGCTGTAGTAGACAGGAAATAATATGTCATATAGAAAGGAAAGGAACTCTATCAAACAGTTAGACATGAAAGGTACCTCAGAACGGATGTATAGTTAGTTCCAATTGCAAACCTTCAGGTAGTCTCATCCGTGTCAATAGGGATGACTAGTCTTTGCTTTCTTCCTATTAATGTAGCTTTTAGCTCCTGGTATCTACCATTTGTATAGCGGAATGCCAAGTCCTTTCTTGAGCAGGCTTTCTTTTCAAGGTGGTAATGTTGTGTCACTTGTTAAGGGCTTGCATTTAGATGGCAGGCTGTTAATTAGTGTGAAGCACGCAAGGCGGTCTGAATAAAGGTGATGGCAGGGGAAAACCCAAGGCTTGAGGCCGTGTGCCTGTGTGAAGAAATGTGTGTGATTTCTGTGGGCTCAGCAGAGCAGGAGTGCTCTTCCATCCATTCATCTGTCCAATTTTCAAACCACATAATGAAGTTTAGGATGTGTAAGAATCAGTGTCTATACTGGTAGTACTGGGTATAAGGCAGGAACCAATCCGAGAATGGATGCCAATCCAACACAGCGGCCACTGATCTTTAAACCCACACTGGGCCAATTTAGAGTCGCCAGTTAACCTAAGGTGCTTCTTTGGAAAGTGTGATCTATCTGTCTGTCTGTCATGGGAAAAGATGAGAGACACTGTCACGGTGTTCAGGTGCAAATATGGTAACCCTTTTTAATAAGAGGCAGTTCCTAACAGTGTAACTAAATGAATGAACAGAATAAAATGGAAGGAGCATCAGTTCACCAAATCATCAGGCACATTTGTCTTTCTTTAAGGAGGGTCTGTTCTTAAAAAGATCACGGCCTTGAATGATCAATGACTTCTGGTGGCTCTTGTTCTTAAATAGAAAGCCTGCCAGAAGATTAGTGGTTTCTGTTGTGAAGCAGAAGTGATGTAAAGATGTAACAGCAGTTTACGACTATATTTCACTCCTGTCCTTCACCATCCCTCTCTTACTTGACCAAATCTAGTTTAGCACTCCCAAGGTTTGCGCTTGTGACACTTTGGTTTGTCGAGTCCAGGAGTGTTTTAAATGGGTTCATTTATTTATTGATTTAAGAGTTTAAAGTTCACTTTCCCAGTAGCTTAACTGCCTGAGACAGTTGGTTCTAGAAGGGAGAACAAAAAGAGAGCAAAGATAGAATGAGAAAGATAAGAAATGAAAGGGTGAGTGCTTGTAAGAAGAACAATTTAATGAATGGTATTCCTTGTTGAGAGAACGGGAGCAGTGGAGTTGTTTCTTGACTTTTGGGACTTTAGCCCCTGATCTTCTAGAGCCCCCCAACCTCACACCATGATCTCAGGAATCTGACGCCGGTTCTGCATTCTGACATGCATGTATGACTTCCATGAAACTCTACTGGGACAAATACCCTCAGACCCGGTGTTCTGTGTAAGGTACTTGTAGGAACAGTGCCATTATTTTAAGGGTCAGGGGTTAAGCCCCTAATAAGTGCTAAAACTAGCCCCACACATGGACGGGGCAGGCAACATCGGCTCCATTGACCAGTGGCCTGCGTTGAGGTCCCACAGTGCTGCATGTCTAAGTCTGCTGACTTTCAGTGAGCACAGAAGAATAGCGGGAGGCACAGGAAAATGAATTAGAAAGGAGGATCCAGAGCACAGCGCCATTCCTGTAGAGAGCAGACTGGGGGCACCAACTGAGGTGGCAGGTCAGGATGTGATGGGCTACGTTAACAGGGATTGATTGTGATGTCAGGAAAAAGGAATAGCACAGGAAGTATTTCTACTAGATTTTAACAGGATTTATTAAATTGGATACTTAATTGTTTAGCACTCCCCAAAGCACTGTTTTCATGGGCATGATTTTTACTGAAGACATATTTAATTCTGCTTATTGCACTGTGACACTTTCATTCTGTGTTGCTTCATAAACTTCTGCTTACACTTTTGAACAGAAAGTCTTGTCTGTTTCCTCAGTTGCCCTCCATCTCGGTTCATGACAATCAGATGTCCCACCAGAGGGTGGTCACACACACTGTCTATCATATGTTGTCTTTTTATCAGTCATATAGAGACTTTTATCTGTAAAATATAACCCCTTGCATATCTATGTCTCTGTTTATCTATCTGTTATATAGTGCCTTTCTTATCTAGGTTTCTGTCACCTCTCTTTGTCTTTACAGCCCTCGGGCTGTGATGCTTTTGCTGTAAGGCACATAAGACAGGCCGTCATAGTCTCCTTGTTGCAGCTTCCAGTCCTGCGAGGACGTTTGATGTTTACCATGATACTGAAGCTTGTGTCCCGGCACTCGTCATTCCTGGTGTTTCTTCTTGCTCTCTGTGATCCATATTTCAGCAGTGCACCCAGTGTGTTTTTAAAAGTAATGACTGCAAAGATGTTTCTCTCCCAGACTTTTGAGTATGCTGTGTTGTGCGCATTTTTAATAGCTGCACACAGTTTCACTTGGGCTGTGAGGGTGATGATTTATACTTTGGCCATTGGGCAGACTGAGAGTTTCTTTTCTGTGGGTTCAAGGGTGTTTGGCAGTGTCCACGGTTTTTTAGATGTGAAGCAATGTCCCGAACACCTGATCACTTTTTTTATATCTGGTGTGTCCAATTGAACTATTTCAGAGGCTTCTTCACTTTTTAACATTCATGGATGCACGATCTAAACTGAACAGGCCAGTTCCTTTCAGGACTCTTGTGTTTCTTGCTCACAGTAAACTCCTCGATTAAGCTGACATTTACATTTATGAAGTGAAGTCAGTCATACATGCACATGTTTTCAAACCCCCATAATCCATTTCTGGGTCATGGAATGGGATGGAGTCTATCGCATCAGCAACAGGTGTAAGGCAAGAACCAGGCCTGGAGTGGACACCAGTCCATTGCTCACACACACACACACCCACACTCACCAGTTTAGAATCACCAGTTAACCTAACCTGCATGCCTTTGGTGATCCATCCAAACAGGAGGAAAATCAGAAGACCCCTCAGACCTGGAACTAGATTGGGATCTGAACCCTGGACCTGTGAGATACTACATCTCCTTCCCATCCAAGGCTGGCTCATTTCTCTTGTCATATTTTTTGTCCACAAAAGCTGTTGTCACATGACGTGACTTCAAGTCATGGAGTATGTCAGACCTGCCGACTGCAGTTGCTGATCATGTTACGTAAAACACAACATCAGACAGACAAGCTTCTCTTCTGTTTGTGAGGCCTAAATCACCTCTTTTCCTTATTCTTTTCCACTGCATTAAATGCATTGTACTTCTGAATGAGCGTTCATTGCTTGTCATCTCTCTCGCACACAGAGCCCGCCCATATGACTAAAGACAAAATATTTGATTTTGTCAGAGTGAGTCATGTACTAGCTGGAGCGAGTTGCTGGGTATGTCATATTGCATGACTGCCTCCGACTCGCAAAGGTGAAGGCTATGACTGAAAATTACTGGAAAAGTCTTGTGATGTGACATGGCCTTAAGAGCGCCTGCCCCTTATTGGCTGGTATACACAGTTTAAACCTGAGAAGAGACAAGCCAGCACCTAAAGTGACTGCTGAACTCATTTCTGCTTGTGTCTGTATGAGAGTTAGAAGTGTTTAAAGGCCTGAAAACCTTGATCCATGGCGCAGTGGTTAGTGCTGCTGCTGCCTTACAGCTCTGGGATACTCGGTTCAAATGCTGGGCCAGTCACTATCAACATGGAGTTTATATGTTTTCACCATGTTAACTTGCAGTATTGCATTAACCTTATAATTGTTTGGCTTGCACCTGTTGTGAATCTAACAAAAGGAGTGCAGGCCTTAAAATATCCACAAAAGCCATACCCATACTCCACCAGGCCTAGACCCAAACATAGCCCTCACTTCAGTCAGCCTGGCTCCATCCTCAAATAACAGGCTTCCAACATGCTCAAGCCCAAAAAATCGGGCTAAGGCTTTTCAAAGCCAGGAGTATCAAACAATACACTTATAGATGATAGTGAAACCATAAATCTCTGATCCAATGACAAAACGGAACAAATGTCCTTTATGATTAAAGAATGCTATCAATTAATCAAAAAGAAGCACAAATGAAACAAAAGAGCAAATATAAGCAACGAGGAGTTACTGTACCTAAAAGGCTACCCAGGCAACCAAAATCAGTCAATATACCAAAACTAGAGCCAAATATCAAGAAAACCAGGAAAGCCAATACTGCAAAGATGACTTCAGTAATCAACTCAGTGCCAATCTGGGGCACAATGGACGGTCCTCCAGTTGAAAGGTCACGATGGCTGGCCACCCTAGGCTCTGTGTTAAGGGGACAGGGAATATAAATAATTACGACTAGGCTAGCAAACATACGACATACTTAATAAATAAAAGAATGTTCAAAACATAATATACAAAAGGACAAAAATATAATATACACATTACTAATATTTAAAGATGAAGAAACCCTGGCTAAAGCATGGCAGGTCTGCCAGCATAGGCTCTGGACCCCCCACGGCCACATGGGTTTAGCCCAAGTGGCTTTGTGCTTGAAGTGCAACATTGTCCTCACCAGAGGTGGTCCCTACCTTGCAAATAATGCTTGACTGTGTCCCCACCATGGATGAATGCCTGTGTACCCTTCTAGGTGACATTTTCCTTTCTGCTTATCGCTTGCTTGTTTTTGATTACATTTCTTTTCTTTTCTTTTTTTTGCCACCAGCGTTTTTCAGCTTATACTCCGCAGAGACACATTGAATCATTTTACTTGACCCACTCCACAGGTCTGAAAACAGCCTTGAAAGGTGGGTATTATGAGGGGTGCGTCTGTTTAGTTAACTCCCACCCTGACATGCAGGCCATGAAATGAGCACCGACGCACCTATTCTCTTGTGTTGTTGGCCTTTATTTATTTGGAATCGGCGCCAAATTTAATATTTTGCATGACACAGAGGAAGCTGTCAAAATCATAGGAAAAGGAAAAAAAAAGAAGAAATTGAGAAAAATTACAGCCGTTGAAAACCAACAGAGCAGGCCGATGTATTATTAATGTCCCCACAAACTTGCATTTTAAATAATTAAGGGAGGCTAGCAGTCTGTATAATTCTTCACATCTCCTACAAAGCAAGGAGATGTCTGCATCTTCCATGTTGGAAGAAATCAAAATGGAGTAGTGTATCAGGATGTTTAGGACATGCTGGTTTTCAATTTTGAAGAGGTTTCAGCTGCTATGACTGAGTTCTGAGTTTGTGCCCAGCTGTCCAAGTGAGCAGGATGGACGCCCATCCTAAGATGACTAAGTTCCCATCTCCTGCTTTGATCCACCTTTGTCAGTTCAGTGTTTGACCAATTAGAAAAGTTAGAAAATATATAGAAAGTAGAAATCTTGAAATGGCCGATTGGCGTGGTAGTCATCACATTTAAGAAAGGAACACACCGTCTGGTTTTCAACTACAAAAGGATCACACTCCTCAAGTAAGGCCTAAGGCTGGGTGCTGGAGCAGAAGACTCCATCTGACAGTTCAGCCAAAGACACAGAAGGAACAATGTGGACTCCTTCCTGGCCCCCGGACCAGTAGACCAGCTCTTCTCCCTGGTGCAGCTGCTGGAGGGTCTACAGGTGTTCTATAGATTTGTAAAAAGCATGTGACTTGGCATGTGTTATGGGAGGAGCTACAGGAATATGGGGTCACCGGGTCGCTCTTGTGTGTCATTCATTCCCTATATGAATGCAGTGAGAGCTTGGTGTGAATTTGAATTTGTTCACGGTCATTGTTGGGCTCCATTTCTTATCTCTCATTCTGTTGTGGTTTTCATGGACAGGATATCAAGATGCAGCCTGGGGGATGTTGTCCAGTTGGAGAGGCTAGGAGTAGCATTGTTGCTTTATGCAGCTAGTGTTTCCTCTTTGCCTCACTTGACTGTGAACTTCAGCACACACTCAAACTATTTACTGCTAAGTGTGAATAGTTTGGATCAGAATCAGCACCTCCAAGTCTGAGGTCATGGTTCTCTCTCAGGAAAAGTGTGGATTGCATTTCCCAGGCGAGGACAAAACATTTGTGCTTACTAGTTCAGTTCAAGTATCTCAGGATCTTGTTCACAAGTGATGGCAAAAGGGAACATGAGATCAATCAGAAAATTAGAGTGGCAGCAGCTGTTTTCCAGGTGCTGTACCAGTGCATGGTGGTAAAGCTGGACCTGAGTCTAAAGACAAAATGTTTGGTTTATCAGTCGCTCTATATCCCTGACCTCACATCTGGTGGTTGAAATTGAGGTTTCTTTGCAGGGCTGCTGGGCTGAAACTCCATGATAGGGTGAGAAGCTCAACAATTTGGGAGAGCCTCAGAGTGAAGTCGCTTCTCCTCCTGATCGAAAAGAGCCAGTTGAGGAGGTTTTGGGGATGCTGTATGGATGCTCCTGTGTGTATCCACATATACTTACTTTGAGTACATCCCTGGTGCTTGGGAACTCCTAGGATTTTCCCAGGTAAAGATGGAATCTGTAATTGTAGACAGGGAAGTCTGGGATAACCTGCTTGGCCTGCTGTCACTGCCACCCACACCTGGAAAAGTGGTTTCAGAAAACAATAAGTGATGGAAAAACTCAGAGCCTGGGTGCTTCTGGCAAAGCCTCATTTCATCCATTCATTTTCTAACCTGCTTATCCAGTTCAGGGTCATTGGGAAGCAGTGCCATTCCAGCAGCAGCGAGCACAAGGGGATAGCCAACTCACTTTTTACGTTCGACCAATTTAGAGTTAGGATGACTCTGAGAAGATAAAACCTAAGTGCTTCTGAAAAGAACCCTCACATAGACCAGGAGGGCAGAGGGAGTGCCAGGAGCTGTGCAGCAGAAGTGCCCTCATGCCAGTCATCTTCAGGTCAGAGTGCATGGCATTCAGTTACAATATGTGGAGCAGCTACCTGTCATGAGATGCAAGTTTAATTTATTTTTTGTGAGAATTTCTGAATGTATTTTTACAAACTATATATCTTTTTCTGTGTATTGTGAGACAAAAATTATGAATTTAATGTTAGCATTAGAATTTAGAGTGAATTGAGAAAGCCGTATATTTTTACCTTTGTGCCATGACTCCATCTTTGTTTTCCTATGGACACCACCATTTCAGAACCACTACATTTATTGTTTCCATGGCGATTCTCCTAGAATTCCCCAGGATGCACAGTGCTCGTCACGTTGTCAGACCAATGGCATAGAAGTCGACACAAGCATTTCCATTCCGAGTTTCTGAGTTTGTGGATGGAGACTAGTGTTCGTGTTTTCTAAAAATCCTGTCAGTTTTTGACTTCTTGCTGTTGTTTATGACTTTCGATTTCTGGTTACATTTGTGTTGTCACGTTGGCTTGTTCATTTAGGATGTCATTCTCTTTGTAATTTGTATTAATTTTACTGTCTCTTCTGGACATTCTGTGAGAAAGTGACAGGTTTCTGAAGGAGTGGAACTCATCAAAGTCCACCAAGACAGCTAACACATGAGCCCTCTACTGTCTGGATGATCGATACTTTTATTGCAGATAGACATGATTATTATAATCTTACCAGTTCATGAAATTTAGAAAAGGGCTTTAATGAAGTCTAACAACAAAGTCAGCCTGCAGAAGCAGGTTTCATGGCCTTCACAGCCCTAAGTAAAGCCAACCTTTTAAAAGAGAGAGGAGGGAATTGTGTCAAAACCTGGCCCTATTAACAAAACGAATTAACTTTTATATTAAGTTTTTATATAAAACGAAAAAGAAAATACCTAAAAGTAATCCTAAAAATAACAAAAAATCAGTCCATAATCCTGAAATCAAAATCTAAAACAGAGCTGAAGTCCTTAGACAATAAACAAAAACGGAAAATGAGCTTACAAATGCAAAATCCAAAATTGTAACCAAAATTCTGAAGAAGAGCCGATCAGTGATAGTGAACGTGCTAATCCCTCAACGCCAGTACTGGGACTTTCCCATACTTATATAGGCCTACAACATCAGGGTGCTCCACCCCCTTAGACTCAATAGAAGTAAAATGTAAAACAAAACACTAATAAGTACATAGTTAACATGATGCAAACTAACAAAACAATAGTCACTAAGAATTAATAAAGTACAAACAACATCTACAAAATAGTAATTGCAAGACAACAAAAAGGTTAAATAGATTAACAGATAAAGAAAACATACTCAAGCCAGGCATGAAGTCCTGGCAATACCCCAATGTCAAGTTTGTGAGGAACCATGGCAAGCAATCCATGAATGAGGAGATGGAGACTGAGACGCCCAGCAATAACAAGAAGGGAGTGGAGGACATTTCTAAAGCAAGCTAATTAATTCACCAAATGTACCGACTGCGACACGCTCACGCTACATGACTTGCTGCGACTCACCTTATAGAAAGCCTTAGCGGCCCTCTTTGATGATGCACATAGTCTCATGTTTTGCATGAGGCAATAACCAGTGAAGCCCTGCCTAACACTCCAAATAGAGGCCTGTCACCAACTTTAGTATGGCTGGTATGTTGGCTTCTAAATGTTACCAAGACGGCGGGATGAGAGCTGGTGATGTGTGAATGAGGCGAGAGAGCAGAAGAGTAGAGCTGGTGTCCACCACTCCCGGAAGATGAGCAAGATTCTTCGGCACACAGATGGCCCGCACTGCAGTTACACAAAGGCTACTAGACACCTTACAAAGTGCATTATAGGGCTGCCTCGAGTGATGCCATGTGTGATACCCTCACCTAGTGGTGGCTTTGCCCGGCATCAGTCTCAGTTGACACACAGGGAAAGCACTTCTTAATGCCGCTACGCTCGCGTAAGGAGTTTGCGGTGGCTCAGGTGGGGAGTCTTGGGACCGTGACGGAAAACCTTTCAACATGCAGGGCTCTGAGCGCGAGACGAGTTGTAAGAGAATAAGAACTTTTTGATATCAGGAGGCTCCAGCTCATCCTTTCTATTCAAGATGACAGGCCTTTTGAAAGCTGGCAGGAAGGCTTCACGTTGACATTTAAGTCCTGTGGCGGGGCTTTATATCACAACACAGATGTACTGATTCTTTCCTTTTTTTCTCTCTGTTTTTTTGCACCCGGTAGGGAGTTACTGGAAACTTAATTAAAATGAGTAGTGGCACAGACTGTGGCAAACAACGTGAAATCCATCAAGAATGGGGTGAACTGTCAGTGGGACCACGTCAGGGATTCATAAAATGTGGAAAAAAAAAAATAAAAAGAGCTAATAAATCTGGACTTTTGGCAGCTGAAGTCCTGTCCAGTGCCAGCCTTGGCGGCTCACACACAGAGGTGAATGTGCCACCAAGATGGGTGCCCATTCTCTCAAAGGCTGTTCTTTAGAATGTAAATAAAGTGGCACGCACTGCCATTATTAGTCAGCCGGAACCACAGCGGGCGCATCCTGGGGCATTTTGTGTCCATCATGCCAGTGTTCACACTGCACTACTGTGCAGTTTTTGGTAGGTATGGTCACCAGGGTGAACATCCCTAATCAAATGACAGGATCGCCATGCTCTCCTCGGTCTCTCATGTGACTGGTCAGACGTCAGGTGTGGTTATGTACAAAACTGAGTATTAGATTCATTGTCACCTCCTGTGGCTCAAGCGATGAACTCATGACACATGAAACTACCATTTCAGCCTCTACCACTGATGTATCTTCTAACCCTCGACAAGTCCGTTCACCCCCTGGTGCTCACCTTGTAATAAAAGTGTTGAAAGAAATGTACTCTGTTACACACCTTCACTACAGAAGGACTCTGTATAAGATGTAAGACCACAGGTTTGATTCCATTTGAGTGAGGCGCTACATCTGCTGGTGCTCACCCAATACCTGTCAGGAGCCTTGAAGTGGTGTTTGCTGTTTGAAAGGTGACCTCCATAACCATGCCAGCACCACATTACATCTAGTCCTCCATGTTTTTTTTTTCCTTCCCATTTCAGAGATGTGGGGTCTACTCCAGCAGGACTGGGTGCAAGGAAGAATCCAACTCTGTATGGGGTGCCAGTCCATCCCAGGGCTCAGTCACCCAAACAGCTTTGCCGCCATTCCTGTCTGCTATTTGATCTCATGTCCCCTTTTTCTGTCACTCATAAGGAAAATCCTGAGATACCTGAACTCCTGTAGTGGTTAAGTCTTTGTACTTCAAACCCTGAGGTTGTGTGTTCAAATCCTGCTACTGACACTGTGTGGCCCTGAGCAAGTCTCTTGACCTGCTTGTGCTCCAATTGAAAAACGAAAGGAAGTGGAACCAATTGTATCATAAATGTTGTAAGTCGCCTTGGATAAAGACGTCAGCTAAATAAGTACATGTAAATGTGTTGCATATTGGGGTTGTAGGTGGAAGAGTGGGAATACCAGGAGAGAACAGGCAAACTCCACGCAGACAACTGAGAATTAAACCCATGGAACTGTGAGGCAAAAACACTAACCACTGTGCCCTCATACCACCCAGCTTACATTAGAGAACGTTTGCAAATGATATAACTAGACATGCTGGATTTGTGCAGGGACTTTGTTTAAAGATGACTAAGAGGCATGTGGAGCATGCTTCCTTTGTAAGGTCTCTTCAAGCATTGTGGGAATAAAGTCAGCTTGAAGCAGAGAAACTTCTGGCAAAAAGAATGTCATGCCTGAGCCCTCTTTGGTCACTGCCAGTCAGTGAGGAAGAGATCACCGGACTGGAAATTGACCAGCCACGATTCGCATGGTTAATGCAGAGAACCTAAATTAACTGCACTTAACACGGATGTGAAACGCTGTGCATACACTTGACGTGGCTACTTTTCTCAATGGCCCAGAACCTTTGTTAGATTGCCATGAGGTCAAGAACAGCAGTGAAGGAGGATCACCCAAATTGAAACATCTCTGATCGAGCCTCATTCCCAGTGTTTCACTCTGACGCTTCCCCACTGGGAAGAAGAATCTTGGGTGGAGCGAGAGAGTGAGCTGACATTTTCCACTTGGCCACTTTGAAGAGAGCAAGAAGGGAGTCTAGCGTGTCAGGTCATGGGCCCAAATGGATTGGTTGAGCTGCAGGGCAACACACACACTTACTAGTCAGCCTTGCAAGCCCCAGTCACTGCTGCCTTGCTCTTTGAAGTCATTCAGCCCTTCCTTTTCATACACTCACCATAATTTACCTTCCATGATTCAATGTGAATGCTAATGTTTCTCAGCCCCACCTCAGAGTCATATTTATTCCTAAGGCCCACCTCTTGTGCTGTGGTGAGTGCTTTCATTGTTTGTGCTCTGAGGACAACATGCTGGGGATTGAAGACATGTGACTCCAACATCTTTGCTGTTACTTTTATCACCGGCTGCTTTCTGAACAGAAGAGAAGCTAACACTTAGTGCTGAGGCTCAATTTGGCCTTTTAGACGTCACGGCCCTGATTGCTCGGCACATTGAGCAAAACTGGTGTCCTTCACCAAAGCAGACAGGCAGTGAGGCTAAGGCTTCAGACTTTACCAGTTCAATCCCACCTCAGATTGACTGTGTGACTCTGAACATGGCACTGTGTTCCAGTTGTAAAAAAAGACATTATGATAAGGAGACAGAAAAAGGAAAAAGTGTTGGGCATCTCAGTCAGGAAGTCCCTGTTTTAAGGGTAGGGTTTGGGATTGTAGCAAATTAAATGGCAGTGAAGGTGCTACTCTATCAGAGCTCATCTGAGCCAACTGATGCTGATCTGCTTATGAGAGAATCTTTTATACAGCATGAGACAGAAGCAGTCGAGTCTTTTGAGGCCAGAAGTCTCAGGCCGTATGGAAATGGAAGAAAGGGTTCTCTATTACTGGTAATAAGATACAAAAAACACGGAAAAATAGGCTGGGGTACCCGAGGGTATGCCTTGTGTAATGACTTATAAAGTGTTAGGTCACTCGTAGTTCACCAAGCTACACTCGAATGCAGGTTCCACAAATGAACACCAGCTTCCAGTGCTGGGGCTCTTTGTGTTCCATCCTGGGAGAAACAGATGGGATGTCCAGTTTGTGGCCAGAAAAAATGACATCAGTACTCTTGAGAAGGTTCAGTCCTGGAGATAAAAGAACAGACAATGTAACTGGCAGCGCCCTCTCCTGCCTGGAGGTTGCATTGCACGTTTTGTAGTCTTGTAGCTGCCCCCTATTTGCTTGTGTCTGACAATGGTGTATCCCACTCTCCAGTTCTCCCCGCCACCATGCACTGTTAAATTGGTCCCCATAAGACATTCACAAAGCCCCCATGTTTGACAATGTAAACACTTGTGTCATCAACATTTAAGTCACCCAGCATAAAGTAGTGACTCAAATGTGCATTAATAATCATGATAATAAAATGGGGCCACAGTCCGCACCACCCCTCTACTATGGCAGTAACTCGTCTTTTGCCCAGCACCTGGCTCAATGATCTGACTGCAGAGACAAGGGGGGACAAGGCAAGTGCGGGGTTACCATCAGCAAAAGAGGGTTAAACAGAACAAGCATTTACCGCTGTCATGGTACTATTGTGATTTTATCATTTGATCATTTTAGGCTCTTGTAATGATCATCAGTCTGGCCTGTCCTACTCAGAATTCCAGCCTGACGGGATAATCAGCATCTCAGCGAGTCCTGATAGTTTGCATTCTGTACTGTCTTGGTGGTCATCATTTAAGTCTTCTGTAATCGTTGTCATTCTGGCCTGTCCTAGTCAGAATTTGGGCTTTTCCTAATAGTCAGCATTCCAACCTGTCCTGATAGCCAGCATTTCTGGTCTGTTATGAGAACTGGAGTGAAGTACCCTGCTTAGAAAAAAAAAAAAACAGGAGGCATAAGGCAATGTTATGTGACCTGAACACGGAATGTAGTCAAAACACCATGGCAAAATTCTAAACTAGTGATCCATCCTTGTCAGTGTTTTCCTATGTTGTGTGTTTTTTGCATATCGCCTAGGGGTTATCTGTGTAAGCTTTTGCCTCTATTGTTTTGTTTTTACCCCAAGGAATTCATTGGCTTCATTTATTCTTGAATAACACATCTGGTTGTGATTTAGAGTTTTAATTTCGGCCATTTTATCACTGCCATTTTTACAGAGCTACTGTTGGCTCCTATTGCTAGGACCATCTTGGAGTGAGCGTGCTTTCAGAGGTTATGGCACTACTGATTACAACACAACAGGATAAAAGATCATTGAACAGTATACTTGCTCATCCGACTATACGGAGTCTAAAACCCTTCAAACCTTTCAAAAAATGTTGTTTGTTTTGTTTCTCTGGTTTTTGAACTCTTTGCAATCCTTCTTGACTTTGAGTTTTGTCTTGCAGTTCTTGGCTTTGTTGACTGGTAGGTGGTGTTCTGTTTCTGACCCTCGCTTCAGATTTTTGACTACGTCCTTTACTTCCAGTCACCTTCTTAAATCACAGGGCATAACCATCCTGTCATTGCCCTAAGCCCAAACAGAAACCAAAATACTCCACCGTCAAAGCTGAAGATGCCACAAAAAGTCATGAAACACATTCACTGATGCCCAGGTTAATCTGCAATCTCAGAGGGCCAGGAATTGCTTTGTGCCAACCTTTACTGTTATAATGAACAGTTGGTAATTTTATATACATTCCCCTCAAGCGTTTGAGATAATTTTACACTCTAATTTGGGGCTCTCATTACTGTAGATTACAAATCTGCTATTAGTTTTGTCAATTTCAGTTTACTTTTGATGTTATTATTTTATTTTTAACTGTCTTTGCTGTCATTTTAGACGGATATTCCTGGCGCCATTTTGCACCCTAGTGACCAGGGCTGTCCTAGTCTCTGTATGGGTGACCTCTGACCATTTACTCAACATGGTTAAAATCCTCCTTGGAACTTACAATTTCATGAACAATTCCTTTTGCATTGAGCTTTTGTATTTTATTCTTAAATTCTCCGTTTTTTTCATCATTGCCTGTTCCTTGACTATGAGTTTAGTTTACATTCTTGATTTGGTTGCTGATTGTTACTCTTCCTAGTTACGACCCTTTTAGGTTTTTTGACCACATCAGTTATATAATTTCTTTTGATGAGCAGCACACAAAGCAACAAAATTTGTGTAAAACCTCTAAAAAAGATGCAAAGAAAAAGCCAGTATCTTCACTTACCTGTCTAGACATGGCCTTATCCCAGGCAGCCAGCCCATATAAAAACCATAAGCAGACTTCGGCCTGCACAGTCCTAAAATGGGGCCCTGACTTTTAATGTTAAAAACATGCTTTCAGGTTTTCCGCAAAACACCAAAAATGTCTCACAATGGTGGTAAACTGTAATATATTTGGCGTGAGAGACAAGGCCAATGCAGAAATCCTTTTAAATGAAGAAATGCATTTAAAATAAAAAAATGGTAAAATAAAAGTAAAATGGGTTTGCCTAAAAAGGCAATCTAGCATAAACGAGTCCTAATATAAAATGTAAGAACTGAGGGAAAATAAAGAAGCAAAATAAATCTAGAATCCAGAAAATTAAATACTCCCAATGAATGCACTCTCCAAACATCAGTGAACCTCTGAAGGGGCAGCTGTCACGCCTCAGTTATAAAGGCGGAGGGCGGTGCTTCAGCAGTGACATCAAGGTGGCCCGCCTATGGGGGTTCCACCCACAATGCACAAGAAACATAAGCACACTTAAATACTAAAGAATAAGGAAATATAACAATATTAACAGACATTACATAAAAAATAAAAATGAAACAATCAACCGTAAAACAAAACAAAAATAAAAATAACAATTAAAAGGAAATGCACACATAAACCCTGGCTATAACTTAAAACTGTCAACCTAGTGAGTCACAGGCTGCATCATGACAACGATGCTATCAGAGAAGACACAAAAACAATTTATTGACCTTAAAAGTAAGTAGAATTCCTCCTGTTTCAAAACCATAGAAATGCCGTATGACCTTAAAGGGAAAACAAGCAAAATTAAATAAAAATAATAATCATAACACAAAGGGTTAAAAGTGTGACTTGGACCTGCTTCCATTGGCTTTGTGGGGCCCTTAGGCTGCCCACACTAAGATGTCTGCTCTCCCAACACAAACATGTCCTCCCAAAGTAAAGACATTTGTTTAGAGCTCATTTCTAGAAAAAATGCCCCGCTTTTTCTCCCCAGTAAATGAATTACTTGCAATATTTGTATTACATTCAGATCAATAGCATCGCTTCTCAAGGACTCGCGTGTTCGTTATTAATCACTGCTAAAGCAAATGTTTTTTATATTGATTTTTGCCGGCTTTTCGGATTACCAAATAAGCTGGGCCCTTTTTCATAAATTGCCCCTAACAGCTATTAAGAGCAGCATGTCATCAATTAGAAAAGAATCGCTGCCGGTAATGGTCCTCCAGTGGGAACCCTCACATCCTCCTCCTCCTCCTCCGGAGAGATTCCTCTGAAGGAGGTCTGTATCACAGGAGCAGTTAGCATGGGGGTTTCAGGGGGATTGACAAGGACAGGGACCTGGTGCCGTGTGACATTTTGAGTAGTTTTGAGAGAAGCACAGTGGAGGCAGACTGCAGGCTTGTCCCATGCCAGAGAGCTACAGTCCTTTAAATTGACCAGCTTTTGCAATGGAAAGTTGATTTCTCTTATTTGGAGTAGTGATTTTATTCCAGAGTCTTCACAATTACTTTGTAAGCTTCCAGCTGACCACATCTGGCCTGTCAATGTTTTATTGCTGGCTGGTATGTGTTCTCAGCATTGCAGTACCATTAAAAATCAACACCAATAGTCACAAATTCTACGAGGATGCAACAAAAAGATACAATCAGAATGGTGCATATGAAATTATTTGTCTTGATGTTCAGAGAGCATTTGAGAAGGTCCTACATGAGAGGCTGGGCATCACACTAAAAGAGGTGAGAGTTTAGGGTGTTGTATGCAGAACTGGGTAAAACAAATGAAGCAGTGGGTGATGGTGTGAATTGGCCAATGTTAAGAGTAGTGTCCCACAGGGGTCAGTGCCACAGTATTTTTAATATATATACATGATTTGGATAGGAGTGTGTGTATCAAGCTGGTAATGGAAGGTCTGAAAATTGAAAGTACCCCTTATTGGAAGGATTTACGAGTTGTAGTGGACTCGTCTCTATCAACTGCCAGACAGTGTTCAGAAGCCATTAAGAATGCTAACAGAATGATAGGTTATATAGCGCCTTGATGTGTGGCGTACAAGTCCAAGGAGGTTCTGCTCAAGCTTTGTAACACACTGGTTAGATGTCACCTGGAGTACTGTGTACAATTTTGGTTCCAGGCTACTAAAACACAAAGTAGCACTAGAAAAAGTCCAGAGAAGAGCAACCAGGCTGATTCCTGGACTACAGAGGATGAGTTATGAAGAAAGATTAAAAGAGCTGAGCCTTTACAATTTAAGCACAAGAAGATTAAGAGGAGACATGAGTGAAGTGTTTAAAATTATGAAGGGAATTAGTCCAGTGGATTGAAACGCCGACTTTAAAATGAGTTCATCAAGAACACAAAGCCACCGTTGGAAACTTGTTAAGGGTACATTTCACACAAACATTAGGAGGTTTTTCTTTGCTCACAGAACCACAGACACTTGGAATAAGCGACAAAGTAGTGTGGCAAACAGTACGATTTGTAGAGACCCCCTTGATGTTATTTTGGAGGAATTAAGTGAACAGGAGTAGCGAGCTTTGTTGGGCTAAATGACCTGTTCCCATCTACATTTTTTCTAGTGTTTCTCAACATAAAGAGACCTCAATGGATCGTTTATAAGCGGGCAGAAATATCACCATTTGAAGGACATGACCCACTTGTTGCAGTTAACACACTGGTTGTTGCCACTGACTTATAGCTCATTCAGTTATGGCCTGTGTGGACTTTGCATGTTCTGCCTATGTCTTTTTAAATCATTCACCTGGTGGCTGAGACCCAATCTGGGGTTGTTTTCTTGCTCCCAATGCTTCCAGGAGAAGCTGTGATTTCTTTTAAATGTGTTCTGAAAATGGGTGAATAAAAGTACCCCATTTTATATACATATTTGAAGAGGAATCTCCTCAAGATTGTTTTGTGATTGCCCATTTAATAAAACAGCTGAGTCACCTCATTTATGCCCCTTCTTCAGGTGTTAAACTAGGTAGCCCCCTGTCCAGGGCACTGTCTAGCCTTTTGGAGGCACAAGTGGTATACCTATTCTGGGGCCCCCATCTGTTACAACTCCTCTTCTGTATGTCACCCCACTGACCACAAGGCCCCAAAAGGTCACTGAATTTGCTTTCCATCTTCTCTGTTTATTTTTCTTTTCTTGTTTTATTTTTAATAACTTACACTCCAGTCCAGGTTGTGAAGCCCATTTTTGCTCAGTTTCTTCCACCTGGCCTTCTTCTGTTACCTGCAAATGCTGATGTGATGTCTGCTCCCTGTGAGCACCTCACCCTGAAAGGTGAAGTGGTAAAGAAGAGCAGGCCCAGAGGAAACTTGAGCAGGATGTTGGGAGTCGATACAGCATGAGGCAGTGGGAAGATGGAAAAAGAGAACAGTGGTCCAGCATATGCCATGTTAGATGCCTCCTCCTCTGGAGGGAGCTCCAGGTGTCATGTGATCCGTCTGGGGGCGCTGTCTTCTCCTGAGGTGTTGTGCTAGACAAAGCCCACACTAGCACTTCAGTTTCTCTCTGGTTGTGCCTCTCTGTTTTCATACCTAGCCTTTGGAGTGCATTGGAGCATTGATATTACAGAAGCTCCAATTCAGCCTCACCTCTGGGAGACATTGAAGCGGAATATCACTCTGCCCCTTGATCCCATGGGAGCAAAAGCATTCCTGAAGGCAATGAAAGTCATTACATAAACACACGGTGCAAATATGACGTCTTTATGAGGGTCTGCATTCGTGTCCTTCTCTCTCTAGGTGTTTTACACACTGAGCCCTTGAACACCACAAGTATTAAAGGCTGGTGTTCTGCCAGGGTAGAGGGTGGACCAGGAGAAGAAATGCTAATCAAATGTCAAAACTAGCTAGGGAAAGGTTAGAAACACAAAGAGAAAAATCAGTCACCAGAACCCAAAGTGAAGCTCTAAAATTTATGCTGAGAATAACACACAGAACCATAAAGTCTTAAGAAAAGCTGGCACCACACATATTTATTTGTATTTTTATCCAGAAATCAGAATGCATGACACAACATAAAGCAATTTTAAATAGGATAGGCATGCTGTCATCTCAACAGCCGTTGTTATCAATTGAAACAATCCACAAAATCGCCAAATAGTGAAAGCAAAGTTGGATCAAAGAAAGACATGAAAAACTAACAATAAATAGAAATGCAATGCTAAACATTATGCCAAAGGCAGTTTAGCTGATGGTAGGCAAGACAGGATCAAGCACGGGTGAAATGCGTACTACAAGAAATCTCTCAGTCCAAAAGTTTATTTTAAAAGATTTAGTGAAAATGTAACGCAAACAGTTCACACAAGAATAAAGAAAAGGTTGTTACATGCGTGGAATAAAAAATGTCTCTTCTCTAAACGTAGCCTTTTCTTGTCAAACTTCAGTTGTTTCTATACTTAAAGATGCTTTACTTTGCTTTCAGTACACTCTAAACGTACGTCACTGCACGTTCAATAGATCTCGTTGCATTACATTCTATTGGACATGTTGAGGTCCAGTTTCAAACCGTGTGCCCTCCATAACTTACACACGGCAAGGCAGGTCACTAACTGAGACTAATCTGTAGTCAGAGAGACAAGAAATAGTTAGAATGTACCAATTCAATTCAACTTGTGTGGGTTATAAGAACCTCCCATAGACTATTCACTGATATGTAGGCAAACATTTAATGTGATTTAAATAACTAGCAAATGGCTCTTACAGGCAGGATACAATTCAAAACAATTAACATACCAGACCCCAAGAGCTGAAAAAAGAGTGAATGTCAGTGAGAGCGTGTTAGATCCCTCTGGCTTTTCTCTCCATTTCTCTCTACCTTACTGCAGCGTCTTCCAGTATGGAGATAATGCGATAATGCTTAGCAAGCTAGGATGAGAATCCGCAACAGCACAGATACACTACCCTCTGAGACCACAGTTCTTCTGGTGCATAATGGTCTTGACTGCCAGGAGCTGAGGACATTGCTACAGTAAATGGATTCAAAGAAACACAATGTGCCCGAGGATTGCTGAGAGTGACAGATGACCAGGAGGTAAAAGAAAGGCAAGAAATCATTGTCACAGGGAATAGCAAGGGTCAAAATTACCAGAGACCAAACCAGACTGAGCTACCAGGAAAGTTGTAAGTCAAAGAAACAAACCTAGTGCTAAGGCCTACCTGAGGTAGAAATGAACAATCACTAAAGTGGACAAATGTATTTTTATATCTACTGAGTCAATACACCAGCATATTAACAGAGAAGCTCTTGTAAAGTCATATATGAAGTCATTGCTGTTACATCCTTACATACTGTCGATGTTTCTTTAAAGACCACTGCTTAGCACTGTTGCATCAGTGAAGTGATGAATGTCAAGCTGTATTTACGGTTGAGGCCATACATTTACATACACATTGGGTGAAAACATTCAAATTCTAAATTTCTTAATTTTGCATTTATCACATAACTAAACCATTCGTGTGTTAAGTCAATTCTTGTATCACTCTATTATGAAAAAAAAATCTTGGAAGGAGATTAGACGTGATTTGCTCAGAGAGACACTTTCATATTCCATGAGACGAGTCTTTGTGCCATGAGATTTAACCACGTCTGGTGCCGGAAATAAAAGACAAAGAGTAGATGACAAAGTAGAACGTCGTAAAGAATTCAAAAATGCTAGCACAATACACAAGCAAAGCAGGTTAGAGATAATGGAAGTGCGAAAATTTGAAAGTCTCAAAAAAAGGATAATAAAGATCACATTAGCGCAAACAAACGGAAATTATTACTCAGTGAAATAATGGAACAGCGAAAAGAGATTGAATATATTGTTTGGATTTAAACCTTAAGTCGGAGACTTGTAGATCGTCTAATTCGTGTTGCCATCAGGGAAAAATAAAAGTAGTGTTTCTTCCCAATGAAGAGGCCTATCCACGAGAATGAAAAGTTTTGTTGTTTGGTGAAATTGAAATCCACCTACATGAGCGACAGAGACACGAAGTTGCTGGCACATAGCACAGGCCGGGGGGGGGTTGGCGAGTGAAGTGAGGAGGGGGCAAAGACCCCTAGTATATTGATAAATAAATACTTGCAGAAAATGACAGTAGAGAGCGAAGCCCCCTAGTCTACTTAATTTTCAAAAGGTTTACTCCAAAATAATGATTTGTTTCAACTTTTAATCACTATGTCAGATTCTCAGTGGGTCAGAATTTGGAGAACCTTTTGGAGATGGCAGGAGGAACCAGACTTGTGAAGATCAACAAATTTTCTCCTAATTCAATTCTTTTGATTTCCCCATTGTCTTAACCACAAGATGGCACTGGTGCTACAGGTAGGCCCTTAAATACAGCCACAGGTGTCCCATTTAACCACTAATTATGACAATTAGCACCTCAGAAGCTGCTAAAAGTAATCACATCAATTCCTGCAGTCATCCGAGCTGTTTAAAGAGACAGTCATCTTGGTGTATGGAAACTTTGACCCATTGAATACCTGACATGTTGGTTAAAAGCTGAAATAAATCTGTCTCTTAGTCATTGTTTTGGAGGAAAGCTCTTATGAAAATGAAGCAGACACTAACTGACTTAATACGTGAATCGTTTGGTAAAGTGATTTGTGTGAAGTTGGGGAATTTTGAGTTTGAAAGTTTTGAGCCAAAGCATTTGGCCACAACTGTAGATCAGTAAATCTGAAGTCCAAGGCCAGCAGAGGAGTTTTGGCGCAGCATCTGCTGCAGGATGCTGATGGTGCACTTATAAACATCCTGTGCATGAGGCTGCTTGGCCTCTCCGCCTAAACGTACACCATCGGCTTTGGGATGGTGAGTCTAACTGCGGTACAAAATAAAAGCCTCAAAAGCAGCAATGTGCTCATTGCGTTTGTATGGATTAACAATGGCGTGAATGCTCGTTCAGAGGGGTGTCCTTGTCCCCTGGTGCTTCCTGCTCCCATCTAATGATTCACAGTGAAAGAGGCTGACAGTGTGAAGGCCTAACACAGTGAGGAATGAATGGAGCCTCGGTGGCCTGCTGCTCAAAGAATCGCAGAACAAGCGTAATGAACTGGCGAAAGCTTTTCATCTCCCCGGATCGCCACTTCTAAATGGGCCGTGTCCTGCTTGCTTATCTGTGTAATCATTCCTCATGATTGTGCCCATTTGAGTTATTCATGAAGCCATTAGGCCCTGATTTGCTTAACCATATTCGTATCCCTCAACTGGAAGCAATCAGCCATGTTTCGTTTGTGGCCACAAGGAATCACCGGCCTATTTAGACATAAACAGGTGGTGGTGGCGGCGGCCTCTCTGCACGGCCGCTAAGAGGCCAGATGGGATTGATCTTCCTTTCCGTGGGCTGTTTCCAATGAGCCCTGTCACTTGAGCTCTTCAGTTATTTGTGATCCTCCTCCTGTTTCAGCAGACTGTTACAAGTTCTGTCTGTTAGTGATTAAGAATACGATTGGCTCGATATTTTGCCAGCATTTGTTTCTTTAAGAATAAAATACGGCCTGGCTGCTGTAATCACGTCAAACACAGTGGATTGCATCCACCGTGTCTAATTGTTAAATTATGAGCAGCAGGGAGCCGTGTGCGGGCGGCCACAGGAAGTCGAAAGGCTGGGTAGGAGAATTCCTTTATGGGGTCGGTGCTGTGACCGCTGCATCTCTTTAATTTTTAGAGATGGTTTTGATAAACATATCATCAGCCAGGGAGCTCAGTTTTCTGATGACACTAAATGAGGTGGAATAGCAGAAAGCCAAAGCAAAACCTGTGGATCTGAATGGGGTTTAGTAGGTTGGGATCCACTCAAAAGTCCCTCATGTAGCAATGACAGTGTGTGATCACAGCTGACATGTTTTACTGTGTGCCCTTTTTATTGCATTGTAGCCAGCAGGGCACGCTCTTGAATTTACCCTCAAACCCAGAATAGCAAACTGTAATAGTAAATAAACACAGAAGTTAAAAACACCCATTTCAAGCAAAAATAAAGAATCATAAAGGCTGGGGTCCCGGATTGCCCCATGTTTTGGCTGGTCTGCTTACCGAATGTAAACCTCTTCTTCTTACTTCTCTTATGACCACACTGGCTTTTTTCTTTCTCCCACCAGACTCCGCTCCACTCCCAAATCCAACATCACTGGAGGGTCTGTTTGGATGCCATTTTTAAGCTCCCCCCAGGAACCACTTGTAGGGTCAATCCTGCTCTTGAGCTACTAGAATTGCCCTCATAGAGCTCCCTCTAGTGGCCCTGCTTTGGCCTGCACTGCCAGTTCCAGTTTCAAGAACTGTGCAGGTGACCTGTCCATGGGAGGCACAATTCACCTAAAGGACCTCCCTGCTACCACCTGTGGAGTTTAAGACACCAAGTAGTTTTCTACCTATGGTCCCCATTGTCTTTCTATTATAATGCCATCCATGAAATAATGGCTTCCTGGGATC
Source organism: Polypterus bichir lapradei (assembly GCA_026402145.1). Taxonomy (NCBI): domain Eukaryota; kingdom Metazoa; phylum Chordata; class Cladistia; order Polypteriformes; family Polypteridae; genus Polypterus; species Polypterus bichir. Next base: position 26,085,424 of record JANRMT010061414.1, read on the forward strand.
CTTCCATTATATACCAATCTGCCAGGCCATGTCAAAGGTGGCTTCTCATCCAGATTCGGTAAGTGAAAACGTTATAATTACTCTCATAATGTCCCTACATTTACTGCATTTAAGAGCACCTTTACTTGAGGCTGCATTTCTTCTGAGGCTAGTGGTGTCTTCTGTTGCTAAGCAACAGTAATCCCAGCACACACACGGCGAGCCCATTCCGTATTTAGGCGAGCTTTATTCAGTGCGCCTCGGCTCATTCTTAGAGAGCGGTGGGCTTGTGTTTCTCCATGGCCTCTCATGGAGGTGCTCTTGTATGCTTTTCCCTCTTCTGTGTGCCACCCCCCCACCCCCCGTGTGTGGTGACAACATCTTGGCATTTCTGAATTTGTTGTATATTGAGCCAGACCAATCATTTGATTTGTGTGTAAACTAATGTACAGTAAAATGTAGGGACAGGGGGACAGGGGCTAGGTGGCCATTTGCCTGAGGTCGGCTGATCATTGCAGTGGAGGTTTATATTATCCTGGAATTCCTCAAAATGTGGTTCCTTTGTTGCCTTCACGCTCCAGAGAGCCAGGTTCAGCTCCGGTCTCCGCAGCTTTAAATTTATATGTTCTCATTGTGTTCCTATTGGGCTTCTCTGGCTACTTTACATCCCAAAGATGTTCACATTAACTTAATTGGACATTTTCAAGTTGAGTGAGCGGGCTGTGTGTGTGTACATCTGCTGTGTACTGGCATCCCTTGCTGGGTCAGTTCCAACAATGTCCCCAGTGCCCTCACAACCAAATACAGTTTCAGGAAGTGGAGGACTGGTGGGGAAGAATACTATCAGCTGGAGTTTTTTTGTTTCCCTCTGGTACTGTTACTTAACTCCTATATGAAGATTAAAGTATAATGACTTTAAAACTTGAAATGTATTGATAAGCACTTTTTCTTTAGATGTACCCTGTGTATGGATGAGTGTAAGGAGTACAGGAACTGTAGAAAGGGTTGGGTGCCAGCCAGGTCTCTGCTTTTAGTATTGTGGCAACAAAAAAACAAAACAAGCTATTGAGGGCACAAAAATAGAACATAAAATGGCTTTTGCGGTTTTCAAAGTGATGGCTTTGTAGAGCAGCTGAGTATCTCCAAGCTTCGTCCAGGTCCAGGTGGGACGCCCTCCTCTGGGAGCATCAGGCTTTTATAGCTGTCCAGGTGGAAGGGTGGCAGTAAATTGCTCTCAATGGATGTCGTCCTGCTGCTGAGGAAGAGAAAAAGGAAAACACTGTTAGGGGAGGTTCCACCTCTCATCCCATTGGGGTATTACATACCTTGGCTGATCACTGAGGGTCTCTCTTAGACACACATGTGTGACAGCATACACAGTAGTACAAAGAATGGGGGGCTCTTGGGAGTGCTTCCCAACCCATATTTAGCACCAAGCAAATCAAGTGGATCTTAATATAAGGAAGGGATAAGTGAACAGAAAGCAAATGTTGTGGCCAAGGGGGAGTTTGGCAACTCCAAAAAATGACAAAAGGTAAATAGAGCGTTCAAACAGACTGAGACAGTCAAAAATACTCACAGCAATTTGATACCAAGGATCAATGTGCCAGCTTCTGTAGAACACTGGGGCACGATCAGAAACTCGTTAAAGGCAGTTTCCATGCAAATGTTGAAAGGTTTTCATCAAAGACACATTTAACATTACTAAGTCATATGCTGGGGAACAGGACTTTGGAGACCTTCGGATCGCGACTTGATATTATTTTAGATAATCTAGGTGAATAGGATGGATGAGGTTTTTGTGTTAATGGCCTGTTCTCGTTACTAATTTTCTAATGTTATGTAAACCAAGCCAAAAGTCATAGTTGAAAAACACGAGAGCTTGAGCTCTTAACTTTAACTTTAAAGTCCCCTAACAATTACATTTGCAAGAATTGACATTTGTTTTTGCTTTAATCAAAGACCCGCACACTGAGACAGCAGTGTTGCCATGATGGTGTTGTGCTGTCCGACACCATGTGATGAGAGAAATGTGGTTGGCAACTGAGGACAACAAATCTATATACCCAGGAATGTGATTATAAGGATCTCACTTGATTAATCAGCTGCCTTTATCTCGCCAAAAAGGAGATCTTTGGGTATCCAGCCATTGTCCATGCATGAAACATGACCCATCTGTGTTTGAGAAAGGTAAAGATGGAGGTGGTGCCTGCCCTCTCGAGCTGTGCTAAATATACACATGAAGCTGCACATGTGGAAGGAGTTCAGCTGCTGTTCTTGTTTTGTGTGCAGCATCCAAGTCTCTCCGGCGTACAGCAATGTGTTGAGCACGCAGGACATTGGTATTCTCCATGAGCTTCCACTTGTCCAATGCTCTTTGTCAGTCTTGAGAAGGTTGCAGCTGCTTCATTGATGCACTTGGTGATCTCACCTTTGAGTGACAAAACCGTTGAACTTAGGTACATGAAGTCACGGACAACTTCCAGTTTGTAGTCGACGATACTGATAGAAGGGTCAGCATAGAAATCCTGGCCCATCATCTACATCCTATTCAGGTTGGTGGTGAGGCCAGATGTCTTGAAGGCCTCCAAAAAGCCACTCATGAGTGTGTGTAGCTCCTGCCAAGTCTGAATGTTAATGGCTACGTCGTCAGTACAAAAGAAATCTCTGATGCATCATATCTGCACCTTGGTCTTTGCTCGAAGCGTTGACAGTGTGAAGAGGTTCCTATCTGATTTTGTAAGAGATAGATGCCCTTCGTGGCCCCTCCAAAAGCTCATGCAGTTGAACACCTTGGTAAGATCAATGAAGGTATGGTATAGTGGTTTCTTCTGTTCCCTACACTTTTGATGTAGTTTCCAGACAGAGAAGATCATGTCAGTGGTGGACAGTTCTGTTCTAAACCCACACTGACTTTCGGGGTGGACTCTCTTTCTCTCTCTCTCTGCTGTAGCTGCTTTAGGACATCTCTAACAAAAACCTTACCCACAAGGCTGAGAAGGAAATGCTGCCAGGGTTGTTTCTTTTATTTGTGATTGTTTTCATTGTCAGTGGTGATTTTGTTTCTTCTCTGCTTTTCCTCATATATTTCCCTTTTACAAGGTCGTCACAGAAGCCCAGTGCTGTCCCTTGGGTCACCATTTAGCTCTAGAAGTGTGCTGGTCAGCCCTCCCAGAGACAGCAGGTAGAAAAATGGAGCTGAGAAGAAAGTTGTGAGCAGTGAAAGAGCTGCCTGAACCATGATGAGCAGCATTTAGAGAGCTCTCTGTGCAGCCTGCTGGGAGCTTGCAGCGTTTACAGGGCGGATTAATCATGGCGATGTAATCACCACGTTCCAATTAGGCTCGGGATGAATATATGTTTTTCAAGCTGGAATGGATGAACTCCACTTGATGGATTTTTTTCCAGCTGAAGCTGAATACACACATTGAGTGAAGTTCCAGACGCACAGAACGGCTAATTCTACAAATGAAGTGTTTTGTTTTGCACCCAGATTTTCAAGGTTTCATCGGATATTTGAAATTACATAAAGAGAGTTGTCACTGCAGGGTCCAGATCGACTCTCCTGACTGCACTTGCAGCACGAGCCGTCTGCTGCTGGCCTTGCCGCCAGATAGTCAGGTGTCTTTCTGCTCAGCAGATGTACTGTAACAGAGAGACTGCAACAAGGAGGGGATTCATTGTGTCCTGGCCCACAACCTGGTCTCCAGGCCTTGTTTGTGAAGCTCTTTGCTTTCCTCTCTAATGTGACTAATGCTTTTTTTGTGTTTTTTTTTTTTTTTTTTTACTTTCCCTAAAGGCCTTGTCGCATTACAAGACTTTTGCAGTGATTTTTAAATGCAGACTTCTTGTACATAATCTTAGCCTGTTAAAAGCAGTCCTGTGGCCACCAGTCACATAGTCTATCATCTCCATTAATTCTCTACATCCAGCCTGCAACTCCCAACAAAATCATCGTCTTAAGTAATGGGGGTGGGCTCTGTGTGTACAAGAGCTGACAACCAACCATAACTTGTTCATCTTATATATAAACATCGATGTGTGGACGTGTGTGTGTCTGCGTAGTGCGAGGCTACAGCATTAAGCTCAAAGAGCCAGCAAGGCAGCCCCAAGTTAATGAGTCGGAAACAAACTCGCTTAGCCGCTAATACACAAGTGAGGTGAGCACATCGACTAAACAGATCCTCCGAGGAGAGAGAAACTCGCTTACTCGCTGATAGACAAGGGGGGCGAGCAGATCCCCAAAACCAAACCGCCGACACTACATTTCAGTAGTTTCTAGGAGCCCAGGTTTTTTACAGCACGGGCTTACACAGTTAGTTTTTATGATCTTGGTGAGTTCTCCATTGCCCTTCAGTCATGTAGTGTGACATATCCAGTGACGGGAGTCCATCACCTTTACAGTCAGTCAGGTTTGATGTTGTCATAAGTTGTGTGCAAATGTTCAGATCCAAGGAGCAATCACACAGAAGTGCAATGCATATAATGTAACTGCAAAGAATAAGGAGCATGCATGCTTTGGACCTGGTAAACAAGACAGAGGCTCGCCTGTCTGATGTCTTGTGTTTTTTTTTTTTTGTACCATGACGGAATGGAAAAAATAATAAAAAATGGCCAAGATTGAGGATAACCTTGCTATACCTGAAAAGCATTCATTAACTATCAGCTCTGTCAGGCAGCATGTTACTGGCTGTCAGAAAAGGGAACAATACTTTGGAAATGTGAAACTGTGCTGGGCAGTCACCTAATTTGTTATCCCCAGCGATTTCTAGTCATGTAATTGTCAGGCAATGAGATCAGCAACTGCCATTATCAATTCTGACATCCCCTCCAACTGGAAGTCCTGCAATATGCCACTGGTTTGAGCCTACATTTGGTATATATACTGTACAGTTTAAGGAAAAAATCATGACAGGGTCTAAATTTTATGCTGATTTACATGTTTTAAATGTTGTTAAATGTGATTTGACTGCTTTTGGAGTGATGTCTGTCTGTGTGTCAAAAAATTGCGGACATGCAAACTTTTCATTTACATTGTTGAATGCCAGAAACTTCCTGATGTTAAGTAAAATCACACCAGAAAGTTGAAAGGAGGTGTGAAACTTGAAAGCACCCCTTATGAGAAGGACCCAGGAGTCGTGGTGGACTCAGCACTGTCAACCTCCTGGCGGTATACAGAAGCCCTTTATGCTATGCTACCATTGCACTGATCTACTCTCTAATCTTGCAGTCCGCTGCTGTAAAGGCATATTCTCGAAAAGCTGCTACACCCACCTGCTGTCTTAACCCGGCTTGTCAGAATACCAGCCTTTGCTATATTAAACTAATCACATAATGTGCGGCTGTCTAGTTACGCTGTGTGGACTATGGCCGGCTGTTCATCCCGGCTGTTCATACCCCCACGCCGCTAGATGGAGCCCTTCCGGCAGCATGGAGGTGCCCCGAATTCCAGCAGGGCATCATGGATATTGGAGTTTTCCTTCATAGCCCTGCTGGATACCATGGGGGCCTCAAGGGGACGCTGCAGGGAGGCCCAGAGACATGGATGTTCACTACAATCCGGAAGTACGTCATAGTCACGGGGACGGAAGGACCAACGTACTTCCGGGATGAGGAAAAGAGGACTTTTTATCTAACACGGAAGTGATGGGGAATCATGGACTGAGGGATGAAACATTTCCGGGTTAAGCAGTATAAAGGACTCTGGAAAATTCCAGACAAATGAGCTGAGCTGGGTGGCAGAGTGGCAACGCGTCTGGGAGAGAGGAGGATTATTGATTATTGTGAATTGTGTTTATTTGTATGAGTTTTGTGGAGAGGAGGGTGCTTTGTGCACATTATTATTATAATAAATTCATAATTTGGACTTTTATCTGGTGTCTGGCGTCTAGTCCGAGGGTTCAAGGGAGAGACAGCGCCCCTATCTGTCACAGCTGTTACACTACTTATACAAGTTACGATTTGGTTATTTCAGCTGCATGTCAGTTTTGTTTTTTGTCATAGGTTTCAAAATGAAGATGGAAAGGATTTCAGTTGTACTTGAGCAGTGGAGCACCTTGAAACAATAGATGCTTAGTGTGTGCAGGGAAGTACAAGCAAGCAAAGAGAACTTTCAGCCTTCTGCTCCACAGGAAGGTTTCTTTCCACCCTGAGCTCATCTTACAACATCTGCATTATGGTGTGACAGGTGTACCACCGCAGACAAACGTCCTGCCTGCACCACATCCGAGCGAGTTTGGGTGCTTGATGCCAGAAACGAGAGCCCTGCAGGAATGGGGAGACACATGGCGATTAATTGGCAGGCGGTGAAAATCATGTGAAGTGTTCTGGTTCATTGCTTCTGGCATTAAAAACTGTTGTGAAGCATATCACTCAAAAGTGTTGTTTTGGCTTTAGTTCCTTGTAATGGACTGTAGAAAATGGTAAAAGCTGTGAGACTGAAAGTGATATGGCTTGTTCTGTAGTATCAATTTGTTGCTATAACATTGTGGTTTATCATCATATTATTATATATTAAATTTTTCCTGTTATTAATCAAAATATTTAGTTCCCAAAGTAGTTGCTGGGGAGGCTAGGGTTACAGTGCCAAAACATCAGGGAGGTCAGGGTTCAAAGGGTTAGGAAGGCTAATACAGCATGACGTGTGGAGTCAAAGGAGGCTGTGCTTGATCTTTTATAACACACTAGTGAGGCCTCACCTGGAGTATTGTGTGCAGTTTTGGGCCAAAAAAAGAAGAAAGCACTGATTAAAAAAAACAAATAAAAGTCCACAGAACAGCAGCTAGGCTGATTCTAGGACTGCAGAGGGGTGAGTTATGAGGGAAGAAAGATTAAAGGCGTTAAATCTTTTCAGTTTAAGTAAACAGAGATTAAAAGATGACATAGCTGAAGTGTTTAAACTTATGAAGGCAATTAGTCCAGTGGATCGAGACTGTGACTTTAAAATGAGTTCAACAAAAACACAGTTGGAAATTTGTTAAGGGTACTTTTGGCACACATTAGGAAGTTGTCCTTTATCAGAGAACCATAGACACGCGGAATATGTTGCCAAGTAACGTGGTGGACGGCAGGCCTCTGGGGACTTTGAAAACACGACTTGATGTTGTTTTTGAAGGAATTAAGTGGATAGAATTGGCAAGCTTCATTAGGCTCAATGGCCTGGTCTCATTGAAGGTTTTCCTAATCTTCTTTAATAAAACCCCTGTGTGCATCCAGGTGTCCGTGTGTGTGTGTCTTCTGGTGAAGTGCGCAAGCGCGGGGCCACACGGCACGTGTTCAGTCTCTTCCTGTGCATTCCCTGTGTGTGCAGAGAGAGAGAGAGACAGACAGACACACACAGGTGTGTGCGCGCGAGACAGACAGACAGATAGATACATACATACATACATACAGGCACGCGAGAGACACACAGACACAGAGGCGTGCGCAAGACAGACACACACACGCACAGACACACAGACAGAGAGGCGCGCTTAAGAGAGACACACACGCGAGAGATATACACACACACACGCCCGCGAGAGAGACACACACAGGCGCGCGCGTGCATTGTTGCAATGTTACTTTTCTTGGTTGTTTATTAAATTACGGATTTTTCAAATGCTCATTTTTTTCCCTGTGTTTAAAACTCATTAAAAAAAAAAATGTTTTCAGCGAGCGGGTCGTAAGGCTATAGCGTGAACTCTTGCAGTGTTAGTTTTCTCTGTTGTTTAAGGTTTTCTTAGTGTTATTCAATGTTTTTACATTTAGTTTACTATTACGCTCTGCATTCAATGGTATAATTAACTATATTTGTGCATAAAAACTTATATATTTAATATATATTTACATACAGTTCATACAGTCTGGAATGGATTAATTGTATTTACATACAATCCTATGGGGGAAATTACTTCGGTTCACAACCAAATCGGGTTACAACCAGAGTTTTGGAATAAATTATGGTCGTGAGCTGAGGTTCCACTGTATTACTGTCAGACAAAATTACAGGTATTTTACAGAAATACAAACCAGTATTACTGAGAGAGAAAATTAAAGGCACACAATACAGTGACACATATTACAACCACATAAAAGGTCCCTTGCCATTTAATATAGACTGTTCCTACTAATGTTTATGCACTACTGTTCTAGCACCCGTTATTGTAACGGGCTTAATGTCTAGTGTTCTAATATTTTGCTCTAGAGAGATAATGCATGTGTGTGTTTGCAGTGTAACACAATCAGAGAAGGAGAATGTTAATTATTTTAAAGATTGGGTCTTCCATTTCATTCCATGTCATAAAATATTGACCTGCACTATTTTACAGCTTTATGGAGGGAAAGTCATGCACTGGCCTCCTCTGGATTTCTTTTATTGTTCTGTTAAGGAGATCAGGATCTTTGAAGAGAAAGAACATCTCCTTTGATCACTGGGTTTTAATTCTTTTCATTATTGTCCCAAATCAGCAACTTTAATGCTGCCATCATTCTGACAGGCTTGCCCATTGAATAATCCATTAATGTATCCTCTGTTCCCACCTATTCAATTAATTCAGAATCATGGCACGCCTGGATGGGTTGCCAGTCCACCACAGGGTCCGCTCTCACAAAGCTAGCCCATTTGTTGTCACCCCTTAATCAAACTGACATGACCTAAGCATGTGAAAGGAAAACCCACACAAGCAAGGGAAGGCCATACAAACTCCACACTGGCCAGTGGCACATTAAAGTGTGCACCTCAAAGACTGTATAGAAATTAAATGAGGACATATTGCTGTCTTGTTCCAGACATGGCCGTTTGTAACTGCAGGTCAAACTGTGAACGACTCTTCAGTTTAATCCCATGACCACAAAAGTGTTTTGGAATTGAAGACTGGCCGCTTGACCAGCTTAAGTTTGCTTGAAAACATTTGACATTTGTCACTGCTCTCATTTTCTGGGAGCATTTATGTAACAATATTTTAACAAGAAATACACGTGTCTTGAACGTTGTGAGCATACTACTAGATGACTTGACATGTGGGTTTTGCAACACAAGTAACTTGATTTTTTTTTTTAATGTTTGCTGTTGTTAACATTGGTCCCTGCTGTGTCTCCATTGAAGCTCATTGTATCAGAAATTATATTTCTGCTCTCCGTGAAAACATGAGGTTAATTTTTTTTTTCTTAGCCATCACTGCAACACATACAGGGTAAGTAAAATATAAAAATTAAACTATCATTTTTAGCTGGAGTATTCCTGTAACAATGTAAATTCTGTTAATTGGATTACCAATGCCCCTCCAGTGGGGGTGGAGCCCCTTTCACGGTTTGTTCCCACTTTGAACCATCCACCCCAGTAACCCTGAACTGGATTAAGCAGGTTTGACAAATATCATGTTTGTTTCATATTCCCTCAAATCTTTCCACACATTTAAGAAAATGTCTTTAACCAAATGTAAGTCAAAATCTCAAATGGATTTATTGCTGAATGTCCATCTACGAGTGCAGGTCTTCAGGTGCAGCTCAAGCCAAAGCTGTAAAGTGAACCACTTGCACAGTAAAGTCATACATTGCCATGTTAAGTGCGCCTTTGCAGCATGTTCCATAAAACTTAAATAAATCAATGCATTCTTTTATACACTATATTAATACATAGCTACATATGAACATCCTGTCAGATCCAATTCAACTTAATTCAGTTTATTTTTCTGTGGCGATCTTCACTGATATTGAAGTTGTGAGTCTTCAGATGCAATTTAAAAGCTGAGACTGAAGGAGCATCTCTTATATTAGCAGGCAGATCATTCCACTGCTTTCATGTCCTGTAGCTAAAAGCTTGACCTCCCACAGCTATTTTATTAATCCTTGGAATCTTAAGTAAGTTGGCATTCTGAGATCTCAACGTGGGCACTAGTTTGTAAGTAATAATGAGTTCAGATAAGTAAGCAGAGTCTTGGCCATAAAAGGCTTTAAATGATAAAAGGAGGATTTTGAAATATGCCCTAAGCTTAACTTGGAGTTATGTGTTTGTACCTTCTAGTTCTTGTAATGATTCTTGCAGCAGCATTTTGAATTCACTGAAAACTGCAGAAAGAACAATATGAACAGTCAGTGAATTGCACATTGCAGTAGTCAATACTACTAGATATAAATGTCTGAATTAATTTCTCAGTGGCCTACATATTTAGAGAATGTCTCCGTTTTCCAACATTTTCAAATAAACACAGAAAAGCTGAAAGACAATCGGGGTCCCAACTACGAAAACAAATCCTGTTTAATGCAGAAATCACACTACACTCTGTGGTGCGTCCTTCCATTCAGGGTTTATTACAGAAATTTCATAAGCCCAGAGCAGGTCCTTTTATAGGACAGTGAAGTGTGAAAGGCAAAGAGTGGTTAGTCAGGGTCGTCTTCTGTGTTGTTGACTTCAGTACTGTTGAGAATGTACGAATTTCTTGGCATCTTCTACAGAATTTCCCTGATCACACCACTCACAGTATTAACCCTTAAATCGCCACATACTTGGGAAGTTAATGCATCCCTGGACACCAAATACGTTTACACACTGCCAATGAACTGTAAAAACTATTAAAAAAACTACTGCAACAATCCATTATGATATTTAAAAGGTGCAACTGACGCCATTGATGAAATTCATCAAATCACCGAGTTAACTGCGCTTGAACTGGCTGAAGTGCTGCAGGGGGTGGCAGTGTCATGAGCTGGCTCCTCAATGAATGTACGCCACAGACTGATAAGCTCTGGTGTGTTGGCAAATTGCACTGGGAATCGAATATAGCTGGTTGCGGCGTTCAACGAATGTACTTTGCCAAATATACTCGGCTCCGGCGTGCTGGCAAATTGCATTGGGAACCGAGTATAGCTAGTTCCGGCGGTTTAAGGGTTAAGTAAATAAAAGAATAAAGACACCGAGTCAAAAGGACTTCCTTTATGAGAGATGAATATGAACAGTCACAGAAGATGCAGATTTCAGTACTCAAAAGACCTGAATCAAATCTGCTTATCAGCACAAGAAGATGCACAGATAAGGCAGCACAACGCCCACCTTCTGACTGCACGTCTAAACAAATAACTAAAGAAGGTTGCCATGACAAAATAGCTGCATTGTTTTAATGTGAAGTATATCCATAGGCTGCAATGCTTATTTAAACTCTATTTGCTGTTGTTATATCAGATTGTGATGCAATAATTAAAATAACAGAAAGATGTCTTAGCTGACAGAGGCGCTTCTTGTGTGTGTGTGTCTGTCTGTCTGTCTGTCTCCCTCCTCTCTTGCAGCACTCATTACAACATGCAACGTAATTATTAAGCTTCAGTTACCTTGTGCTGCTTAGATCTTGAATTGATAACAGCAATTTTACCTTTTTATTTTCTCTCAGTGTCAGGTCCTTTGTTCAGTTTCTTTTGCTCGACTCTTTTGTTCAGTTTCTTTGCAGTTTAAAGTGTACAGACTGTAGGAGTCAAGGGCAGGTGTTTTAGGAAGAAACACTTTGGCCATTGCCTTTGCAGTGGAAGATTTTGCTCCTATTTACTACATTTAGCAGGTTGCCCCCACATGTGTATTCTCATTTGAGAATCACACCTGGCCCCTCCGAGTGTAGGGAGGGATGGATAGCCACATTCAATATAGGAAGTGTAAAGTGTGAAAACACAGTCTTTAAAAACACTGCCTTTAAAACTTCCATTTCTTTTAATTCTGGGCTGACTCTTCATCCTTTATTTCAGGTTAGAACCTTAGTATGGGCAAATTTCCAAGAGTATTTGTGTTAAGGACAGGTAAAAATTACTCTTGCTTAAGATCAGAATTGAGTCTTAAGTTTTTAGCATCTAGTGGTTTATATGAATGTCCTGCCTTTCATTACCTGGTATGTATGAGAAAGACCCTGTTGTCCATGTTTCATTCATCTGTAAGTATTTTGCCAGTAAATACACCGTTTACTCTTGATGAGCCTAAACTGGGCAAAGAGAGCCCTTATGAAAGCACTTTGCAGCTCGGGGTGGGCAGCTCCATAACCATGTGTTTGAACCTGCGGCTGGCTGAGCCACAGACACTTGAACAGGAGAGAAGGCAAAACTTGAGGGAACTTTTTATGCTATTAAATGAGAAAAAATATCTCAGCTAGATCAAACACACAGCACACTCTGGCAACAAAGCTTTAATTATTAAGCCACATTAATTTGTTAATTAGCATTTCTTAGGGAAAAAAATGTGCATGCGACAGACGGCAAGAGACTGATTGTCTCAGCACTGATATTTTAAAGATACAAGAAAGTGAAAATGAGAGCTGGCCTGCCCAGGTTTCATAAGGACTGTTATCCTGTCACATATGTGAATGCCTTTTGTCCAGCTAGTGGCTAAGGAGATGACCACATGTGACCCTGAATGACTCACTTCACCTGTGTGAGCTTTAATTGCAGAAACATGGAAATTATTGAATGGCCTGTTTGTCACTTTGTAAGTGGCTGCTTTTATTAACTTTTTTAGAATGTAGCTGACCTCAAACAGATGGAATTTGGATTAACAAATATCCTGTAAATACATTAAGTCTGTGTGTGTATTTTTATATATATATATATTTATATATATATATATTTCATCCATCCATCCATCCATTATCCAACCCGCTATATCCTAACTACAGCATCACAGGGGGCTGCTGGAGCCAATCCCAGCCAACGCATGGCGCAATCCAGGAAACAAACCCTGGGCAGGGCGCCAGCCCACCGCAGGGTGCGCACACACACACCAAGCATATATATGTGTGTGTGTATGTGTAATGTTTTTTGTAGCTCACTCGGCTCATAAGTGGAAATGCACTCAATAAGAATAAATTGAATTGAGCTGCTATTATTATATATTGCCTTTCACCAGTTACATACTGACGGTGATGCTAGTGCTTGAACCTCTACACTCCACTGTAATTTCAAACTCCCCTTGACCTGGCCAGATTTTGTGCAGATGATTTCCGCATGACATACAGTCACTGCTCTGTACACAGCTCACATACAGCTTGGTGCTGTGGAGCAACTGTTTCATGTGGCAATGTTCTGGTAATTCTGAGCTGGACAAATGCTGTGGAACCAGCGCTCCACTGTGCTATCAATGGTTTGTTTATATTTATGACTAGCAACAGTACCTGTTGAAGAAAGGTAATATAATAATTTAAAAACATTAAGAATTCACTTTAAAGCAGCTGGCCCTGATGGCTACCCAGTGGAATTTTATAAAAAAAATCACAAATAAGTTAGCTCCAGCAATGTTTTTAGAAGCTAAAGACAAAAAAAATTCTACCTGAAACTTTTTGCCAAGCATTAATTACTATCTTTCCTAAGAAGAGCAAGGACCTACTACAACGTGCATCATACAGACCAATCTCTCTTCTGAATAATGATGTTAAGATACTCTCCAAAGTTCTAGCTAGAAGGATTGAGAAAGTGCTTCCTTCTGTACTATCGCAAGACCAAACGGATTTATTAAAGGCTGACACGTGTGATGGATGTCCGGCGAGAGTTCCCAGCCCTCATTCCCAGGCCGCCGGGAGGAGCTCTCCCGACAGCATGGACGTGCCCCGAATTCTAGCAGGTCCTCATGGACTTTCTAGTTTTTTACACAGCCCTGCTGGATACCTTGGGGACCACAGGGAGTCGCTGTAGGGAGGCTCGTGGACTCTTATGTGCCCTATAACCTGGAAGTACGTCCTGGTCACGTGAACAGGAGAAATGACGTACTTCCAGGTTGAAGAGAAAGACTTTTACCCTGACCTTGAAGCAATAAGGACTTGTGAACTGTGGGGCAGGGGGTATAAAAGGACTGTGGGAGCTCCCAGATGGCAAGCTGAGCTGGGTGATAGTAGGGCAACGCGTCTGGGAGTTGGAGGATTGATTATTGATTTATTATTGAGTTATTTATGAGTAGTGTGGAGTGGAGGGTGCTTGGTGCACATAATTATTATAATAAAAAGAAGTATTGGACTTTTACCTGGTGTTTGGCGTGGTACCTGAGGGTTCAAGGGAGCAATAGCGCCCCCTACTGCTACACACGTAACTTCTAACCTTCCACATTTGTTTAATATAATATATTCCCCCATTATATCTAAAACCCCGAAGATCTTATAATCTTTAGATGCAGAAAAAGCATTTGATATGGTAGAATGGACTACCTATTCACCACATTGCACAAATTTGGGTTTGGTCCAAACATATGTGCATGGATAAAACTACTTTATACTAGTCCAGAAGCCTCAGTTCATATTAACAACATTATTTCAGATAACGCCAAACTAAAATGTAGTACTCGACAAGGATGCCCCTTAACACCTTTGCTCTTTGCAATTGCCACTGAACCGTTGGCTATATGCTTTCAAAATGCATCAGAGACAAAGGGGATTTTCGGAGAAAAACTTGAACAGAAAATATCAGTATATGCAGATGATATGGTCCTGTTTATATTGGACCCACAAAAGTCTGTTCCAGCAGTCCTAAAATCATTAGGAGATTGTCAAAAGATACTTGGACTTAAAATCAATTTGAATAAAACAGTGCCTTTTCCAGTGAATTTTCTAGCATGTAATATCAGATTGGACACCTTTATATTTATCTTAGCAGATCACTTTAAATATCCAGTAGTAAATATTACAAGTAAATGGAATGCTCTTTTCAACAAATTTTTTCTGTCTGTATGGAAAAAATATTAAAAAAGATGTGACAGATGGTCTACCCTCCACTTTACAGTAGCAGGGAGAATCAGCACTGTTAAGGTAACCAAGCTGTTCTTCCTATTTTAAACTATCCCCATTTATTGTACATTAAGAAATCATTTTTTAAGAAATTAGACTTAATCATAACTTCAGTTATTTGGAATTCGAAACATCCACGCATCCAAAGGGCAACTCTACAATGACCTAAAGCAGCAGGGGCAATGGCACTACCTAACTTTCAATTTTATTACTGGGTAGCAAATATACAAGCTATAAAGACCTGGACATCGACACAAATTGATGAATACCCACAAGCCTGATCTGCAGTAGAAATAAAAACCTGCAGTACTTCTTTATATTCTCTTCTCTGAGCCCCAGTTAATATAAACTACCGTCATTACACTAAAAATCCAATTACCCTTCATTCTCTCAGATTATGGAACCAATGTAGGAAGCAGAAAAATCTTTTATCTGTTAAACCTCTATATAACAACCACCTTTTTCTACCCTTTCAAACATATACACTATTCAATGTCCTAAAAATGTCTGGGATTAAAACACTTAGAGACTTAGACATAGATAATGTATTTGCATCCTGCGAACAATTTTGCTTAAAATACAACTTCTCATCAACACATTTCCTCCACTACTTTCAAGCTAGAAAATTTGCTAAACAAAACCTTCTCAATTTTCCTCACCTTCCACCTTGTTCTATTCCAGAAGAGATATTGATCAGTCTTGGACACTCACATAGCATTTCTATCCATCCATCCATCCATTTTCCAACCCGCTGAATCCTAACTACAGGGTCACGGGGGTCTGCTGGAGCCAATCCCAGCAAACACATTGCGCAAGGCAGGAATCAATCCCAGGCAGGTCGCCAACCCACTGCAGGACACACACACACACACTGGAGACAATTTAGAATCGCCAATCCACCTAACCTGCAAGTCTTTGGACTGTGGGAGGAAACCCGCGCAGACACGGGGAGTACATGTAAACTCCACGTAGGGAGGACCCGGGAAGCGAACCCAGGTCTCCTTACTGCAAGGCAGCAGTGCTACCACTGTGCCACCGTGCCGCCCTAGCATTTCTATAATATGTAAAATATTTTTAAGTCCCTTCTTTTGAAAGATCCCAGAGTACAGTGTGAAAAGGATCTCTTACTCAACATTTCAGAATAGGACTGGAAGGCGGTCATGCACAGAATTCACTGTAGCTCTATATGCTGCGCTGGGCCACATGTTTTGGGTATGTACCAAATTGGCATCTTTCTGGACAAAATTTTTTAAATGCCTATCAGATAGCTTTGGTGTCACAATTCCACCTAACCCATTAACAGTTGTGTTTGGTGGACTCCCAGATGGGCTTAAAGTGGAGAAGGAGAAGCAAACTGTAATTGCCTTTACTTCACTATTAGCACATAGGCTTATCTTGCTCAGCTGGAAGAATCCCAACCCACCACTTTTAAGTCATTGGGTAACAAATGTTCTACACTACCTGAAATTGGAAAAAATCAAATTCTGACTTGGAGGATCTGTTCAAAACTCTTTTAAAATGGCAGAATCTAATTAGTAACATTTTAGAATAAGCTTCCATTTTGGGGAAAACGATGCCCTTCTTTTTTTGCTCCTTTTATAGAGTAGCTGCAGTTGCTGGCTCCTCTGTCTTTCTCTTGAGTGGGGGTCGAATTTTGCTTTGATTTATTAAATTGACTTGACTGTATGGGAGGTTATCTGTTTCTAATTAAAATCAATAAAAATATAAAAAGAAAAGAAGAATTTTAAATAATGAACCATCTCTTGCCCCACAAGTACCTTCAGCGTTGTTTCCTCTGTATTTGTGTGTGTCTGTGAACACTTCTTCACCAGCACTCCCTTTCTCGGGTGTGTTCCTGTAAAGCCTGCTTGTCAGACCGTGTCATTATTTTCGAGGCACCTTTCTCACCTCCTGTCTGGTTTTATAGTTGCTGTCTTTGATGACGACTCTCTACACGTGCCTCATACATGTTTACTTCTCCTTGTGCATCTGACACTTACACTTCCTCTTACTTTGCATCACCAAAGCCAAACTGACCAATCAGATTGCTCTGAGGTACTGGACACAGAGACCTTAGTGTTTTATTAAGTATTAGAGTAGTGTGAACCCTACAACAATTTCTTCAGTATCACAGTATCTGCAGCTGAGGATTAGGAAAAGCCAGATGCATTGTGGGTAGCACACCTAGCTCACCCTATCCTTCAAGAGTTCTACATGCTCATTCTTAAATCTGCTGTACTATAAAAGGAACAGGTTTTGAATTGAATCAACATTCGCTCAGAAGGTTCCATGATGTGCTTGGAATAAATTTAAACTTTGTGGTATTATGGGTGTTAGGGGACCACTGTTTCAGGAAACAAATACAGTGCCCATATCATGGCCTGATGTTGCTCACATGAAATTGTTTTCTGAACTTTCTGAGTAAACCATCTTCACTTCAGCCTCTGGGCAGGTTCTGTGCAGACGATCTCCAGAAAGAGCTGATTTCTAGCAGACAACACTCATTTAACATTGTCTTGATTAATGTAGAGCCTGATCAGGCATTCCTTTCATGTGATTAGAAGGAAGAGGTCGGGCATCTCCTGCATGCCACATGGAAATCTCCCTCATTAGAGAGATTATCAAGGTGCAACAGACAGAAAAACAAGGCGATTCTCTTTAATCCGCACATCAAACCTGGAGAGTGATGCATCTTTAATGAGACGTCCTGGCTGGAAACTTTGACCGGCGAGTCTTTGGCAGTTCTGTGGCCCGATCAACTCCTTATGGTTTTACTTGTAGTCTCCATGTCCCTCCCTGCCACCTGGCCAGGTCTGTACTTCATATTACTTCAGTGCAGAAACAGGCTCAAGAGGAGCGGGGGCATATTATGGTGATCTGCTCTGCAAGGTGGTGGCAGTGCTCAATTGTATCATTGAATTGAATTGAATGTTTTTTGGGAATCATTTGGATAGTGCAGAGCATGAGCCCAGGCTAAGCACCTGAGATTTGCATTAATATGTTTGTATTGCGTTACCTGATATTCTTTAATAATAAGATGAGAATGTAACAATCGTTTACATCTGCAAGATGGAAACAGTAATCTCTCCTATACCTAAAAAAATGTTTGGCAAAAAATATGCATTTTAAAATGTATTCTAGTTAAGTGTGTTTTAATATCCCAGTTACTCACAGTAGCCCTGTTTCAAAATGCCATGTACACCCTTACTCCTGTTAGAGACACTGGGATATTAGACTTGGAGAAAACAGTAGGTTATGTGGTTTCCTGGTCTGCACATGTCCGTTCATTGTTGGTAAATGCTTTCAAAACAGCTCTATTCCACCATTGTTTGCTTCACGCTCTCATCCAGCAGCCACAAGTACAAAACGGTGGAAGCGTCCTCAAAGATAAATTTCCTGAGCCAAATGCTCAGGCAATCGCATTATTCTTTCTCCTGGTTGAAATAATCTGTCTCAGTATTTCAGAAATGGCTAAAGTTATGTTACCGAGCTGAACGTACAGTGCTATGCTTAGCAGCACGATCTCTGGAGACACAGGCTCCGTGCTTGTTTTTAAATTGATGGTGGCCAATAAGGATGTTTAATTTTTTTTTTTGGATGCCTTTTTGTGACTTTGGAGCATTTTACCAAAGGAGAGACTCCATAAATTGATTTGAGCATGTAAACGGGGGGTTTTAAGAAGTCATGCTTCTGCCTTAACCAGGTTCCTCAGCTAGTTGTCCCAATTCTGTGTGTGTGTGTGTGTAAATGCAGACATTCATCTTGTTTAATGCTGAGTTAGCACTGCTGTCTCCTACATCCAGCATACTGAGTGCAAATGCTGCGCTCAGCCAGTTTCTTTGTGAACGTTGCGTGTTCTCCCCGAGTCTTCCTGGGTTTTACTCCCAGTACTCCCGATGGTTTGGTGACTTTAAATTGTGAGCTGGCACTGTCATCCTCTGGTATCCCATCTGGTAATGGCTCCTGAATTACAACCAGTGCTCCCTGGATAGCCCTGAACTGAACAAAGGCGGCTTGAGAGTGTTACATTAACTTAATCTGTCAATTTTCAGTATTTTAGAGACGTGTCAGACTTTCACAAATGATGCTTTGAGGGGAGCTCTTATCTCATTCAGTAGGGCCAATCTCCCCGTCCCCTTGTATTTCTCAGTGTGGGAGCACAGGCAGGTGACATGACTTGCAGATTAGGGGTTGAAAGTACAACTTTGAGGTCCACCACACAACAAGTTCTTCAGTGCCTGCATTTCTAGCCTGTCCAGATATGGGAGACTGACAGAAGCACTGCTGCCAGCCAAAGCCTCCCAGCTTATTTATTCTTTGCCACCCCTTTGTCATGCAGTCTTGAATTTGTTTTCCCTGGTTGGAGCACAACCATCTGTTATCGCCCAGTAAAGATGTCATTTCATTTCTGTTTTTACTCCGCATCTGTCCCTGGCTGGGACTAGGAGTAACAAGAAGACAGCGTTGAGTGTGTGCAGAGCTTGGGTGAGGGGTTGGCTTCTCTGGAGCCCTCCTGCTTTTCCCTTGCTTGCAGCTTTTTGGAACAGCAGGCAGTACAGCTTTCCTCCACTTTTCTCATCTTACAGTAATTCTTCAGTGGGATTTCCTTGTAGCACACGGTCACTACGCTGTTAGCGGTTCACACACATCTTGGCTGTAAGGCTGACTTTCTGAATAACACCTCTGTATAGGATGGTGTATCCTCAGAGGCGAGCCTGTGGACTTTGACATGGAGCTGAGGGCACAGCCGCTTAATGGAGTGTGAGGAGACGAAGGGCACTGTGAAGCGACTGGCTCATGTGGTGATGTAGTGCTATGCTTGGGATGGACAAATGCTATGGTCGCAATGCTCCCCTGGCCAATCAGTTGTTCTTTTATTATCACAAGTGTGAAGCCCGCTGCAATTTCTTAAGTGTCACAGTAAGTATCACAGTACTTGCCATTGAGATTCACCCAACAACATCAATATGACAAGGGACAGCAACTCAAAATGCAACATGGTAAACTATACGGTACTGGAACTCATTCAACAGTTACAATAAAATGACAAAAGAACTGTCAATAAATATTACAAAAACCAAAGGAAAACCAAATCTACCTTAGACATGTGTGATCGATACAACTGGCTTTGGCTTATTAAAGTACGATTCTGCCAAAATCTGTTGAGCAGGATGAAGCTCAGTTCACTGTAATCAGTTGCATATGCAGTCTCAGACATATCTGTTATGAATCCAAAATAATGTGCATTTGTATTGTTATCACGCATCGGTCCCCCATTAAAATCTAGTGCCCCCTTGCTGAATTTGTCCTGATGCCAACCTTGCTTCACGGTCGAGTTATTTACGTGGTGTAATTTTCACAGACCCTGGTAGATGGAGTGCAGATGTTAAAAGAATCCTGTGTGTGACATAGTTCTCTTTTATTAATTAGCTGAATAATATTAATGTGATTCAATTTGTGATACTTTTCTGCATGGTTTCAGATGATAAGGTTTTCAAATAACATAACATCTTGAACTTCGATTAAGTTTAAGTACGCGGACTCTTTGAAATTATTCCTCTTAGTGTTTTAGTACAAAGATTATAACAACTAGAAATTCTATTGCTTATTTATCATTATTATTAGTAGCAGTAGTCCTATCAATCATTTATTATTACTACTGCTGTTGATTGCTCATTTTATATACATACATATATATATATATATATATATATACATACAGTGGAACCTCGGTTTACGAGTGTTTTGCAAGATGAGCTAAAATTTTTAATAAATTTTTACTTAATAAACGAGCGACGTCTTGCAATATGAGTAGTATGTGTACGCTTTGCTTACTGAGCGTCATGTAATCACAACTGAGCTGATGGATCTTCTCTCTCTCTCGCTGCGGGATTGTGAGCAATCATCTCCTATTCTCTGTCTGAGTCAGCATGCCTCACTCATATAGTCAACATCCGTACGAGCGTACACTGTTTACTACAGCATTGTGACTGTGTGTGTGCGCGCGTGTGCACCCGCATGTGTGTGCTGTGATGTGCGAGTCCCCATCTTGCACCACCAGCTTTATTCAGCTTGAAACAGCAACAGCGTGGTTATTTATTGTAGCGGGATCTGCCACTCTCCTATACACAGACACAGCAGTCAGGCAGGGTCGTGGCCAAGTAGTACTGTGCCCTGCGCATTTATAATGTTCCTTGTATCACCCACTGACGGCAGGTGCTTATAGCATGTCCGCGATCTTTCTGGATTCGTTTTTTACAGCAAACTGCTACAGCGCTGGGAGACTGCGATTGCTTTGAGACGCTCTTCCGCATGTCGTCCCGTTGGGTGGAATCCTACAAGAATTTAGAAACTCACTCACACCAGCCATGATTCTTTTCAAAGGTAAAGTGCAGGTTAATTTGTTTTATGTATTTTTACTTTATATTTTGTATTAATCATTTTTATATGAATAGTTTTGGGTTGTGGAACGAATCATCTGAGTTTCCATTATTTCTTATGGGGAAATTCACTTTGATATACGAGTGCTTTGGATTGCGAACACGTTTCCAGAACGAATCATGCTTGCAAACCGAGGTTCCACTGTATATATATATATATATCTTGATCTTTGATTTTCAATGGGGGAAAAAATCCTGCTGGATATCTTTACTGATATGGTAATGTGTTAGAAACGAAAGGATGCCACATTGTTTGATGGAAATGAAAATTATCAACCTACAGAGGGCTGAATTCAAAGAGACACCAAAAATTAAAGAGAAAAAATGATGCGGCAGGCTAGTCTGTTTTTCCGAAATTTCATTGCAGCAACTCCAAATCGTACTCGGTAGTTTGTATGGCTCCCACGTACTTGTATGCATTCCTGACAATGCTGGGGGGCATGCTCTTAATGAGACAACAGATGGTGTCCTGGGGGATCTCCTCCCAGATCAGGACCAGGGTATCACTTAGCTTCTGGACAGTCTGAGGTGCAACCTGGCGGCGTCGGATGGACGGAAACATAATGTCCCAGAGGTGTTCTATTGGATTTAGGCCAGGTGAGCTTGGGGGCCAGTCAATAGTATTAATTCCTTCATTCTACAGGAACTGCCTGCATACTCTCGACACGTATGGCCAGGCATTGTCGTGCACCAGGAGGAACCCAGGACCCACTGCACCAGCATAGGGTCTGGCAATGGGTCCAAGAAGTTCATCCCGATACATAATGGCAGTCAAGGTGTCGTTGTATAGCCTGTAGAGGTATGTGCGTCCCTCCATGGATATGCCTCCCCAGACCATCACTGACCCACCACCAAACCAGCCATGCTGAACGATGTTACAAACAGCATAACGTTCTCCACGGCTTCTCCAGACCCTTTCATGACTGTCACATGTAGTCAGGGTGAACCTGCTCTCATCTGTGAAAAGCACAGGGTGCCAGTGGTGGACCTGCCAATTCTGTTATTCTATGACAAATGCCAATTGAGCCTTACAGTGCCGGGCAGTAAGCACAGGGCCTGCTAGAGGACATCAGGCCCTCAGGCCACCCTCATGAAGTCTGTTTCTGATTGTTTGCTCAGAGACATTCACACCAGTGGCTTGCTGAAGGTCATTTTGTAGGGCTCTGGCAGTGCTCATCCTGTTCCTCTTTGCCCAAAGGAGCAGATACCGGTCCTGCTGATGGGTTAAGGACCTTCTATGGCCCTGTCCAGCTCTCCTAGAGTAACTGTCTGTCTCCTGGAATCTCCTCCATGCCATAGAAACTGTGCTAGAAGACACAGCAAACCTTCTGGCAATGGCATGGAATGAGGTGCCATCCTGGAGAAGTTGGTCTACCTGTGCAACCTCCGTAGGGTCCAGGTATCGCCTCATGCTACCAGTAGTGACACTGACCGTAGCCAAATGCAAAACTAGTGAAAAAACAGTCAGAAAAGATGAGGAGGGAAAAATGTCAGTGGCCTCCACCTGTTAAACCATTCTTGTTTTGGGAGTCGCCTCATTGTTGTCCCTCTAGTGCACCTGTTGTTCATTTCATTAACACCGAAGCAGCTAAAACTGATTAACAACCCCCTCTGCTACTTAACTGACCAGATCAATAGCCCAGAAGTTTCATTGACTTGATGCTATACTCTGATTAAAAAGTGTTCCTTTAATTTTTTTGAGCAGTGTATTACTATCATTACTGTTATTGTGGCCTGTAGTAGAACTAATGAGGCAGTCCCAAAAACCCCAAATCACTCCAAATGCCCAAGTAAAAATATGAAGGGGTGTTTATTAACAACAATTTACACAGAAATGTAGACAAAGCAACAATAACAGACAAACACACATTAATCTGTATACAGTCATATGAAAAAGTTTGGGAACCCCTCTCAGCTTGCATAATAATTGACTCTCCTTTCAACATAAAATACAACAGTGGTATGTCTTCCATTTCCTAGGAACATCTGAGTACTACAGTGTTTTCCGAACAAAGATTTTTAGTGAAGCAGTATTTAGTTGTATGAAATTAAATCAAATTTGATAAACTGGCTGTGCAAAAATTTGGGTCCCCTTGTAATTCTGCTGATCTGAATGCATGTCACTGCTCAATACTGATTACTTGTAACACCAAATTGGTTGGATTAGCTCATTAAGCCTTGAACTTCATAGACAGGTGTGTCCAATCATGAGAAAAGCTATTTAAGGAGGTCAATTGCAAGTTGTGCTTCCCTTTGACTCTCCTCTGAAGAGTGACAGCATGGGATCCTCAAAGCAACTCTCAGAAGATCTGAAAACAAAGATTGTTCAGTATCATCGTTTAGGGGAAGGCTACAAAAAGCTATCTCGGAGGTTTAAACTGCCAGTTTCAACTGTAAGGAATGTAATCAGGAAATGGAAGGCCACAGGCACAGTTGCTGTTAAACCCAGGTCTGGCAGGCCAAGAAAAATACAGGAGCGGCATATGCACAGGATTGTGAGAATGGTTAACAGACAACCCACAGATCACCTCCAAAGACCTGCAAGAACATCTTGCTGCAGATGGTGTATCTGTACATCGTTCTACAATACAGCGCAATTTGTACAAAGAACATCTGTATGGCAGGGTGATGAGAAAGAAGCCCTTTCTGCCCTCATGCCACAAACAAAGTCACTTGTTGTATGCAAATGCTCATTTAGACGAGCCAGATTCATTTTGGAACAGAGTACTTTGGACTGACTTATTTCGTCATAACAAAAAGCACTTTGCACGGCGGAAGAAGAACACCGCATTCCTAGAAAAACACCTCCTACCTACTGTCAAATTTGGTGGAGGTTCCATCATGCTGTGGAGTTGTGTGGCTAGTTCAGGGACTGGGGTCCTTGTTAAAGTCGAGGGTCGGATGAATTCAACCCAATATCAACAAATTCTTCAAGATCATGCATCAGTCACAAAGTTGAAGTTACACAGGGGTTGGATATTCCAACAAGACAATGACCCAAAACACATTTCGAAATCTACAAAGGCATTCATGCAGAAGGAGAAATACAATATTCTGGAATGGCTGTCACAGTCCCCTGACTTAAATATCATCGAAAATCTATGGGATGATTTGAAGCAGGCTGTCCATGCCATCAAATTGAACTGAACTGGAGAGATTTTGTATGGAAGTATGGTCAACAATACCTCCATCCAGAATCCAGACACTCATCAAAGGCAATAGGAGGCTCAACTAACTACTGAAGTAGTATCTCTGTTAGGGTGCCCAAATTTATGCACCTGTCTAATTTTGTTACAATTCATATTGTATATTTTCTGTTAATCCGATAAACTTAATGTCACTGCTGAAATATTACTGTTTCCATAAGGCATGTCATATATTAAAAGGAAGTTGCAACTTTGAAAGATCAGCCAATGATAAACAAAAATCCAAAGAATTAAGAGGGGTTCCCACACTTTTTCATATGACTGCATATAAAATTGAATGTCTGTCTTTATGTATCCTGTACAATCCTACTCCATTTGACTAAACTGGACAAAGTTTTGCATAATTGTTCTCTAGGAACATTCGGACAAGTTAGACTACATTGGCCCTCAAAAGTTTGAACCTGTGGGTCCAAGTGTGTGTTTTTTTTTTTACACTACACTTTGCCCGCTAGTGCCACCTGCTGGCTCAGGGAAAATGAAACATCCAGACAGACTGAAGCCAGACTAGCAGACAAAATGACAAGAGTTTAACTTTACTTGCCTGGCCAGCACCATGTGCTGCTTTTTTATTGTAATATAAAAAAAGTGTATCACACATTTTTGCAGGGGCTCAAGCTTGATTGAGAGTGGAAGTGCAGCACAACACAAAGAAGGATCAAACTATTGTTTTTTTTTTTTTTTAACTCCTGCCAGCACTACAAACTGTTCACCTTGAACTAACAGGACAAGTCAGACATGACAGCATTCATGGTTACAACCCAGTAAGATGTTACCACATTATTGGAATCCAGTTGCACCCAAAAAGAACAAATTCTCAATTCACGGGAGCAGAGATATTCATAGAGAGGCAGTATGGATAACGGACGAGACAGCTAGCAGTAGCAATATGGTCATTATTTTAAAAACACACAAACCTTTGCTTTCTTTCCTTAGCCAAAGATACTTTGGCAATTCTGGGTACTTCAGCTAGCATGAAATAAAAAAACCCTAAGCTTCTCTGGACTTGCTTAATAAAAAAGCAGTCACTGCCTAACTTTTGGGAATACTGACTGGCTGGCACACACCAAGAACCAGAAAAGCACTTCTGCCTTGCTCCCTTCCTTCCTCCCTCCCTTTTACCTTCTTTTTCAGTCTCTTTTGCCTGTGCTACTTACTTCATTCACAAATCCAAGCTCACCAGAGCCAGAACCAGGACTAACTTTCATGTCCCAGCCCTGAGGTATGCCAAGGGTCAGCAGTGCCCTATAGAACTCCTGAGGCCTTCCTTTTCAAACTCCTAGGGGTGGCTTTCAGGTGGCCCTGCTGTGCTATGCCTGTGTTTATCAAGGATCTCAGGATCGCTACTAGTAACTGCACTGAATGTCTGACTAGGATAGGATAGAGTGGGGCATGAGAAGTAGTTAGGAAGCACCAGGTCATGTTTAAAAATGAATGACGTCACCAATTTACAGCAACCCAGCTGCAATATGGCACTCATGAAGGCATTTTGTAGTTTCCTTGGAAATCATGATGAGGCTTTGTAGCTTTCAATGCTGACGCTAAGGCTTCACCACAAAGATGAGGTTATTAATAATAATAATAGTAATATTCAAATTAGTAGGAGAAGAAGATGAAAAAGAAGGCCAACATAGTTAGCGAGGATATTATACTAAGCTACGTAATTCTTGCCACTTCACAACATTAAGAATAATACTGTAAGGAGCACAGTGATGGAAAGACTAAGACATGCACTGAATAAGAACAAAGCTTGATAATTTTACATTTCATTTAACAATGTATGATCTACAACCATTGATTTAGAAGACTAACCTTCCTGCTGTTATGGCCTCATAAAGTAACTATTACTGAAACTAGCCACAGTTATTCCAGCGCTGTTTCTGAAGTCTTGTTCGTTCTTCCAATGTTCCCCACCTTCTTCCAAAGCCATACGCCGTGCCTCTCTCCAGGATCCCCTCTTATCTTCTGCTAGGCTCTATGTATCCAACACCTCAGGAGCCTCTGCCTGCCTTCTTTAATGTAAACCTTACCAGGAATATTCCATGGGTTTGTGGAATGCAGAGTGCAGTGTACCTGTGTGACATTTCACTGTCCATCACCCATCTAGCCCACCTATGTTCAGGGTGACTACGCTGGCTACTACAATACAGTTTGCATCCACAACCACCTGTGTGATGCTAATAGAATACACTCAAGAATCACACATGCGTGCTCGTCTACACTTGGGGTAATGTCTTTTATGTGCGACTGACTGATTTGCATGACTGCGGATTGCTTTAACTTTACCTCAGGTGGCCTGGTGGGCAAAGGTATAAATCTACGTATTACCTGACATGTTGAAAGGGCATTCAATATTTGGTGCAAATTCAGCAAATGGTTGGTTGTGACTTACACAAATCATCGCCATTGCAAATCAGCTCATTTCCTGTGGCATAGAAATATAACTTTATCAGTACTTTAATTTTCACTGACAGTTCATCGCTTCTCTACGTAGATCAAGCGACATACAAGATTTGTTACAAATATTATTCCATCTCTGTCAAATCAGTATCTTTTTACAAGTTCTTTGTTGTTCATCGTGTCCTTGGATGTGTGTTTCATTCTCTGCCTGAATGCCATCTTCTGGGAGCTCCTAGTGTGTTAAGACAGCTCATGAGCTCTCCTAAATCCTGGTGAAGTTAGGAACATTGACCAAATTCCTTCACTTTTACCCTAAGAGTAGAACCAAATTTGTATCACTCAGAAATTCTTCAGCTCGTTAGGTCCATGTTTCTACTCTGAGATGCTTGATAAATGGACACCAAACCCAACTCCCATTAGAAAGGCCAGGCTTCCCTGCACAGACTCGATTACTGCTGTAATGGAAGGGTTTTTCTCTGCATTAGCAGAGGTAAAATAAAGAATCAGGAAAGCAGATGGGTGTTGGTCGCTTCAGTGCAAAAACCAGCTTCAAAAGGGAATGCACTGGGAAGATGGCCAAAGGGTTATGCTGACTTGTTTTCCACTTCGAGGGGCTTCACTACGCAGCTCTTATTTTTGTGTGCCTTCTGGTACTAGGCGCCGTCTCCATCAGGACCAAGTGAAAAACAACACCGCGTCCCGTGGAAAGGTGTGTACTGAAACTGATCACTTCTGTATACACTGCTTGCACGTAAGCCGCTTTGGGCAAGGACACTCAATTAGTATATAAGGGAAGGTTCCGCCCTCAGTTTTTTCGGAAGCTCAACCGTGGGGAATGTGCACACCTGTTTGGTTTTTGGGACCAGGCACGAGTTGATCCTCTGACGAGACTGACATGCGGGCTCCCTCAGTCTACTGGTCTAGGATGATAGCTTTGTTTCTTTTGATATACTGTAAGCATAAGTTTGTGTCTTTTGATAATACTGTGTGTCTTTTGTTAATACTGTAAGCATAAGTTTGTTTCTTTAAATATATTACTGTAAGCATATATATATATATTTGTTTCTATAATCCATTGTTATTGCATTATACTATTCATATGTATCTATATGTTATAATTGAACAAGTAAATTTTATTGAAGTATCGGACCTCTTCTCTCTGATTTTTGCCCACTTACTCCAAAGAACCCCTTGAACCATTTTCCCGAATCAAAACAACTGCAATACATAGCGGGACCAAGCATAAAGCGGTACAGCCTCAGTGTGCGGGTTTGTTATGTCATTACCCGCAGTCCACCTTTATCCTTCCGTCATAAATTGAACCTCTAAAATTGTTACTTTTGGGTGTCCTATCAGTGTCCTACTCGTAGTCATGCTCATTAAATTTTGATTCTTTAGAGTTATCTTTATAAAGGTCTCACAGGTCAATCCGTAAGGTCAAAGTGCAAAACTTCAACTACTAGGCCACACTTCCTGCCAACAGAGAGGAGAGGTACATCACAGTACAGCCTGGAAAGCTTTGGATTCATGCAAGTAAACCACAAATGGTTTTGATGCCAAGTCCTAGGGATGTAAGGCACTGTTTCATGTGAGTGCTGGAATGTTAAAAAGCGGTCACGTGGACTGCTGTTTATGATGGTGTTACACATCTCATCAAGAAGAACTGCAAAGATGGCCAACTCATAGCCCCAAGTATCGCAGGTAACCTGTTACCTTCCAGAGATGTGCAGGTTTGACATACTGGTGTGTTTAAAATTAGCTTGGTGTTGTGATGGACTGGCAGCCTGTGTGGGGTTGGTCACTGGCAGGCTGCAGCATTCAGCCTGATTTGGAGCAGGAGGTTTTAGAAGGTGAATGAATGTCAGCAGTGTTCTGAATTTGGGTCAGTGTGGGAGAGCTGCAGATGTAAGAGCAAGTTCACATCGGTAGAAGGTGGGCCTGCAAGGTGAACGCATACAGAGCCCCATGTTGTCAAGTTCTCACTTGTACGGCATACCAATTCTCAGCCTTTTATTGACCCTTACCCAAGATGAACTGGTTGACCCCAACTTCAGGTGCCCACTCTGTCCAGTGGCCTAGTCTCATTCTAATCATTTTTTTGTCTGTGGTGTCATTACATATGCAGAACGAGTCCTTTAAAAAGTAGCAGTGAGTGAGTGTGCATAAATGGTGGCGGTGGGGGGCTGCCCATTCTCTGAAGGGTTTTTTTTTTTTTTCCACTTTTTAAAAAGTGAAGCAAGTATGACATCTAGATGCCGTGCTGCAGCAAATCAAGAGCCTTCAGTCCTCTGCTTTCATATTAAGAAAGAGCTTTAACGTGCTTTGTCAAAAGCATTAATAAGATATGGGCAAAGAAGCCTAAAGAAGAGACTCAGATAAATTCCTAAAGACTAGGGGCAGAGGCCTTCAGGGTAGCATTCGTTTAGGACTTTTTCACTTCTCCTCTTCTCAGCCCGAGGCTTCGATTGCTTGCCCCTGGGCACCGACTCCTCTCCACCAGTGTCCTGTGCCCAGGCCCTTCATCAGTATCCGCAGTGCCCTTTTGTCTTGGCAGTCACACTCTGATAGTCACAGGCCAGATTCTTTCTTATGCTTTATGACCATTATACCTCCTCACTTACCAGACGGTTTGGCTTCCGCCCCCTCAGAACTCTGTGCCTCCCTCACTTGTCTTCCTCCCACTCAGATGGAAAGAAAGAAAAGCAATAGAGAGCAAATCAATTGGCCGTAAGATTAAGCTGTAAAGATCAATACTTGTTCAATCCTCCAGACAGGGATCAATAAGTTAGGAATTTCTGCTTTTCAAAAGTAAACTAATTAGGTCATGAATCATGCTTTGTACTTCAGTTCCTGCACCTTGTGGTCATGTACCTGTGTGGTGGCTTGTGGCCAGCAAGCAGCCCCTGTTATGTTTCTTTTACATTCACATTTACATTTATTTACTTAGCAGATGCTTTTATCCAAAGTGACTTATAAAAGAGGTCAAAACAATTGAGCAAACATCAGTCCGCGGGACTGTTTGGGAACAAGTGTTACAGAACAAAGTCACCAGTTTGATCATGACTAGTGAAGAGCTCAGAACAAAATGCAGACACATTTTAATTCCTACTTTAAAAAACCTAGCAGTTAATATCAGTTAAACAGTAACACACCTTCAAACACTTCTTAAACACATTGAGGTAGTCAGAATATTGAATGGAGGTGGGCAGCTCATTCCGCCAGCTAGGAGCTTCACATGAAGAGAGTCTGGATTGTGATTTGATGCCAGAGTGGTGGCTCTGAGATGAAGGGTCTGCGCTGGTATCTGGATGGTTGCCGGTTCAAATCCTATTACTGCCAGAAGAAATTCTACTGTGTTGGGCCCTTGAGCAAGGCCCTTAATCTGAAAATTGTTCCAGGGGTGCTGTACAATGGCTGACCCTGCATGAAAAGATAGTTATCCCTTGGTTAATTAATTCAGTTTATCAAATACCAACATACAAAATTTGTACTTAATATGTGACGCTACAGGAAACAAATGGAGTGATTAGAAAAGAGGAGTGACATGTGCCTGTCTCAGCTGGTTGAACACTAGATATGCCTGCCAGCAGAGAGATGTAGTAGACCACCCGGGACTGGACCAAAGCCTGGACCAGGAGTTGTACTGCATATTCTGGCAGATAGGGGCTGATCTTGCAGATATTGAACAGAGTGAATCTGCAAGGCCCAGAAATTATAGTAACGTGATCCCCGAAGGACAGCTGGTCATTGATCACCACTCAGAGGTTACGTTCCAAACTTGGCAGGTGGTAGTGATGATGAGCCAAGCTGATCAGAGATGGGGTGCAGAATAGACACACAAGCTGAGGTAACAAGAAGGTCATTCATTGCCAGGTTAAGCTGGAATTGATGTGTTGTTCCTTCATCCAGGTTGCAATGTCACTGAGACATTCTAGTGGATATCTATGTGGTCATCTGAAGGGAATAGCAGGTACAGCTGCATGTCATCAGCATAGCATTGGTTAGAAAAACCCTGGGACATAATGGTTGGGCCTAGTGAGGAGCTGTATAGATAGAAGAGGAGAGGGTCCAGTACCAATACTTGGGGCACACCAGTACGTGCCTGATGTACCCATGACATCTCTTCATGCCAGGAAAAACAGTAGGATCTGACTAAGAGGTAGGACTCAGACCACCTGAGGGCAGTCCTAGTGATGCCAGGGTCAGAGAGGGTGGCAAGGAGGATCTGGTGGTTTATGAAGGCCTAATCTTTGTGCTTCCTACTCATCCCAAAGACCAGTACATGTGTTAAGCAAAGTTGTAAAACGTGCTTGTGGTCCTGTTAGGGAGTCTGACTTATTTTCCAGATAAGGCAAGCGATTGGCTTAGTGATAGCCTTCAGTAAAGATTTTGTTCAGTTTGATTTTGATTCATCAGCCACTCCATTTTATCAAAGCCTCCTCACCACCTTGACTCTTCTGCAAAAGTGTGACTCTTTTTGTTAATTTCCAAGTGCTTTGGGTTTATTGTATGCCTCCATCTGACTCTAGGGAGCTCGTAAAAGGAAATTTGGAGGCATTTGTCTGAGGTCAGATTGACCATATGAAAAAAAAAAAAAATAAAGTGAGGTCAGTGGCAGTTGTGGTCAGTGTTTTCTGTTTGGCAGCACTCTTCCTCCAGGCAGAATTAAGGGTGCTAGCATTAGACCGAACTGCCATACAATATAGTGCATACCGAAAGGCACTATATAAACACTGACTGATGTCTTGAGGCCGCTCAGCATGCTTGGTTTAGTAGCCCCTATCCAGATTGCTTGAGTGTGACATGATCTTTACTCTTCTGCATTCCTGTGAATCTCATTAGTCCGCCTTGTGATGGTCTTCAGTGACAAAACTACATTAGGAACACCAGCAGTGACTCTGCCAACTTCCTGTACGTCTCAGCCTCTGTCAGGATTATGAATTTTGGTTGGTAACATTCACTGAGAAAGGTGCTCTATAAAGGCAGGCTGATTTCCTCGAAGCTGCACTGTGACTGGTGACAGCTTCCCTTAATCCGCAGCCTCCAGCAGTGGGATTGTGATCCTGTGAATTTTTGTAGGAGGTGTGAGAATGTCCAGTAAGAAAGTCTGAGAAAGGCGCTGTATGAAAGCTTATTGATTGCCTTTAGGCTCTCGCTGTGCCTCCTGCAGTTGTGTGGTTTTTGTGACCTTCATGATCGTGTTCAATGCAAACATCTGATTCGTTTTGTCAATGCTCTCGTAGGTGACTTGTGACAATTTCCTATCTTCGAGAAGCTTGGTCATTTTTGTAGGGACTGCATTATGACAGTGTTTACTAAGAATGGCGCTTTATAAAAGTGCTTTTACGGTGATTTGTGATAATTACCTACCTTCAGTATACTCATCAGTAGCCATACTGATTAACTGCTTGTTAATTTTTTAGGGTTTCCTTTGTTAGAATGTTCACCAAAGAAGGCTGCAAAAGGCACTGTATGATAGATTCCTGATGACCTGCATGCTTTGGCAGTGATTTGTCATGTTTCCCCATTGTGATAAAAGCGCTATATGAGCGCCAACCCGACACAGACAGACACAGGTGGAAAACATATAAAAACCAATAAACTTTTATTGTCTTCACCTGTGGGGCATGTCTTCTCCGTGTCCCACAGGCACAGCACAGTCCCACAAACATAAAAGCAACAAGCAAAAATAAATTCTCCTTTTCTTCGCCACCACTCCTCACCGCCAAGCGTTGTCTGCCTTCTCCCAACTCTGGCTCCTGGAGTGATGCCTGCAGGCGCCTTTTATAGTCCACCCAGAAGTACTCCAGGTGCTTGATCACATGTTTCTGGTCGCACTTCTGGGTGAGGCTGAAGAACTGCCAGGCTCAGGAACCCCTGCAGCGCCCCCTGGTGGCCACCCTGGATCCCAACAGGGCTGTGGGGAACTCCATCTCCGATGGAGCCCTGCAGGAATCTGAGGCATCATAGCCACCCAGGAGGGCTACCATCTAGCTGCCCAGGGGAGGTATTGTGTAGCCCATGCTTGCTCCCCCGGAGCATATGCTGAAGGGGCATCCCGGCTGGGCATCGTTCCCGGCCATCCGCCACACCGTCTTCTCTAGACTCCTCAATAGCTGGACTACAATAATATTTTTAGATAGTGCTTTATGAGAGTGTTTACTAAGAAGGTAGTGAAAGGTGCTATATACAGTTGCAGTCAAAATTATTCAACCCCCATTGCAAATTAGGTTTATTGGCAAAATGTGCAAACTTTCAGCTGTTTACAATAACAGGAACAGTTCAAATAGCTCAACACAACTAATATTACAAGTGCCACTTTTAATGATTATTGCAGTCTCAAAATTATTCATCCCTTTCACGTCAAGCTTCTTTAGTAGAGGACACTTTTGCTGTTATGACCTGCTGCAAACGAGATGCATAGCCAGATGCAAAAGTCTGGCAGCGTTACTGAGGACTCTTAGCTCATTCCTCATGGGCAATTGCCTCCATCTCTCTAATATTCTTGGGTTTGTATGCCTTCTACAAATCCAACCAGTGATTTTCTAAGAGGTTGTATAATTCAGGCAAATGTGACAGCCACTCTAGAATCTTCCAGGGCTTTTTCTGATACCAAGCCTTGGTGGACTTTGAGGTTTGCTTGGGGTTATTGTCCTGTTGGAAGGTCCATTGATGCCTAAGCTTCAGCTTCCTCATGGACAGCATGACATTTTCTCATAGGATTTCTTGATACTTGATTGAATCCATCTTGCCCTCCACATGCTGCAGGTTTCCAGTGCCAGGAGAACCAAAGCAGCCCCAGAGCATCACCGAGTCACCGCCACACTTCACTGTGGGCATGGTGTTCTTTTTCAGCCTTCTTCCTCCAGACATATCACTGATCCATTGGCCCAAAATGTTCCAGTTTCGTTTCACCGCTCCACAGAGCAGAATCCCCAAACGACTTTGGCTCATTTATATGGTTTTGAGCATATTGGATCCAACTTTTCCTATGCTTTTGGATCAGTAGTTGTGCACATCTTGGAGCTCGGGCATGGAGACCTTCAGCGTTTTGCACGCACCTTACTGTGGAAACTGAAACCGCAGTGCCTGCCACCACCAAGTCATGCTGCAGGTCTTTTGCAGTCATTTGAGGGATTTTTGCCACGTCAGAAATCTCTTGGCAGCTGTTGATATCTTCCTCTTTCTACCACGTGCAGCTGATGTAGCCAGTGTTCCTTTAATTCTGAACTTGTGAACATCGCTTCCAGCGGTATCTGCAGGAACATTCAGTGCCTTTGATGTCGTTTTGTATCCTTTTTCTTGTTTGTGCAGGGCAGTGATCTCTACTGTTCACTTTCTGGACAATTCAGCTGCCTTACCCACATTTCTAGCATGCAGTCAAACGTTACTTTAAACACACCGTTAGCCAGTCCAGGTATTTGGTGGGTGATGATTACCTGTATCAGGTGTGCTCTTTATGGGGGATTCTATTCAAGGGGTTGAAGACTAATTCTGAGACTGCAGTAGTCATTAATAGTGGCATTTTGGGTTGAATATGCAGAGACCACTTCTAATACTAGTTGTGTTGATCTATTTAAATTGTTCTTGTTTGGTTTGTTCATTGCAAACAGCGGAACGTTTATTTCACCAATAAACCTACTTTGTAATTTTGAGTGCAGCTGTAAGGTTTTCTTTGACAAACATGTTGTGATCCGTGGCCATTTTCTTTTCTTCCTTGGGCTCCTTCAGCAGCCGGACTGTCATCTTGGTGTTTTAGACACTGCTTTGGTGAGAGTGTTTACTAAGAGATGCTGTCAGCAGTGCTACATAAGGACTGATTGCCTTTGTCCTCTTGCTGTGACTCATGGAGATTTGCTTTCTTCTATGGTCTCAATAATCTTTACTAAAGCATCCTATGAGCTGTCTTGTGAATTTATTTAAAGAAAGGCACTAGATTAAAGAAATGTCTGTAGGCTGCGACACCCCATGATCCTTGGACTGGATTAAGCAGCCTTGAGGATGGTGTGTTTTCTCATGCAAATAAAACCCTAAACCTTTAAGGATAAGTTTTCAAGTTGAAGTTATTTCTTCACAATCATTATATATGTTCATTAAAGTTGATTAGCACAAAAGCAAACCCTGTATGTGTCTGAAGCTTTTTAGACCAAATTTGTCTTTTGAGAAAATGTTTTGAAAATGTGCACACCCAGGAAGTAAATAAAAATGTAAAAAACAAAGCAAAGCGTTGACAGTTTCCAACTGCATCCTTGTGGTAATCACGACACCTTAAAGTTTTGACTTGTAGCACTTAGTTTGGGTGTGAACACTTGAATGGAAGTCCGGCTGAAAGCGGACCTGCAAGTTTGTAGCGTTCATTTCTCCGAGGACGACTGCTTGCAGCTGAAGAGAAAAAGAGAACTTTTTATCGATTGCCCTTTATTGAGACCAACTGCATTGCCAAACATATTTAAGGTGAATCATTTCACTACAAGTGAAGCAGGTTGTGATGTAGAGCCCTCGATTATTAAGGCAGTGAATCAAAGCTAAAGGCAATTTCAAAATGATGCAGTAAGCTGAAGCAGTACAACACATTTGCAATGGCTTATGGGTAGTTTGAACACACACATCGAGGCGCTCTCCTGTTAGTCTAGTTGAATCCACAGTCAAATAAATATGGACACACCGCTGCAGGATTGCACCATTGTTGAACAACGCACTGTGTCTTTAGCTAGACAAACAGCAGAGTGCTGCACAGTGCATGTTCAGAGTATTCATTAGCCATCGTAAACGTGTTGTATGGCATCAGCTTCTGTCCGTTGTGGTTACTGTGTAATTTTCAAGTTGCCTCCAAATTTTGATTTTCCCTCATAACAGTGGAAATGCCATTTAACATGGGAAAGGCACTTGTCAGGGATGCCAGGGGCAACGACCCGGCCAGGACGCCGTGAGGGACCGGATGTGGGTCTGCGCCCACCCTGGATCACGTGGGGGCCGCCTTCCTGGTTGCTTTGGGGGCCAAGGGTTGAGGGCATGGAAGCCCCACCCTGCAGGGGCCCATTGTCACCGCCAGGAGGTGCCCCAATGCCTTGGGGACCTGTTACCCCAGCACTTCCACCACACCCGGAAGTGCTGGGGGGAAGAATTAGGACGACACCCGGAGAGCTGCCAGGAGAACAGCCGGCACTTCCGCCACGCTGGGGCGTGGCCAACGGGGGAATGTCGGGAACCACCTGGAGCTCATCCGGGAGCATATAAAAGGGGCCGTCTCCCTTCATTCAAGGCTGGAGTCGGGTGGAAGGAGGACAAGGCACGAGAGAGGTGTGGAGGCGGCCTGAGAAGAAGGCATTTGTGGCCAGGACTGTGTGTGTTGGGGATTTGTGCATTGAACTGGGCCTGAGTGACCATTTAACTGTAAATATTATTGTAAATAAACACGTGTGGTGGTGAGTAACAACATGTCCGCCTGTCTGTGTCCAGGTCAAGTCCACACACTATATACGGTGTATTATTATTATGATGATTTTGTTTAAAAGCTAACTGAATACTGTACAGATATGCGGCTCTTTTGTAGGGCAGCAGGGTAGAACAATTCTTACCAGATCTAGCGTTGTGGGTTTGAATTGTGTGCCTGGCCATTATGACACATACTGTATGCACAGTTGTGAAGACAATTTGAAATGGCTGTTTCAGGTCAGTGTGAATGGGAGTGTACACGGGTGCGTGTGTCGGTTGTTCCTGTGGTGGGTTGGTGCCCAGTTCTTGCCTTTTCACAGTGCCGCTGAGGGCAAGACATTTGGGAAAATGAGCTGCAGAGCCAGTTTTGTTTTAAAAATGGGCGAATTTCACAAATGGGTTATTCACCTTTTGTTTTCCTTTCTAAAGCTGCTGTACATGGATACTGTGTTTTAATGAATATGTACATTTTCAAGAAGCGCATTAATTTCCGATATCATTCTTGCCTTGAAAAATAGACGTATTTGATAAGTTCGTACCTGATGCCCTTCTATCCCATTGTAAACTGCAAGAACAGACAAGTTATTTAAAAAAAAAAAAAATCCTTACTTTTATGTATGTGACAGATTCATGTACATTGTGATTGTGACGTATACTTTGACATGAAAATGACCAAACTTATACTTTTAAGTCTTCCAGAACACGTCCATTCCTTCAGTTTTGCGTCACCCACTTCACAGAGCACCGCTTGTCCTCCTCTTTGGCAGATTTCAGCACTGCCCACACTCACAGTCCGAGAGGGTCCTCGCTGTGTGGTCAGATGTGGGCAAGGCTGAATGTCTGACTGTTACAATGTAAGGCCGGATGTTGCTGACAGATGTGTGGTGGAAAGGTGGCAGGTACCAGAATGTTACCATATAATGGGACCTACCCCTGCATTCTGGCACCGTGGGGGAACCTTGTGCTTTGCGCAGTGATGAATAAACAAACAATATCATTACTTGCAATTTGAATAAGTTCACGTCTAACGTCATACCTTCCTTATATGGTAACAGATGAACATCCAACTCCACCTACATCTCTCTTCTGACCCATCCTGTGTCCCACTACAAGGGGTATGTGGCTGAATGTTCTTCTCTAGCCCTCCTCTTCAGCTGATTTTTGATCTTCAGCAATTGCCTTCATAAGGCCCGTTAATACTTAGCACATCTGCATAGCCGCGAGGGTCCGAGTGATGTCAATTTTGTCAGCAGTCATATTGCGCAGACATGTGTGCCTATGACCGGGTGTCTCCAGAGTTTTGTGCATCAGCACAGTGCAGTGCACACACAAAATTGAACTATAAACAGAACGGTGTGTGCATCCTCTGTTGGCGACCACGTCTGCAGCTGTCTGTGTCCATTCACTTCTGAAGTATAAATGTTCTTTAAGAAGAGACATACTGAGAGTCACGTGGCACAGGGCTGCTGGTGCTTTGAAACTTTCCATGATGGCTTTTAAATGAGGCAGCGAATTACATGTCGTCCCTTTTTTTTTTGGCTTGACATATCGATGCAGGATAATGAAACACATCTTCTCTGCAATTAGATCTGTGTGAAATATTAACTTTCTGCAAATCATTTGCCGGTGAGCAGGAAGCGAGAATTTTTATCTGGGACCGGCCTGTTTCTTACTTTCTGTGTCATTTCGTTGAAGCCTCTGGGGGCACAGATGTGACAGATCCTCCTCCACCCCTTTGCTCCCACTGCCTGTCCCGTTAAGACTCTCCTCCATCACAGTGCTCTATGGTCTAATTAAGGTTTGTGCTTCTGAGTGATGGAGCAGGATAGTGGGAGGTGGAAGCTTATTCATCCAAACTGACATGCAGCTGATGGGCACCATATATCTCATCCTGCAGGGAGGCCACAACTGCTGCAGTTTGCTTAAACAATAAAGCAAGAAGACACACACCTCCAAAGAAACTGCCGTCTGCATTAATGTGGTGGGCTCAGCTTGGATGGAAACCACTGGCTCCGTCAGGTCCATATCACAGGTTCAGGACTAGTGGAGGCTAGACTTGTGACATGGGTTAAACAATAAATTAAGAGGTGTGGCCATTAGGGACCATCACAGATCCCCAAACCCCCGATACAGCCACACGACGACAGTCCCGGGTGCAAATGACTGTTAATTTTCACCCAGATATTTTGTACAGACCTCTTCCTCTGAGAACAATACTCTCTTTTTCTTCTTCCACTGCTCCTAGGTGAGCTTTGTCCTCTACCGACTCTGACTTCCTGGGTGACATGGTAGGCTCCCTTTTAAACCCGACCCAAAAGTAGTACCAAGATGCACTTCCAGGTCAGATGGAACCACTTTGGGGCAGAGGATCTTCCTTACAACAGCTTCCCCTGTTGGCACCAAGTGGTAGCACTATGGAACCGCAACTCCCACGCAGCCCTGGGGGTGTCCAAATGGGGCTCGCCAAGAATGATGCTGTCATTCAGTGTAGTGAGGAATGACATGCAGATGTGGGATGGGTCTCTCCCTGTCTCCTACTTCTTTAGGTCTTCCAACCTGGAAAGGGAACACCAACCATCCTAGTTGGGATGCTCCACCCATTACACACTCCATCCATTATTGTGACCTCTCGACTGGGTAAGGGTCTCCTGCACAACCCTGTTGGGATGCCTTTCCATCTGTTTCTTCAACACTACCTCTCTTCCAGATCATCCATCATTTCGCCCTCCCAGCCTGGCCAGGTAACAAAACAGGGTCCATTTCAGGTAGGATGCTAGTTCTAAAGCCAGGATAACAAACTCCCCAGCTCCTTCAGAAATCATGATTTGTTGAACAAGAAGGATTGTCTTCCATATCGTGACCTGCAGGTCTGAAGCAGCAGGAGTGGACTAATACACAGGACTCCAATGAAAACACATCCCTAGTGATCTCATTGGCAACTTCAGGTACACTTGGAGAAGGCAAGCCAAGTTAACTTCAGGGACATCTCAATATTAGTTTCAGGTGTCTTAAAATGCAGTTCAGCTTTCATATATTTCAAACTCTTTTCAAGATACAGTCGACCCTTGACATACGACCGGCCTGACATACAAACAACTTGATTTACAACCAAAATTTTTGTTTTGATTTACGACCAACATCTTGCGTTACAACCTGAATACGGTCACGTGTATCCACTTGTGCGATTGTAAACAAACAGCCGAGAGCGTTCGTAAGCGTCAGTCGGAGCCCAGATACATGTGTTTGTGGACGTAATTTCGGTCAGTGCAGTGATTTATCTATATATATAATTCACTAAGACCATGGCAAGCAAGACGCATAATTACTAAGGAAGGAAGAGAAGGTAACAAAGGTAAAGAAAGTGATTGTTAAGGGATGTTAGGTAGTGGGCTGGCGCGGCACATGATGATGTCATCAGGCTGAGTCAGCACGGCTTGCTTTGGAGTGTATTATTACAGCAGTTAACAACACAACCAGCTTTGAACTGAGTGCTCGACTACTGTCATTAACTTGAGAAACAGCGATCACAATCGAAACGAAGAAGGAGATTGTGCGGAAATATGAGAGTGGCGTTCGTGACCGATCTCGCTAATATGTACAGCATGTCGAAATCCACCATCTCGACAATTTTACAAAGAAAAGATTTGCATAAGGAGGCTCCTTCTAAACAATAACCACCTTCCATTTCATTCTCCTCCTCATCCCTTCCTGCAGCCCAAAGATGTCAAATTAAATGGTGAGTACAGTATGAAATTGTTGTTTCTGGTAGGCTAGGCACTTTTTATAACTTTTTGGTTAGTACATTAGAAAAATTATTGGTGTTTTGGTAAATTATGCACATTATACAACCCATTTTTATTATGAAAAGGTTAACTAAGTGTTGCTGTGGGAGGTTCGGAGCCCATTATGGGTATTTCAATTATTTCTTATGGGAAAAATAGTCTTGACTTACAACCAACTTGAGTTACAACCAGCCCTCGCGAACGAATTGAGTTCGTAAGTCAAGGGTCCACTGTATGTCAAAATAAGGTCCTTCATATTTTAAGCTATATGAAATACATTTCCAGATATCTCAGTAACCCTTGTAATTTTCAGGATATCCCCAATATTTTATCTGTCTTAGGCTTTTTAAGATAATGGACATTCTTTTTTAAGTTTTCTATAAATCACTTCCTGCAAAATGTCCTGTTTTTTCAACAGGAGATCTTGCCAGATTTAAGCTACTGCAAAATAAAGAGACATCTTGAAAGGACTCCCTTGTTATTTTAACACATGATAAAATACATTAAAGATATATTTAATTGTGTTTCTTAAGTGAAATATAAGATATCTTGAAATACATTTCATATATCTCATATGGAACAAAGTGCCATTTTAAGGTGTCAGGAAATACGTGTGAGATATCTAAAAGCTTTTTTTTTTTTAGATATCTCGAAATGCATTTTAAGATGTCACAATTCCATTCTGATATCTCAAAAAAATAAATCATTTTGAATTCCCACATGCGACCTGAGATTTCTGAAATATCTTCATATAACTTCTCATGAAGATATCTAACAAGGACTGCCCTACCAAAACAATGACGTTTGACAGGATGTTATTTAGAGGTATACAGTAATCCCTCGCTATATCGCGCTTCGGCTTTCGCGGCTTCATTCTATGGCGGATTTTATATGAAAGCATAACT
The DNA here is from genome assembly GCA_026402145.1 of Polypterus bichir lapradei. Classification (NCBI taxonomy): domain Eukaryota; kingdom Metazoa; phylum Chordata; class Cladistia; order Polypteriformes; family Polypteridae; genus Polypterus; species Polypterus bichir. The sequence continues at coordinate 26,126,288 of JANRMT010061414.1, forward strand.
AAATATATAACGCGGATTTTTCGCTGCTTCGCGGGTTCTGCGGACAATGTGTCTTTTTACTTCCTGTACATGCTTCCTCAGTTGGTTTGCCCAGTTGATTTCATACAAGGGACGCTATTGGCGGATGGCTGAGAAGCTAACCAATCAGAGCACGCAGTTGAGTTCCTGCGTGCTGAATGCAGTGTTAACCAGGAAGTCTTGTCTCGCTCATTCAGCATCAACGTGTTTCGCTGTGTAAAGAGTTGTGCTCTTTAGTGTTTATCTTTGTGCATAGTCAAGCCCTTCATTATGGCTCCAAAACAATCTGCTACTGCTTCAGGGGCCGTGCCCAAGCGCAAGAAGAAGATGTTAACGATTGCCGAAAAGGTAAACGTTTTGGATTTGTTGAAGGCTACGATTCTTTTTATTTAAAAAGTAGGAAAAGAATATAATATCTACGGCCGCAGTGTCCTTTTAACCAGGGTGCAAAACGAGTTGTAAGTGGATGTAATAAGGCAGTAGTCTGGATGGAATCTGCTTTAGGGATTTGGATTGAAGACTGCCAGAAGAAGAACAACGGCAGCGCTACACAATCGCCTGAAGTGGCTCCTTTACAAGGGCTGTAACGCTCTCCTTTGTTGTGCAGTAAAATTAAACTCATTGTTATCGGACAAGTCATCGTGTCATTGTTGGTGAGTAACCATAATTAATTTTCTTCTTACAGTGCTTAGTACATGTACGTTCGTTTAGTGTCACTGTACACACATTTACTGTATACTATTTTTCTTGCATTGTGCGTATTTATTGCTGGTGGCCTGTCTATCGTAATGGCTGTAACATATGTGATATCGGAGACACTCAATATCTTTAAAATAATATTTAGGTTTTACTGTATATAAACAGTGTGTTTATATACATAATTTCAATGAATCTTACCTAATATCTAAGAGAATACAAAGGGATTATGCTATATAACTGTGCGGGGAATATTTATAAACAGTGTGGGAGAGTTTATAAGGGCTTAAAATATATAAAAATAACAATACAAACATATGGTTTCTACTTCGCGGATTTTCACCTATCGCGGGGGGGGGGGTCTGGAACGCAACCCCCGCGATCGAGGAGGGATTACTGTATCCTGTATTGCATCACAGATATCTCAAAATGCTAATGTTAATTTTCAATACCTCACAATGTATGGGAAGATTTTTCAAGACCAGCGAAACACATGGAGCCATGGTCTGAAAACAAAATGCAAATGAAACAAATTACAGTGCAGACATTTCATTCATACTGTATTATTCAGAAAAAGACATCCTATTTCTCCTAGCCAATCAGAAGCCAACAAAGAAGTTGTAAAGACAAGTACTTGATTATGCAAATGTAACAAACAGGTGCGAAAGGTCAATGGCATAATGTTTAGACTGAACCAAAATGATGAACTGAAACAGAAAGAGCTGCGTAGAAGGAATAAAACTGAACAAGAGGCCGCCATACTGAAAAGGGGAGATTACAGAAGGTACAACTTGCAAATCTTACAACATGCCACAAATTAGTCACACTGCATTGTCAAGGTCTCTCCCATGCTGTCCAAGCTCTTCTGCAGAAGTACAAGCAAACAGGCAAGGCTGAGGACCTAAAACGCAGCAGTCGGCCATGGAAACTGAGGGCAGCAAACGAGAAATACTGCCAACTTCCCCTTGGATTCAAAGATGTCCAGCACCTCTGTCAGCTCAGAACTGACAGACACCACTCGGTCTCTGGTACATCCATTTGTAGTCTGGAGGAACCGTGTCAGAGTGGTCTTATGAAAGTGTTGAGACCAAAAAGCCGTTCCTCTGAGGTGGAAATCAAGACAAATGATGCACAAACCCACAAGGTTTGGGGTGCAGAAAAAGGGCAGCATGTGCTCTGGACTGAAGAATCAAAATGAGGAAACTTTGGCTGTAACAGGTGCAGTTTGTCCAATGAATGTCTGCAGGTAACAGTGAAGCACGGTGGAGATTCCCTGCACATGTGAGGTTACTTTTCCATAAATAGAGTTGGTGATGTGATCACATTTGATGGCAGTCTCACTGCTGAGAAGTACAGACGGGTTCTTATCCAACATGCAGTGCCATTAGGAAGGTATCTGATTGGTCCCAACTTCATTCTGCAGTAAGGCAATAACCCCAAACACATAGCCAAAGTAATAAAAAGAGAAAGAGGGAATCCTGCAACAGGTGATATGGATTGCACAGAGCCCTGGTCTCAGCATCATCAAGCCAGTCTGGGATTCCAAGTAAGACAGTCAAAGTATGCAGTGGAACTGCGGCAATTAACCACACTTGTATTTCAGAAAATCCATAACAGTGGACCTAAGAGAAGATTTTTTTTCACAAGTGTTTATGACATATGCAGAGTACTGTATGCGTGTATATTATAAAATATACAAGAGTGGATTCAGAAAGTATGCAGACCCCTTTTTCACATTTTGTTGCGTTCTAGCCTTTTTCCTCACATCAAGTAGCATCCATTACCACTGAATGACGCCATTGTTGAAAATATATGTAAAAGAAAAAAACTGAACAATTGCATTGACTCAAGTTCTTGGACCCTTTACTATGACATTCTATTCTTTTGACCATCATTGAGATGTTTTTGCACCTGTTTAAATCCCAACTGTGGTCAATCATACGATTGGACCTGCTTTGAAAGGCACACACCTGTCTATAGAAGGTCCCCAGCAAAAACCAAGCCATGAAAGTGAAGGAATTGCATGCAGAGCTTAGAGTCAGTATTTTGTCAGTGCACTGGCCCCAAGAGTACAGTGGCCTCCATAATTCTTAAATGGAAAAAGTTTAGAACAACCACAACTCTTCCTAGAGCTATCCACCTGGCCAATCTCCAAAAACTTAGGAGAAGGGCAGTGGTAGGAGAGGTAACCAAGAACCCAGTGTTCTCTGTGGCTGAGCTCCAGAGACCCTTTGTGGAGACGGTGAGAAACTTGAAGAAAGACAGCCATCACAGAAGCACTAAACTGACATGAGCTTTATGACAGAGTGGCCAGACAGATGCCTCTCCTCATTAAAAGACAGATGGAAGCCCACATGGAGTTTTCAAAAAGGAACCTAAAGAACTCTCCAAATGTAACAAGACTGGCTGTTCTGGTGAAACCAAGACCAGCGTCATGTCTGCTGAAAACCAGGCTCCGCTCATCACTTGCACAGTACCATTCCAGTGGTGAATCATAGCGGTGGCAGCATCATGCTGGGGGGTTGTTTTTCAACATGGACTTGGGAACTAGACAGAGAAAGGTGAAGAGAGCAAAGTTCACAGATATCCTCAATGAAAAGCTGCTCCACAGTGCCTTGGACTTCAGATTTGGCTGATGGTTGACCTACCAACAGTACAATGAAGGACAAACCAAAGACAATATAGGAGTGGCTTAGGAACAACACTGGAAATGTCCTCAAAGTGGCTTAGCCAGAGTCCAGACTCAATTGAACATCTCTGGAGTGACCTGAAAATAGCTACCCACTGACGGTCTCCATCCAACCTGACAGGACTTAAGAGGATTTGTAAAGAAATATGGCAGAGAACCCCCAAATCTAGGTGTGTGTGTCTTGTGATGTCAATCCAAAGAAGACTCCAGGCTGGAATTGCTAGAAAAAGATCTTCAGCTAAGTACTTAGTAAGGGGTCTGAATAAATTTGCAAATATTTCGAAAATTGTGTTTTCTGATTGTCATTTTGAGGTTGTCAAGTGTTGCTTGATAAAAATCAATTTAATGATTTTAGCACCACATAACAAAATGTGAAAATAGTGAAGGGGTCAGAATACTCTCTGAATATATGGTATGTACACAATCATCCTGCTCAAACTGAAATAAAGTCTGTGAAGAGCACCTGACAGACAATTACTACATTTCCATGGTAGGCGTACTTTCAATAAGTGCAAGTCGGAATATGAATGTGTTGAGCTGCTCCTTCTCATGCCCCTCAGTGTGGTGAGCCATCTGCAGAGTCTAGACACGCCAACGCTGCCTCATTCTTCATCAGTGTACATAATTTAAACTGATGTTCATCTAGTATGGCACACAGCTACAGTACTGTATGTGTGACCCATTACAAGGCCAAGACCCCCTTCTGGGTTAGGCTCAATTTGTGCAGTCCGACACAGTACCTTAGTGGGCTTATGTGTGCGTCTAGTAGCTGCCTATGGCTCAGTTTACAGAAGTTCACAATAAAGTGCAAAGGGGATGAGAAAGAGCAACCTTTCTTCTGAGTACTGAGCTGTAGTCCACTTTTTCCAGGGGTTTTTCAGTTTGGGACACTTGGAGGTCACTTGGCAAAGATGGAAGCCCTACAGGCTTATGAATTCAAGTCTAGTGCCTTATTTATCTCTTAGGCTACTTTATGAGAACTGGGCTATATTAAAAAAACTTCTCATGATTTTTTCCATGTGAAGTATAGTGTTGACCCCACAGCCCTCTGATTTCAGATGTCCAGTAGCTTAGCTGGTCTCCATCTTCACGTCGCAGCTGATTTCTGTTCTGTTCTGTTCGTCATTTACCTGGCTGTCAGGCGAGTGTTAATATTCTCTCCTATTTATAGCCGAAGGGATGTAATTGTGCAGTACCAGCTTCCTGTCTTCTCTGGCTCAGTTTGATTTCTTTCACACTTAAATGGAAAAAGAAGCTGACAACAGCTAAAGTTCCTGTTGGGTCAATAATGAAATGTCACATGCTGAGTGTCTGGACACCACGGCAAGATTAGCCATCTGAGATCTGTCCGTTCTGTTCAACTAGAGCCACTGATAGGCCGTGGTAGGCACTGTTTGTGAAAATCAGAGGTGGCATTAAATGTGGCAGCATTTCCTTGATGAGCACACCCAGACTTTGGGTGCCATTGCTTGTTCTTGACACACAAGCTGTCTCGCTGTCATCCACATCTTCATGCAAACCCAATGTGCATCCAGCTATTTGTTTGAAACTTATCAAAAGGCTTATTCCAAAATTAAATATGGCACTGTGTAGGTGGAAGCCATTAAAAAGTGAAATAGTAAAACAGTTGCCTTACGCTGATGGAGTCCAGTTTGGTCCCGGTTGGCCTGATCACATGTGTGCCTTAATTCACGCTCATGCAGGACTTTTCCAAAATGCAGCTCCATTTTTTTGCTTTGTCAGGCCTCCTATGAATCTTTCAGGCCACCTTCGGTGGGGCAGCACTGCTTTCCATCTTCTGTCACTTTCCTTAAATGCGTAAGAAGTGTCCCACAAAATGTCTCTTTTGTTTCTCCCCCCACTGCCTTCCATCTCTTTAAGGCATTTTAGCCTCCCTGTTTCCTTGGTGCTGTGTGCTCCAAGATGCTATGAACATCTTTAGTCCAGAATGTGATGAAAAAGTGAGATAACATTACTTTTAGTGGTCCACACTGTGGGAACTGCCAGTTTCACCAGAGACTCTGGGCAACGTAGGCACTCCAGCTTGCTGCCTTTCTGAAAGTCTGCAGGAAGAGAAAGAAAACACAAAAGAAATTGGAGCCCATCCAGTTTACTGTTATTAACCTCCTTAGCATTAACTGGGGCTCAGAATTCCATTCCATGTAAATAAAGTTATTTCTGAGTCAGAATCGGGGTGATGTATAATGATCTGCTCCACAATGTTAAGCCCCAATAACTTTCAGATCAGTATTCTGCTACCATCATATGGATGAAATAACATCATCCCGCAAAAAAATGTTGAATATTTCTGTGCATTTTGACACTGTATGGTAACTCATCAATATTCATGAGTGGAGCCTTCAGTCAAAACACAATGGCACGTAAATGAAAAGTTGTAAAGCTAGTTTTAGAAAAAAAAGAAACTGATCCATTAGTTGAATCAAGCAATAGTTAGTGATGGCAGTGTAAATTGGTCAACAGACATTGACACGGATGGTGAACCTGATGCTTATGGCACTGAATGGCTGAATCGCTGTAATATTCTCAGTGAATAAAGGTAAAATGTTTGGGATCAAGAAGAAGGACAAGAAAAGTATGAGCCCCCTAAGCACTGCTCACAATGCAGCCACTGTCGTTCATGTCAGGGGGAATGTGGAAGTCACTAAGCCTTGTGCCGTGGCAGCCCACAGTAACACAAGGGATGCGTCAAATGCATGGATCAGGCTATGAAATTCTGTCCTCTCCTGCGCTAGTATTACACTTGCACTGTGTCCACTGCAGCATCGCGCTGTGTGTTGTGATCACATGAGTCTGCGTCGGTGCAGCAGTGGACACTACACATACCTTCTCTGGTCTGTTTATGTTGACCATCTGGTATTTACATTTTTCTGTTACTTGTAATAACAGTTCTTATTGTTGAAAATAATGTAATGTTTGTGACTTGTCTTTTTGGGGATAAACATAACACTCATTTTTTTTTTATTTCTATCCAAATATTTATGAACTTTCACAATGAGGTTGACATCTGTGAAAATTAAAGAATTTGGTGACAATATGTATTTTTTTTATTCTTATTTAGCCCAGTTTTCCTCTTGATGATATTATTTCATGTCTTCTCTGGCTCCAGTTTGTTTGCCCCTTAGTGCAGCTGTCTTAGGTCTCTGCTGCTAGGGCACATGCCACCGCTCTAAAGGAGTGCCGTCCTGAAAGTCGCGCAGTTGTCAAACTTTGAAGTCTGATGCTTCATATCTGTCTTGGTCCGAATTTACAGATACCAAAATAAATCTCTGATTGTGTGTGTGTTATTGTTTATTGTAATTTATGGTTACTGTACATACTTGCGTTAAGTTCTCCCGCGGATAAGTCAGGGCTTGATTTTTCCGTATAATTTCTGGTGTTTTATAATGTCGTATAAGCCAAATGCGTAAAACTCACATGATTGGTCCAAGAGATTATGATATGCTAGCGCCCACCTGAGAGAGTAACCACGGGGCACACTGCCTTTCTTTTTCTATGTATCGTGCCTACATGACCACACGGTAATACACAAACGATTCCGAAGCAACGTTTGTACTGATTTGTGTTTTTTATATCTCACACCCTCATACACCTTTATCATAAAAGCATCCCTCATCTACAATGGAGTACTCAATCAAAAGAAAATACAAAGCTGATTTTAAATTAAAAGTCATTGAAGTGGCAAAAAAAAAAATGGTAACTGCACTGCTGCAACAAAATTCAATGCATCTGAAAAACTGATGTGAGATCGGAGGACACAAGAAGATGTAAAAAAAAAAAAGTCACATTTTTGTACGGACGTATAAGTCGGGGAATGATTTTATAATTAATTTTTCAGGTTTCAAGACCCAATTTGTACACGAGTATATATGGTATGAACTTTAGGACTACTCTTTTTACTCTTAAAGCTGTGCTGTAAGATTTTTACTTGGACGGATGTTTAGTTAACAATTCTTGGTGAGTTACACAAGATGTCTTCCACTGGTCACTTCCATTGAAAACTCTGTGCCATCTACATAAAGAGGCAGAATTTTCAAATCCCAAATAAACTTTCACTTTGTTTCCATTTTTAGGTGGTTGTTGAGTATTCCATGTTGTAACACAGCAGTTTTCACCTTTCCACAATGAAAGCATTGGCATTATTTAACATTATTTCTGCAATGTGATAATATACAGTTCATTACCAGCCACTGGTGGCACATTATCCACTGTAATCCACATGTGCCTTGAGCTGGATGAAGTCAGAGTGGCACTCTTGAAGCTCCCTAATTGCATAAGCCAGAAGCGCCTGAGAAGTTGGATGTCAAGATTAAATTCATTTTATTGCCGTCACCCTCTTGTTCAAGGTGAGAGAGAGCCATTCAATTCAGTGTTGGTGCCATGTAACTTTTGATGCCTTGCAGAGCAACACTGTCACTCCCACTCTTCTGTTCTTCTGCATCACAGCTCCATGGTTAGCTGAATTTTGACATTAGGAGCCCCTGGGCATCCCTAGTAAAACACACAATGTGCTGAAATGTTTGAATCTTGAGAAAAGTGAAAAGTCACATAGCTTTGGGTTATGTGTTTGAGAGCTAGGGCAACTGAAGAGTAAAGGGCCAAATAAAGAGTGTTTAGAATTTTGTAAGGTTATGTCGTTTATTTATGTCCAGAATGGTGCAGAGGTTAATGTAACTCGAACCACCATGGATCAGGAGTTTGATTTTCGGCCTTGTTGGTATGTTTGTGGAAGTGTCTATTTGCATACATGCATAACATTAAAATATAATCAATGAGTTTATTTGCATGATTTGTTGTTTTGCATATTGAATTAATGAAATTAAAGTGATTAGATAACATTTGCAAGTTTCTAAAGAAGTAATTTAGTGCCAGCCATGTTGCCATTGAACTATGAAAACACAACATTAAGGCCAAATGTTTACCCAAGTCAATGTGTTATACTCACCTCACAAGTGTCATAATAATAATTCAATATTCAAAGCAAATGAAGCGTAAATGGTGCAGGAATGGCTGCCAAGTTTAAAGGTAGAAGAAGAAATCAAACATATGCAGTTTTTAATGTCTGGAAAATAATTGGGATTAAATCAGTTAGAGATCTGTACACAGACAATGTCTTTGCATCCTACAAACAATTTCATTCCAAATTTAACTTTCCAGCAGCACATTTTTTTCAGTACTTTCAAATTCAAAACTGCCCAATTTTTCTCACTTCCCAACTACTTCTATTCCGGAAGAAATATTGATTAGTCTTGAGGACTCAGACAGCATTTCTATAATATATAAAACCATTATACAGTCCCTCCCTTTCAAAGATCCCAGAGTACAGTAGGAAAATAATCTTTCACTCAACATATCAGAAAAGGAGTGGAAGGTAGCAATGCAGAGAATTCACTTGAGCTCCATATGCGCAAAGCATACAATTATTCAACTCAAAATTATATATCGGGCACATCTGTCTTGCTTAAAATTGTCCAAAATGTTTCCAGGGCAAGATCCAACCTGCGAACGTTGCAATCGAGCTCCAGCTTCACTGGGTCACGTGTTCTGGACCTGTACCAAATTAACATCATTCTGGACCAAACTCTTTAAATGCCTATCACACAGCCTTGGAGTCACAATCCCTCCTAACCCATTAACAGATGTGTTTGGTGAACTCCCAGATGGGCTTAAAGTGGAGAAGGACAAACAAACTGTGATTGCCTTCACTACACTATTGGCACGTAGACTTATCTTGTTCAACTGGAAGAATCCTAACTCTCCTATTCTCAGTCAGTGGGTAACTGATGTTTTATACTATTTGAAATTGGAAAAAATCAAATTCGCACTTAGGGGATCTGTGCAGAACTTTTTCAAAACCTGGCAGCTTTTAAAGCACTGAGGAAGCAGATTCTCTCCCCATTTTTACTTTATTTTCTTCTCCATTTATCGTATTCACTTACTAAATCTATTTACTTATTTTTACAAGCTTTAAGTTTTACTCTGCTGGCTTAGCTCTTTTTCTCAGGGGTGGGAGTTGATTTGGTTTCAATTTTATTTTTGTAAAAATTGATTTATTTGTATGGAATGTTGTGTGATTTCAATAAAATAAAAAAGAGAAATCTTACAGAAGAAGAAACCTAAACTAGCAGAAACTCGATACCAAAGATCAGACCAACTTAACATTAATATACAAATCTAAACCCAATAGTTGTAGCAACAGAAATGAAAGCATTAATTGAAACAAGAAATTCTTAATAGCTCAACTAACACACGCATGAAGACAGGCTTTTCTTTGATATCTAACATGCTGGCGCTTGTAGCGACACGTTGATGAAGTCAAGCATGTCACTTCTGGGATTACATGCTATAGCAACCATCTTTGCGTCATAACGATGGTGACACAAGGCAGTGCCCAAGAAAATGCACATGAATATGCTGCAAAATAATTTCCAATAACTAATAACCATTCCTATGATAAAGGTAATTCAAAAATCATATTTAATGCCTCAAAAAATCATATATAGAAGTAACCATTAATTGAAAAACTTTAAATAAATGTTCAAAAATATACCAACGTACAGAATCAGAGCACGTGAAACGCATCAGGTAATGTACCGTAGTGTAGCGCATACAGTTAAAAGACACTTTTAGTCATGTTAGGGGCTCGAATTATCAGTTAACTGCTGTTGTCCATGGGAGAAGTGGCTTGAGTGTTGGTCAACACCTGGATTTCACAAAGTCCATCCCTGCATGTGTAGAGTCAGACATTGCTGTAATGTGAAGAAACACCAGACATATAAAAAGATTTGGGGTCGCAAAGGAAGTACCCTGTTTAATGAGGTGCTAGTGATGGCTACCACAAACTTGAGATTTTTCACATGGTCTTCAGAGACCAAGCAAATACATTCAATTGGGTGGGGTGAGGGCAGAGAGGTAGGCAGACTCCAATGTGGTTAATGATCTTCATCCAGGTCAGCAACATCAGAACTGTGAAAGGAATAGTGACACCAGTAGACCTGGTCTCTGGCATGAAGGGGCAAAGTTCATGAAAGTGTGTGAGGAATAGTATTGCTGTATGGCAGTGAAACATGGTCAAATAAGGTGAAGCTAAGCTGGAAAGAGCAGAGACGAGAAGGATAAGAGAGATGTATCAAGTGTCATGGAATGAGAGGAAGATGAGTGATGACTGAAGAGACAAAGTTATTGTGGAGGTGATAGGTGGTTTGGGCTTGTGGAGTAAAAACGGAGAATGACTGAGTGAAGAGGTGCATAAATTCATTGTTAATCACAGGTTCCTCCCCCTGTTAGCAGGAAGGACTGACCTACAAGCAGACAGACAGCTTTGGGGTTTTATGGCTATTGCAATCTTGTTATTAGTTTATTTTTATCCACCCAAAAAATTATGTTTTAAAAAAAAAAAAACTGGCAGATAATTTCTAATCCGTTAAATCATTACAGAGGGACTTAGACAGCATACAGGGTTGGGCATCTTTGTGACAGATGCAATTTAATGTCAGTAAAGTATTACATGTAGGAAATAAAAAAATGTAAGGTTTGAATACACAATGAGAGGTCTGAAAATCGAGAGTACACCTTATGAGAAGGATTTAGAAGTCAGAGTGGACTCATCACTATCAACTTCCAAACAATGTTGAGAAGCCATTAAGAAGACTAACAGAATGTCAGGTTATATAGGGCCATGTAGTGTAGAGTACAAGTCCAAGGAGGTTCTGCTCGGGCTTTGTAACACATTGGTGAGGCCTCATCTGGAGTACTGTGTGCAGGTTTGGTCTTCAGGCCACAAAAAAGACAAAGCATTGCTAGAAAAAGTCAAACGAAGAGCAACTAGGCTGATACAGGGGATGAGTTATGAAGAAGATTAAAAGAGCTGAGCCTTTACAGTTTAAGGAAAAGAAGATTTGGGGAGATGTGACTGAAGTGTTCAAAATTATGAAAGGAAATAATGCAGTGAATTGAGAGAACAAAGTTTCTGATACAATGGGCTTTAGTGGGAACCAATGCTGACCAGCAGCAAACTATATTAGAATCTCCATGAAAATAATCTCAGGTTACTTGTGTTACGTAATTAATGTCAGTTATCCAGTTGTATCTCACAGTGTCTAAAGGGCATGCATTTTTACAAATCTCTCTATTATATAAAAAAGCCTGGAATGAGACGTGTCTTTTTCAGAGAGATACTTTCAAGTCCCACAAGACGAGTCTTTGTGCCAAGAGATTTAACCACACCTGGGGCTGAAAAAAAAAGACAAAGAGCAGATGACAAAGTAGAATGTCATAAAGAATTCAAAAATGATGGCGCGATACACATACAAAACAGGTTAGAGATAATGAAAGTAATAAAAAATGATAGTAAAGATCGCATTAGTGCAAACCAACAGAAATTATTACTCGGTGAAATAAGGGAACAGCGAAAAGAGATCAAATTTATTATTTGGATTTAAACTTTAAGTCGGATCCTTGCAGATCGTCTAATTCATGTAGCCATCAGGGAAAAGTAGTGTTTCTTCCCAATGAAGAGGCGTATCTGCGAGAATTAAAAGATTTGTTGTTTGGTGAAAGTGAAATCCACATACGTGAGCGGCAGAGACGTGAAGTGGCTGGCATGTAGTGCAGACGGGGGGGCTGGAGATTGAAGTAAACAGGGGACAAAGCCCTCTAGTATATTGATAAATAAGTACTTGCAGAAAATGACAGTAGAGAGACAGTAGAGCTTTTGAATTAATGACTGGACTCTTGACCATTGATTGTGGGGTGAGACAGGTCTTCAATTCAAAAGCTCAAGTTTACTTTTTTCGGAAGTGTTTATTTAACAAGGCCCACCATTAGAAATCTGGATATAGCACGTTGTCAGTTGGTTTATGGCTTGCAGCATAGCGGGCATGACAGAGTGAAGCTTGACTGACATATTCCCAGTTCCCTGGGAAGTGGCAGCAGGTAGCTAATGTAAACTGACAAAAAAATAAAAACAGTTCTTCAGTGCAAATACGCAGCATTGGTATTTTACAAATGTAACTAAAATACAGTCTGAACATCATATTCGTCACATTTGCGCTGTAATATGTTTGCCGTGTCAACGCACCTCGTTATAACAGCTCAGTGATCTGAATTATAATGCATGTGAGACATCATTTAGCTGCTTTGCCTGCATTTCCCTACTTTATCAAGGGTGTCGTCATTTCTCAGTTTCTCTGAAATGTTGCATCCGCCTAGCTCAGCGTTGTCGTAAATATACCCACATTCGCCTGTCAAGTTTTCCTTCATTAAAAACACAGTTGCATGGGAAGTTGTGTGCACACATTTCAAGCCCCTTTTTGTACATATGCAAGTTTTATAAATGATGCCCCTTGTGAGGCCCTAGAATCCCTCAGAGCATGGAGGAGCTGCTACTAAGGTTAAGCTTTAAGTCATATGGTCACTTTTCTTGAAACGATGGCCTCATAGGGCATGTACAGAGATTCATACTTGCATTTACTAATTAATGTGCAACATGTCCTCACTCTCTGGCATCCTGATTAGTGTCAGTGAGCACTCCAGGAAGGCAGCGGTCCACATGTTCTTCACAGGCCTGATAGCTGAGTAGTAGCAGCCTGTCAGCCAAGGAAGGATAGTTCATCCATCCATTATCCAATCCGCTACATCCTAACTACAGGGTTACGGGGGTCTGCTGGGGCCAAGACAGCCAACACAGGGTGCAAGGCAGGAAAGAAACCCCGGGTAGGGCGCCAGCCCACCGCAGATGAAGGATAGTGCATCTCTTAAATCAGGGGATACAAGAAAGAGGACAATCGGAAACAAATTGCAGCCTCACATGGGTGAAAGTGTTTGTGATGAAGAAAGTTCTTATTTGTTGTTTCCTGTGGCCTTTAAAACAGAAAGTGAAGTCATTCGTCTTGTTAGGCTCTTTGGGGACGGTGTGTCTGTTTTTTGTTGTTGAATAAGCGTGTCTGCAATTGGGATGAACTTGTTGCACTGTCACCAAGAAGGCTACAAATCCTTGAGGTATTCTGTTGCAGCATCCCAAACATCGTGGAGTTCAGACATTTTAGCAGGGTGTTGTCTAGGGCAGTATTTCTGCACCACAGGTCCGCAGACCACTACCAGTCCATAGAATATTTTTACTAGTCTATAGAATATTTTGGCTGGTCTGCAAAAACCATTGATTTCCCAGGTCATTTTTTCTAGCCATTCTGAACAATTTTCAAGCAACATTTGGAATGAAAAATCATGTCATGTTTTGTCTGGACATTTGAAACTCTAAGGGGGAGCAGCCTGCTGTCCTGCATGACGTGTTAGTAAAAAAGGAAGCTCGAAACTCGACCCACTCTCCAGTTTAATGTTAGTAAATGTGGATGGTACTGTTCTATTAAGAAATCAGACTTTAGAAGAGAGAACCGGCACGTCTGTCTTTCCACTTCAGGCACTGGTTAGACAAACTGTGATGCAGACTAAATAAGTTTATTAAATTTTCTACCTCCCTGGTCTGTGAAGATTTACTCAGTCTTCTTCCAAACCTTCTTCTACAGGTCAAAAAAGTTAGAAAATGCTGGTTTAGTGATACTTCTCAGCCGTCCTTTCGACATCCTGGATGCAGAACAATCACTACCGTAAAAATGAAAGATATAAACAGACCTGCTATGGGGAAAGTTACCGAAAAACAGAGTAAGCAGGAACCAAAACAAGTGTCTATATTTTTACAAAATAATCAATGAATATAAAAGAAGAAATTGTCAAAGTATAATTTCACTCTATGATATTTTTATCTAAAGCTAATTTTTATAGAAAAAGTATTGTACATAAGGCAAACAACTCCTCAAGACTACTCACTTAGGATTACAATAAAAATAGTAAACACAATTCAATCAACATATGTGAAAACAAAACTAGTTATACAGTGCATCCGGAAAGTATTCACAGCGCATCACGCTTTCAACATTTTGTTATGTTACAGTCTTATTCCAAAATGGATTAAATTCATTTTTTTCCTCAGAATTCTACACATAACACCCCATAATGACAACATGAAAAAAGTTTACTTGAGGTTTTTGCAAATTTATTAAAAATAAAAAAACTGAGAAATCACGTGTACATAAGTATTCACAGCCTTTGCTCAATACTTTGTCGATGCACCTTTGGCAGCAATTACAGCCTCAAGTCTTTTTGAATATGATGCCACAAGCTTGGCACACCTATCCTTGGCCAGTTTCGCCCATTCCTCTTTGCAGCACCTCTCAAGCTCCATCAGGTTGGATGGGAAGCGTCGGTGCACATCCATTTTAAGATCTTTCCAGAGATGTTCAATCGGATTCAAGTCTGGACTCTGGCTGGGCCACTCAAGGACATTCACAGAGTTGATCCTGAAGCCACTCCTTTGATATCTTGGCTGTGTGCTTAGGGTCGTTGTCCTGCTGAAAGATGAACCGTCGCCCCAGTCTGAGGTCAAGAGCGCTCTGGAGCAGGTTTTCATCCAGGATGTCTCTGTACATTGCTGCAGTCATCTTTCCCTTTATCCTGACTAGTCTCCCAGTTCCTGCCGCTGAAAATCATTCCCACAGCATGATGCTGCCACCACCATGCTTCACTGTAGGGATGGTATTGGCCTGGTGATGAGCGGTGCCTGGTTTCCTCCAAATGTGACGCCTGGCATTCACACCAAAGAGTTCAATCTTTGTCTCATCAGACCAGAGAATTTTGTTTCTCATGGTCTGAGAGTCCTTCAGGTGCCTTTTGGCAAACTCCAGGCGGGCTGCCATGTGCGTTTTACTAAAGAATGGCTTCCGTCTGGCCACTCTACCATACAGGCCTGATTGGTGCGCAGATGGTTGTCCTTCTGGAAGGTTCTCCTCTCTCCACAGAGGAGCTCTGACAGAGTGACCATCGGGTTCTTGGTCACCTCCCTGACTAAGGCCCTTCTCCCCCGATCGCTCAGTTTAGATGGCCGGCCAGCTCTAGGAAGAGTCCTGGTGGTTTCGAACTTCTTCCACTTACGGATGATGGAGGCCACTGTGCTCATTGGGACCTTCAAAGCAGCAGAACTTTTTCTGTAACCTTCCCCAGATTTGTGCCTCGAAACAATCCTGCCTCGGAGGTCTACAGGCAATTCCTTTGACTTCATGCTTGGTTTGTGCTCTGACATGAACTGTCAACTGTGGAACCTTATATAGACAGGTGTGTGCCTTTCCAAATCATGTCCAATCAACTGAATTTACCACAGGTGGACTCCAATTAAGCTGCAGAAACATCTCAAGGATGATCAGGGGAAACAGGATGCACCTGAGCTCAATTTGGAGCTTCATGGCAAAGGCTGTGAATACTTATGTACATGTGATTTCTCAGTTTTTTTATTTTTAATAAATTTGTAAAAACCTCAAGTAAACTTTTTTCACGTTGTCATTATGGGGTGGTGTGTGTAGAATTCTGAGAAAAAAAATGAATTTAATCCATTTTGGAATAAGGCTGTAACATAACAAAACGTGGAAAAAGTGATGCGCTGTGAATACTTTCCGGATGCACTGTAACAACCACTTTAAATATCCCATGTATAAACAACAAAAATTGTAAACCCAACAGAGAATTGAAGTTATACAAATATCAATAGACCATACCAAAAAATAGAAAATGAGTATCTGTAAAAACTGAACAGCTTGGGTGAAGGGATCTGCCGCATGTAGGCTTATGGGGTGGCCAAACAGGACACTCTTCGTATTTCCCGCTGCCCTCCTCACTGTGGTCAGCAAACAGATTCCATGTGGTTCAGAGACCTGGGTGTGGGTGCTGCTGTGTATCTGAAGGTGAGAATTTTTGTGGGTCTCGTTTGATGGACCATCTTATTCCATTATGACACCTCACACTGGCATGTATTTAACCGCAAACCCACGCGTAACCCCCCTGGCCTTGTGCCTGCATTCCTGCCCAATAGCTGATGGGGGAGAGAGGCTGTTTAAAGTAGCAAATCGCCAGCTAAAGATGAATGAGGTGTAATTATTGTGCCACGACTATAGCAGCAGGGGCCCTACTTATGGATCTCAGGGCGTGAGCGCAGCCTGCGGTTTCCCCTCTATGGAACGGCACCGATTTCCATAATTCAACGCTCAAGTATGTGATGAGTGTCCATTAGCGCCGCTCACTCTTTTCCCCTTCAGCACTCCTAGTGTTCGTTTCTTTTTCAAAAGCTCCTGTAATTAATCCCAAGGCACCTCTTTAGCAGCATGTATTTATGAAGAACATAAATTAGTAGCCTTACTCCATGAATTACCTTTAAATTAGTTGTTGCCCCTGTTTATCATCATGGGGCTTTTATGAGAAAAAAGCAAAACAAACTTCATTGAATGTTGACAGATCTGCGAATGTGCAGGCATGTGTGCCATTGTGTAACCATCTCTCAGAGGTGACGTTAGCACCCTCTGCAGGACGCCGGCATTCTACCTGGGCAGTGCTTTGTGTTTCTTATTCCTGTACTGATTTCTTGAGTGTAAGAGCTGCTTTAGATCTTTGGGGGTTTCTGAGAGGAAAGTTGCCTTTTTATGCACCATTGGTGACATGTATGCCAAAGCTGCTCTTCACGGCTTTAATTGTCACCAGGCTGTTCATCGCATCTCATTTTACTTGCATGATCTTCTTTGAGATTTTGAAACCAATTTTAGTTACCAGTTTAGAGTCCTGACTTAATGTTCTGCTCAAGACATCCCTCCACCAACCCTTGCCAACAGCCAGAACTAATCTATGGACATGTTGAATGAAAGTGCGCTATTGAAAAATGGCAATGTTTATTGTATTCATGGAATGTCAAACAAAATCTAATTCCTTCAGTATATGAGCTGAGTAGATGGCACATACTACATAATTTACACAACAATAATAAGCATTGTGATTAGTGCTTTACATGAAGAGCTGGAAACTGGGTAAAAAACACAACAGCCTGTGTACACTGTGCATTTAATAATAAAACACAAATGCAGTAGAGACCAACAATAACACAAACTGGGAAGAAATGTGATCATCATGGCTGCCTTCTTTCCCTAGAAGTGATTACAAAAATCACAGGCACTCGTTCACTCGGACTGAGGCTGTCCTCACTAAATCTGAATGAATAGTGCAGCACTGAATTTTGCTGACTTTCATCGTGTGGTGTTGCAAATGCAGAGGCTCACAATCCGCGCTCTAAATATCCAGCAAGCAGTGAGGTGTACCAGTAGAGCTACAGACAGCTACGTTATAGCCATCAGCGTTATCCCTTTTAATCTTCAAACTCAACCACCGATTATTAGCCAACATCTATCAGCAGGTCTAAACATAGTGGAAAACCCAACTGGAATAAAAAATATAACAGTGACTCAGGATGCTCAGAGTTCACAAGGGCACTGAAACACCCTTGAAATGGTAATACCCCAAAACGGATCATTCAGGAGACTCTTTGCCACTACACCTGGATTCAGCTTTCAAAGCCCAGTTGATGTTACTTTCATAAGGGCTCTTGCCCTGGACCTGATAGACCCATTTGAAGATCCATGTATGGCTGTGACAGCAGACATGATCCCATCTCAGCCTTTAAAAGGAATGTAGGCTACTGAGGAGGAGGAGGAAAGGCCAGAGTGGTGTAAGTCAGTATAGGAAGGCCTGGAACGATTGTGTTCAGTTAGGCCTACGATGGGTATGGCCATTGTTTTCATTGTGTTCTCTCCTCACTTTGTTTTGTTAATCCATTCATCGACATGTTACCTTCCCCACTCAACCCCTTTCTGTTAAACTCTGGAAGAGTCTGAGCTTTCTTCTGGGCAAGGGGCCATCTTAAGAGCACCCCCAGACAGTCACAATATTTGAAATGACATCAGGCTCCTGGCATCCTGTGCCTGTCTCTGTATCTATCAGTTTTCATTAAAACTCTGAATTATTTTCACTTAAGGGGAGATGCTGAGTATATTGGGAGAAAGATGTTAAGGATAGAGCTGCCAGGATAAAGGAAAAGAGGAAAGCCTAAGAGCTTTATGGATGTGTTGAGAGAGGACATGAAGGTGATGGGTGTAACAGTGCAAGATGACAAGGACAGGAAGATATGGAAGAAGATGATCCCCTAATGGGAGCAGACGAAAGAAGAAGAAGAACTGGGTTGGGACCTTGAGACAATTTTAGTAGATCAAAGTAGCCTCTTAAGGAAATTGGAGTCATTTTCTGGGCACACTTCTTTGAGAGAATTGTCAAAAGCAACCATTGTGCTTTAATAAGGTAATTGTAGCAGAACACGGATTTACCAAGTGAAGAAGACGTCCTCACTGCAGAGAAGAAATTGAGAATAATGATTATTCACAGGTGGCGCAGATGTAGTGCTTCTGCTTTGCAGTAAGGAGACTGTGGAAGATTGTGGGTTCACTTCCCGGTTCTTCCCTGTGTGGATAGCGCTTTGAGTACTGAGAAAAGCGCTATATACTGGTGCTGGTCATAAAATTAGAATATCATGACAAAGTTGATTTATTTCAGTAATTCCATTCAAAAAGTGAAACTTGTATATTAAATTCATTCATTACACACAGACTGATATATTTCAAATGTTTATTTCTTTTAATTTTGATGATTATAACTGACAACTAATGAAAGTCCCAAATTCATAATCTCGGAAAATTAGAATATTGTGAAAAGGTTCAATATTGAAGACACCTGGTGCCACACTCTAATCAGCTAATTAACTCAAAACACCTGCAAAAGCCTTTAAATGGTCTCTCAGTCTAGTTCTGTAGGCTACACAATCATGGGGAAGACTGCTGACTTGACAGTTGTCCAAAAGACGACCATTGACACCTTGCACATGGAGGGCAAGATACAAAAGGTCATTGCTAAAGAGGCTGGCTGTTCACAGAGCTCTGTGTCCAAGCACATTAATAGAGAGGCGAAGGGAAGGACAAGATGTGGTAGAAAAAAGTGTACAAGCAATAGGGATAACCGCACCCTGGAGAGGATTGTGAAACAAAACCCATTCAAAACTGTGGGGGAGATTCACAAAGAGTGGACTGCAGCTGGAGTCAGTGCTTCAAGAACCACCACGCACAGACGTATGCAAGACATGGGTTTCAGCTGTCGCATTCCTTGTGTCAAGCCACTCTTGAACAAGAGAAGACAGCGTCAGAAGCGTCTCGCCTGGGCTAAAGACAAAAAGGACAGGACTGCTGCTGAGTGGTCCAAAGTTATGTTCTCTGATGAAAGTAAATTTTGCATTTTCTTTGAAAATCAAGGTCCCAGAGTCTGGAGGAAGAGAGGAGAGGCACAGAATTCACGTTGCTTGAGGTCCAGGGTAAAGTTTCCACAGTCAGTGATGGTTTGGGGTGCCATGTCATCTGCTGGTGTTGGTCCATTGTGTTTTCTGAGATCCAAGGTCAACGCAGCCGTCTACTAGGAAGTTTTAGAGCACTTCATGCTTCCTGCTGCTGACGAACTTTATGGAGATGCAGATTTCATTTTCCATCAGGACTTGGCACCTGCACAAAGTGCCAGAGGTACCAGTACCTGGTTTAAGGACCATGGTATCCCTGTTCTTGATTGGCCAGAAAACTCACCTGACCTTAACCCCATAGAAAATCTATGGGGTATTGTGAAGAGGAAGATGCAATACGCCAGACCCAACAATTCAGAAGAGCTGAAGGCCACTATCAGAGCAACATGGGCTCTCATAACACGTGAGCAGTGCCACAGACTGATCGACTCCATGCCACGCCTCATTGCCGCAGTAATCCAGGCCAAAGGAGCCTTAACTAAATATTGAGTGCTGTACATGCTCATACTTTTCATGTTCATACCTTTCAGTTGGCCAACATTTCTAAAAATTCTTTTTTTGCATTGGTCTTAATTGATATTCTAATTTTCCGAGATACTGAATTTGGGACTTTCATTAGTTGTCAGTTATAATCATCAAAATTAAAAGAAATAAACATTTGAAATACATCAGTCTGTGTGTAATGAATGAATCTAATATACAAGTTTCACTTTTTGAATGGAATTACTGAAATAAATCAACTTTGTCATGATATTCTAATTTTATGACCAGCACCTGTAAATCTAATGAATTATTATTATTATTATTATTATTATTATTATGGCCCATGGTGCCCAGAGTTCAAGCGAACACTGAAAAAGTCCTGGAATGATGATGTTTCTTTCAGGTGGATCAGAAACATTCCCATTGCACCTGGGTTCAACTAGTTTTCATGAAGACACCCCTGACCTTGGGCCTCTTGACCTGGGCCTGACACACCTGTCTGGGAATCCATGTATGCATTTCCTAGCTATGCCTGCACTTTTATTAGAACAAAGCTAGAAATCCAATCTCAAATTCTCCATCAGGCAAATACTGCAGGTATACAAAGTCCTGGAAATGAAAGGTGCTTCTGCCATGGCCTGAGTGCTGGAAGACCATCAGTACTAGGTCAGACATCTAGATATACTTGGATGTTTTGAAGTCCTATGGGGTTTAACTTGCACATTTGTCATAACTCAGCAGCAACAGAATATATACCAAACATAGATGTTAAAGGAAACAAGAGTACATCTCAAGCACTCCACCTGTACATTTTCTTACCTATTTATCCTGACAATGACCCTGTTAACTTCCACATCGTCTAATTTGCTCTGTCATTAGCTGCTATTCCTTCCTTGAGTTTATCCTCGGACCCTCATATCAATGTCTTTTGCTTTGTAACATTTATCAAATGGGACACTACACACCCGGAAGTGTTTCTAAATGCCTGATGGCCTTCCAATGCTCAGGTTTTACCAGACGCACCCAGCAGTCTTCACCTTTAACTTCTTAGGACTTTATGACTGTGGAGAATTGTCCTCTTGATGACATAGAGATGATGGCTGTGGCAGCCTTGGCTAAAAAAGAAGTGAGATCATAGTGTTGGTGGGATTAATTTAAACAGAGTAGCGAGTTGAGCCCCTTAACTGTCCCTTTTATTTCTCTTCCCTGTTAAATATTTGTATGCTTAGTTTAGATTTTCTCTGGTTTGTTGTTTAGCATTTTAGAGCATTGCAGATATACTCATGATATACGCATGTATATGGTACTATTGTTATGTTTTCCTTTTACCGTGATGCTTTTTTCTTTAACTTTGGGTTCTGCCATTGCCGTAACATGTTACTTGGTTGCTGGTGTCACTGCTTCAAGAAGGTGTACTGTCTGACATTACTTTATAAGTAAGAGCCAAGTGTTTGGTGGCATCTGAGATGTATATCATGAAAGATGTTTGTGTGTGATTGTGATGCGCTTTGTGGTTGAAGAATTCTCCTTTAACTACGAGTTAGTTTTATCATTTAGGTGTTGACTCCATATCTCTTGATAGCCTGGTTTTCAGCTTTGTTTAAGCTTTATCTTTCATCCCCTTGTCCTACTTTACACCTAACTGCCCTTGTTGCCAGTGTTGGCCCCTCAATACACAGAACTGTTGTCTGGTTAACGTTGCATAAACTCCATTTCCTGGTCAAGTTCTTTCCTTCATTGGCCAGTCAAACTCATGTTAGGTAGGTAGATAGAACTTTATTTGTCCCTGGGGGAAATTTGGCCGTCCCAGTCCCAGTGAGGCATTATTGCTATTGGCATGAAGGACCCACCGTCATGTTTCTTGACAAACTTCTGCTGAATAATTTGTTGACTTAAAGTCCTCAGTGTTGTGCCAGAGAGAGGATTGGTCATAGTGGCACTCAGTTTTGTTTTCATTCTCTCCTTTGCTGCAACCTCTCGGGTGTCCAGTGTGTGTCCTATACCTGAATCTGCCCTTTTAATTAGCTTGTTGATTCAGTGGGCCTCTCTTGAAGTGATGTTACCAGTCCAGTACATCACAGTGTAGAAAATCACACTGGCTTAACTCACAGAGTTATAGAAGCTGTGAAGGATGACACTTCCCACATTAAAGGAATGCAGTCTCTTAAGAAAAAAGACTCTGTGCTGCCCTTTCTTTTATAATTCCCACTGTGTTATGAGACCAGTCCAGTTCTTCGGGGCAGTGAAAGTCAGTAACCAGTTCCTTGGTTTTGCTGATGTTAAGTTGCATTCAATTCTCTTTGCACCAAGAAACAAAGTTTCCCCCTGACACCTCTGTCTCATTCCCTTTATCAATACACTCCATAAGTGCAAAATCATCTGAGAATTTCTGTAAGTGACGTGGCGTGCTGTTATATTTATAGTCTGAGGTGTGCAGAGTGAAGACAAATGGACAAAGGTCTGCTCCTTGTGCTGCTCCATTGTTACTCACACAATCCTTTTGTGTCACAAACCGTGGTCTGTCCAACATATAGTCCATTACCCAGGACTCCATAGGCTTATCCACCTGCATATCCCTGAGTTTACTCCTTAACAGGAATGGCGCTGAAGGTGCTGGATAAATCAAAAAACATAATCCTTCCAGTGCTGCCAGCTTTGTCCAGGTGAGAATACGCTTTGTGGAGCAGTAAGATGATGGCATCCTCCACTCCAATATTTGTCTGATTGGCAGACTGCAGTGGGTCCAGGTGGTCTACAACAAGAGGACTCCTATAGTCCAGGACCAGCCTCTCAAAGGTCTTCATGATGTGAGACGTAAGTGCCACTGGGCTGTAGTCAGAGCATTATCACAAGTTCACATATTAAATACAATTATAAAACTTTACAAACTACATGATTTCCTCACATAAAAGTGCAGATTAGAATAAACATTCAGTAAAACGGAGCAATTTTAAATTCATTAACATTGGAGAGATCAAGGCAATATAACTACATTAGTAGCATACTTGAGATATGGTCAGTTGACAATGGAGGATAGGAAAGGCAAAAGGAGAGTCTAGTGAGCACAGGCCAAGCTCTGACATTCGACTGCTCCATGTGCCATTTGAAGCTCCCAGCAGTCTTCACTTTTAATTTCTTAGGACTTGACAACTTAGGAGGATTTGCCTGATGGTGACTTGGAGATGGCTGTGACAGCCTTGGCTCCAAAAACAAGTAAAGGCATAGTGTGAGTGGGGTGCATATAAGCAGAGTAGAGAAGTTGCTTGTGCCATCGGAGGTGCCAGTGCTGCAGCATGGTGAGAAGGTGGGATTTTTTGGGATTGATGATAGTGTCCGGAGTCAGAGTCTCATCTGTACAGGAAATAGAAAACTTTACTTACAGATGACGATCATATTCCCATAATCTTCATAGTGCTGCAGTGATTCTGTTGCACTTATTCATTTCAACGACGGACTCTGTTTATTCTTTATTGTGTAATTCATTATAAGGTTGTGTAAAAGTAGGGGCCCATCTGTGCACATTGTGTGCAGTGTCACCTACAGGAAGCTTCTGGAAATACACTCTTACTGGCAGTTCCACTCATTCCAAGCACTTCCATCCATACGTTTCATCTTTTTTGCTTCAATTTTCAGTGTGTTGCCTTTCATTTATGCACCACAGTGCATTCAAGATTCTTTGTGTGTCATGAGCATACTTTAGCTGATTTGCTGGGGTTTACACCGTCAGGTCTGCACACTTTACTGTAGTTTGTTTGATTTTCAGCAGGTTTCGGTACATTTCTTGTGATAGCCCAGATGTGTTTCTCTGTCTCCTCTGGCCTTTGTGCCTTGTGTTCAAACAAAAAGTCAAGTCACTGTGTGTTGTATCTCCAGATGGTGAAGAAGTCCTTGATAAGTCTGATGGACCCTGACGCTTTCTAGGAGGTTACCAAACTGCAAGTGTTGGCAAGCGTGCACTGATGATATCTATTACAGAATTTGAGCCTGTAATTTGGAAGGGGTCAGTCATATTAGCCCATCCATTCATCCTGCAGCCTTACAGCTCCCTCTATTCAAATTCACTTCTGATGGTCCCGTTGCACCGAAAACAAAGACTACCTGATTGCTGTCTCACCACCCAGCTTTGATTTCGAGTGGCCACAGATGGGACAGATGAAGTCTCTTGGCAGAATGCACTTGTACCTTACTGCCAGCTGTAGCTGCATTCCCTTAATTTCATTCATTGGTGGAAAATTAGAGTCCAGTCCTATAAATGAATGCTTTATCATTCGAGCTCCAGCAAAGTGTACGAGAGACTGTCTCCACAGACAAGCAGGCACACTTCCTGACTCTTCACCTCACCACACTAAATGACGAGGGGGATGACCATCTAACCCCTAAAGTGACAACTCTTACTGGGAAACCCAGAGAGAGTCCCCATTTTCAATCTCCTGGGAGTTGCCTGCTAGTCAGGAAGCTTGTAAATTGAACCCCTGATCTTCTGGAGGGGTCTCATCTATTTAGTCTTTAGTGCCTTCACAAATTCTGATTATGGGGCTTCTCGACATTCTGCTTCATGTGTAGTATTTTCTACCAACATTGCATTTTTTTAGACCAATTGTGGCAATAGCAGGTCAGGTAATGCATTCCAAGTGTCTGTGGTTCTTTGTGTGAAAAAAAAAATTCTAACATTTGTGTGAAGTGTGCATTTGACAAGTTTCCAATGTGAAACGCGTCCTTGTGAATAAATCGGCATAGTATTGAAGGAAGTGAACTCTGAATGGCAAGGCTTAAATGAGTGATTCATTGAATTTGAGAAGTTGTTGTGTCTTTGATCCATTCATCCATCCATTTTCTAACATGCTTATCCACTGCCTTTCCAGCTGTTTTTGGAGCAAATTGGCAAAAATCCTTGGAAGAGGTGCTGCGCCATCACAGGCTGCACTCGCTCACAACACACCAATTACAAGTTCACCATTTTTCAAGCAGATGTCACACATCTTTAAGGAAGAAACAGGAGAGTAAACCACACATGGAGAGAGCATGAAGACTCCACACAGACAATGATCACACCTGGACACTGGAGCCATGAGCCAGCAGCACTAACTTCAATCCCAAGTCTAGGTGCCAGCTTTGATGGTAAAGCAGTGTTAAAGCTATAAACGCTACTCTGGCAGAGCAGTTTCTGTTACCAAGAACTGCCAGGATAGCATCTTCTGGTGACCGATCACAGTGATATCAGGCTATTGGCTTTTCATAGGTTCTACCCCAACTAGAAAAAGCAAGGTGGTAAAGTATTTGTAGGACAGAAGCCTGCAGGCGTCTGCAGGTTAATGTCTAAGCTCTGTACTTTGTAATGTGCTAGCTGGAGCACATCTGGAGGGAGTCTTATGACCAGCTCAAGAAGAAGTTCAGAGGAAAGAGCCGGCTGAATCTCTGGACTTGTACGACTTTCCTACACTATAGATTAAGGGCATGAAACCTCTTTAGACCTTAAGAAAGTGGCTTTTGTGGGGGTACTGAAAGGCAACGATTACATTTTAAGTGAATCACATACTTGAGAACACCTAGTGGAGACTAATAGAGAGGTCCGTCTAAAAATAGACCCAGAAAAGTGTTGTGAGCACTTGGAGCTTCCATTAAGGTCCAGACAGGCCGAATTTGTTAATTGATTGCCCGTGACTCTAGGTACATTGCAGAAGGGTAGTACAGGCCAGTACAACAACACAAACAACATTTTATTTCTTGTTAACGCCCAACATCACACAAGGAGTGCATCAATGGGCTTTAACAGGCCCTGTTTTTTTTTTTTTTCAGCCCTGCAGCCTTGACTACATAAGAACACAAGAAAAACTTCCCAAAAAATACCCTTGTAGGGAAAAAAATGGAAGAAACCTTGAGAAAGGCAATTGAGAGGAAAAGAGAGAGAACCCTTCTCAGTATACTGGGCATGCAATGGGTGTCAAAAATGGGGTAAATACAACACACAAAACAGAACACAAGTGATCCTTTTCACAGAGCTAGATGGTCCGTCTATCATGGCCTCCACAGGAATACAATACAATAGTACAATAGTAATAGTACAAACTATAGTGCAAATTGCAAGAATAGATTATAGCACTTACTAAATACAAAGCTATCACATATGAGGGTACAGATTTTTTCAGAGTCCTGGAAACCTTGGCCAGCAAGCTACCTCCTTGCTACTGGAGCTGAGTCGGTGCTGGGCCGGCCAATCTGATGAAGGACCCTTCTACCTGATGGTCTTCCAGTAGATTGTTCATCTTATTTTATGGAAAGTGGATAATAGAAAAGTCGCTAACACAACCACAGGGGTCTCTAAACTAAAAGTGTGCTTAAAAACTGTTTTCTTGCTGAAGGCCTTGTTACATTACATGGCTTTTTCAGTGATTTACCATTTGCATAATCTTCACGAGTTGGGCCAGTCATGTAATCTAACATACCCAGGGACTCACGCCAACCAACCTGCAACTCACCTTGGAAAAATCAAACAGGTTTGAGTTTGCCTTTAGTTGTAGAGGTGGGCTCTGTGTACATAAAAGCTGACAGCCAATGAGCATTCGGCCAAATATCCAATGACATCTAATGCAGCCGTATGGAATAAGGAACACAGTGTTTTCGACCAATCAAATAAAAGAGAAGCCTTTCTGTCTGATGTCTCATGTTGTACATACCGCGACAGAATGCAAAATGAAAAGGCCAAGGTTGCGTTTAAACTCACTGTACCTGTAAAGCATTTGTACATTACCTGCGCAGTCAGACACGTTATCAGCTGTCAGAAAAAGGGGCAAGCTCGCAATTCTTTGGAAATGTGAAACTGTGATGGAAAGTCATCATGGATCTGCATAAATTGACATTCCCAGAGATTGCTAATCATCTGATTGGATGTCCTTAAGGATTTAGCAACTGAGTCATCAAGTTTGTCATCCCCTCTTAGTAGAACACGTGTAATCTGAGGCTGGCTTAAGTTGTTGTTTTATTTTGCAATGAGGATTAGAAACATCTGAGCACAAGCAGCCATCTTATACAGGTATATCATAGCCACCATGGTATCATGGGTTCCGTGGCACATGCAGCACATCTTTAGCAACCACAACTAAGCACAGCAATCAAACTCACTAAATGGGGACCATTATTAAATAAAGAAATGAAAAATGAGTGGCATCCATACAAATACACAAACAAATATAAAATGGCCATAAAATGAAGTCACCTAAATGATGGTAAAAATGTTAAAAGAGCAAACACCAAAATAGCTTTGGAAATGTGGAGCAAAGTACCAAATGAAGTTGTTGAGGCAGAGACACTGAAAGTTTTTGAAAAGCAAACCTCTGGATTAAACATCAGTGCAGCTCATGTCACCGGGTGGGCTCAGTGGACTGAAGGCTGCCCTTATGTTTGTCAAACTTCTTATTGTATTCCTAAGTAAGTGGTCAGCCTTAGATGAGGCCCGGCAGCGAGACTGCAAAGGGTTAAGCTTGTTACGAGAAACTCCCAAAACGAGACAGGACTCCAAAGAAAGGCACGGTGGGATACAGAAGTAGCTTGAGAGAAGAGGTATGGCTGAGCCTAAAATGAGGACTTGTGGAATTCAATTCAGTTTATTTTAGTACAGTGTAGTGCTCCTCACTGAGTGTAGCACATAGTAAAATGTAAATACAAACTTCATAAATGACTAAAAACAGAACAGGTACACAAAAAGACACAGATTTGTTTAAACACACAGGGAGACAAGATAGTTTGAAACTGATTAACACTGCTGGAAGTTCATTAATGAACTGTTGAGCTATGGCCAGTTGACAATGGAGAAATGGAAAACAGAAAGTCCAGTCAGCAGCATCACTGAAGGAAGTAAACCCCTGGGAGGTCTAGTTATAACAGAGAAAGACAAAGGAATCCGCTGTAGATACCTGCTCAGAGGCAAAAGCACAAAAACAACAGCATTCTAGAGCTTTGGCAAGTCTCTTAATAATGATGTCAACGAAATGGCTTCCTATCCAGGGCTGCTTCTTGCCTTGAGGCCTATGCTAGCAGGCAAGGCTGAGCCTCTACAACCTTGAAGTGAATTAATCAGCTTTGAAAATAGATTGGTTTGTTTTGTTTTGCTAATATCGCAATGGCAGACTTGTTGAATGCTTGGAATCATGGAAGGACTTACTGTATACCCAGGGGACGTGTTAGCTGCCAACAACCTGAGTTCAGCATGTCTGTATTGAGGGTAAGATAGCCGGCCTGCTCTGCAAAAGGGAATTGGAGGAGCTCACTTGGATGTCCTTGGGATAGACGTCATGCGCCTCAAAGCTGGCCTAATTCAGTGTTGTATCAGGTACCAAACAGCCACACTTGAGTAAAAGCAGACATACCTTTCTGGAAAGTGACTATTGTAAAAGTAAAATTTGCCCTTGAGAAAACTAATCAAGTAGAACTTTTGAAGTTTCTGATATTAAGTGTACTTAAGTATCAAACAGCTGAGACCCTTACTGGGTTAAGCAGGTTAAGAAAATGAGAGAAGTATTAAATGTACAAGTAAACATGGGATTTCACTCTCTCTGTTTTGTATACTGTAGTCAAAAATGTTCTTAGAGTTGTAACATAATTCAGACTATCTTCTTTTTTCCTGTGAGTCGCTTTACAATCACTAAAGTAGGAGTCAAGTTACTACAGCTTGAAGCTGTGATGTTCAGCGCGAGCGGATGTCTTAATGATTGTATCCTAATTCAGAGAGGTAGGTGCTAACAGGAGAGGCATGCCGGCCTCCTCCGCTTTAAGAAGAATGCAATTAACGTTCCTGAAAACCACTTTGTGAAGTGAATTTCCATAATACAAACACCTAATTACAATTAATTTAAATGGGAAACATTTTAAGCTGCCCTAGCTCCAGAAATTACTGTTGTTGTTGTTAAAAATCACAACGAACTGGGTAACAATTGTCGGAATCAGTTTAATACTAACATTAGTCATCATAACAAACCCTAATAAGGCATTAAATAATGTTTAATTAAGCTCTTTACTTAGAACTTTATCACTTGTAGTTTGACATTCAAAGGAAAGGCCTTTCACTTTTTCTGAGGCTTTTCCAAATGTTTTACAATCTGTTCTGGAGCTGTGATGCCCTGGATAGTAGAGGATGACATAAGCAACACACATGACGAGTTGAGTGAACCAGAGCACACTAACGCTCAAGGACACCTTGCTACACCCTACAGGTCAGCGCCAGACTGAGACTGAGACTGGCAATGTGGGCTCCAACCAACGCCAACCTGCCACAAATGTCGAGCCCCACCCTGTTCTGCAGGCTATGGCAAGGTGGACTTGGAATGGCTGTGTAGAAGATGAGGTGTTAGCAGCAACAGTGTGCGTTTCATTCTTCTTATGTGGGAATTTTCATAAAGTGGATAAGAACCTGTACTTTAGATAAAAGACTGAGTAAAGTATTGTGCGATCTTATACAGCCCTTTTGTATTCTAGTTTGATAATGCAGTAACAAATGGCATTTACATTTGAAAATGTAGTGAAATAAAAGTGTAAGCTAAGTGTGTACTTAACAAAATATGTTCCATACAGTAACAAAGGATTTGTATTTTGTTATTATACAACAGTGGCCTGGTTGGACACTTCAGTCCAAAGACAGAGCACAGTATCAAGGGACATCAGTCCCAGAGTTAGAGGTGTCCAGCTCCTGCCAGCTCCTCTCCAAGCTGGACAGTGAGTAAGTTTATAATTTATACCATGTATAATGCTTTGAAATATGTGAGTCACAGAAGTGGGTTTCTTTTTGTCTGTCTTCCCTAAAAGCTGCCTTCCCATTTACCAAGGCTAGCGCTTTATCCGGGAGTCCCTCCTCCAGACACCAAGATGTCCTCCACAAACCTGATTATGTCATAGCTGTACGCAGCTATACAATTGTGAGTCTGCAGAGTGTGCAGAAGTGGAATAAGTACACCATCCTGGGGGGCACCAGTGCTCAGGGTAAGGTCCTGGAGAAGGTCATTCTGATGCAGACTATCTGAGGTCTCTCTCCGTCAGGAAGTACGGGATCCAATAGTATAGGGCAGTGTTGTAGCCTAACATACAGCAACCCTATGAGCTTCTCAGGTAAGATGATAATGAAAGCTGAATTGAAGTCAGTGAAAAGCATTCTAGCATAAGTGTCTCTCTTGTCCAGATATGACAGGTCCAGATGAAGAGTAGATGACATGGCATTTTGAGTGGAACTGTTTGGGCGATAGGAAAACTGATGAGGGTTGTACAATGTGACCTTTTCTGTCTCTCTTCTGCTTGGCTCCTGGCTTGTGGCTTTTTGAGATAGGATGCTGGTGGCTGTGAGCTTGTCAAAGATGCGTCTCTCTGTTTAGCTGTAGCAATGTCATTGCAAAATAGTTGTCTGTCCTATCTTTTAAAATATATACTGAATTATGCTAAATTTACTTGTTTGAATGATAATCATAGATTACAAAATATGTCGAAGTGTTAATCGGTAGCCTAAATGGTTAGTTTATATGTAAATGTCCGTAAGCTCAAAATGTCCACCTTCTCAACAGTAATGTCCTTTTTTGTGCATCCTTCCTTACAAGTAGTGGAGCTATTCATGGTGCAGTTGTTTACTTGTCCATTCCTGTTTTTCAGTAAAGGCTCTTGGCCAGTCAGCTATGCATCTCAGTTTCTTCTCTAACCTCCCCTGCACCCACCCCTAAAATGATCAAATGATGGCATTAGGGGGCTCAGTTATTTGGGGTGCAACATTTTGCCTTCCTGATGCACCAGTGGTAGATGTACGAAGGCATTTTGATAAGTTCCTGGCCAAAGCCAGAATCAATCCTGTTTTTATAGTCTTAACTGGGACACAGAATTGATAATTTGGCGGTCTTAGTAGTTCTTATTGTCTCAGGCACAAGTTCAGGTGAGATTGAGGGACATGAAGGTAAGAGCAAGGATCAAATATTAACTTTGAATAGAAGGGGATACGTGTATGAGGAATGGGAAGCTTGAAACCGGGATGGGTCATTTCTGAGCTGGGTTGGCACTGATGCCCAAATGAGAACCTGTATGCATAGTTGACTGCTTTAATGCCATAAATATCAAAACTCAAGTAAAATTTAGATTGAAGTTCTACATAGTCGAACACAAATATGACATTATAGCAATCACAGAAACCTGCAAAATCCCAAGATGGGGACAAATATGTACAAGTTCATGATATTCAGAATGAACAGGTGAAGGAATAGTTATGTGGATGTATAAAGGATAGAAATTTCATTATGAGTGAGGATTTCTGGGTTAGAAAAGAAAGCTGCAAGGATAAGCGGTGTGATATCAGGAGTGTGTTAGAGACCCAGCAAAGTAAATAGCCGGGTCGATAAACAGCTTTATAATAATATAAAAACACACGAGAGTAGAGGGGAATGTCATAGTTATGGATTACTTTAATTACTCAATTATACAGTGGGAAAATCCAATAAATAGTGAACCATAGAAGTAGGAATCCACAGATATAATGTGTGATTGTTTTTAACTCAGAATGTCAAAGTACCAGCTAGAAAAAGAATAGCCTGCATTGACTTAATATTACTGAAATTACCAAGATGGAGTTCAGAATGCAGAAGGCATTGAACCAGTTGAAACTAATATAATATAATATAATATATAATTATAATATAATATACATTAATACCTTGAGTTGTATTTAGGAGGTTTAATGGACTTGTAAAAGTAACTGAGACCAAAGTGAAATTGAAAAGTAACAGAACAAACTAACTAAAAATAAAACTAATCTCTGTAAAATGATAATAACCCTGGTGTAGACCCAGCTGTATGCTGGCAGAGAATGTTAGGTTGTGTTATGTTATGATATCAATATACAGTGGCATCTCTTCATGAAGGGCACTGCCTCCATCTTCTAACACATGGCGCTGTTGAACTTAAACTTAAATATGTATTGGTAAAATGTTTATAGAAAACTCTGTAATGAAATGTTATCATATTTTCCCTGGTAAAAATGTCTAACCTAGAAGAAAATATGTCGTCTTAGTGTATTGAAGTGGTCTTTGTGCCTGGTGCCACCAGCCTGTCTCTGTGTTGTTTGGTGGGCCCTTGCATCTTGCAGTGTTCTCATGCGTGTGCATGTGCAGCCTAAACTTTACGGTTCCGCTTTGACTGTTGACGGCTAGTGCACATTTAAGCTCCACTGTCTATGTAATTTTAACCCCGTCTGAATTTGTACATTTTGCTATTTGGAGTACTCACTGTCTTTATCGTGAATCAGGATTTCTTATGTATAATATGAATTAGCACCTTGCCCATTTAACAAATAATTGAAATTTAGGAATATTTAACTTGTGTTTCTGCTTATGATTGTACCACAGCCAGGAAGTAAATACCAGTACTCTAGGAAAATAGTTGGGGTACCAGTTGGGTCACCTAGTTTAGTCAAACCAAAAAGATGGCTGAAAAAGCCCAAACATAAGCAATTGGTTTTCTCCCATGAGAGTATGAGAGACTTGGAGCTCTCTCCTTCTCATGAATCAGGTCAGAATGTGACACATCCTTTTTGTATTGTTGGGACTGAAAGGACAGAGCCTTCTCAGGGCTTTGTGAGCGTGCCGAGCCATCGCCTTTGGGTGACTGTTCAATGCTGTAAAGTAGGGAGAAGATACAGCTTGAGTCAGCACCCCTTCTTGTACCAGCATGGTCCTGCTTACCTCCTCAGAGCCTGGAAGGTGGTCCCCAGATGTGTGTATGTGCTGCGGTGTTGAGGATTTTTTTCTAGGTGTTAAGACACCTTTTAATATTCTCCTTCTGTGGTTGTACTGTATGACAAAATATTATGTTCATCTTTATTTTATGTGATTTTTTTTTTTATAGCATTATTCAGGTGTCATTCTATCATCACTCGTGCTGGTAATCTAATAGATTGTGAAATGTAGTGTCTCTCTCACTCCCTCATGCAAGGTTTACTGGAGACGGTCTCCTTCCTCAGCTACCCACTAGTGCCTCTGCCCCGATACAGTCTTTCATGGCTGGTTCCTGTGGCTCCATGCTGTCTCATCAGCCCTGTTCATTGCCAGGACATTTGCGCCACTGGCTGTGCCTCACAAAATCAGTTGAGGTCAGTGACAACAGCATCTGTACTCACTTACCCCAACTCTATAAGCCGATTGAAGTCACCTACCCAGGCCAGTGGTTTTAAGCGGATAAGCAGGTCTCATAGATGGTTGATCATCTTTGTAAAACTCCACTTATCGTATAATAGAATATATTTATAACTTAATACAAGGCCGCACAGTGTTGCACAGACTGCCTTGGGCTCATTTGTGGGGGCTGAAATTGAATGTAAGTAAATGTAAAGTGTTGCATGTAGGAAGTAAAAATGTTAAATGTGAATATGCAATGGGAGGTCTGAAACTTGAAAGTACCCCTTTTGAGAAAGTCACAGTGGACTCTTCACTGTTTATATCCAGACAGTTATAAAGAGGTAATCAAGAAATCTAATGGAGCGTTATAGAGTGTATGGAGTTATATCACAAGGTGTGCAGTTCAGGTCAAGGGAGGTTATGTTTAAATTATATAACCCACTTGTGAGGCCTCACTTGAAGTGCTGTGTTCAGTTTTGAAATCTCATATGATAAAAGAGAGATAGTAGCACTAGAGAAGGTCCAGCAAAGAGTGACTCGGCTGATTCCAGGGCTAGGAGCCATAGGAAGAGATTGAAGGAGCTGAACACAAATTGGATTTTAATAGATCATATCGTATTTTTGAAGTCTAAAATTTTGAGAGGAATTAGTACAGAGGATCCTATGCATTACTTGAAAATAACTTTTTTAAGAAGAACACAGGACATGGTTTGAAACTCATTAAGGGCAGATATCTTACACATGCTAAAAGGTTTTTTCTTTATGCAAAGAACCATAGAATCATGGAATACATTACCAAGCACTGTGGTGGAACTTTAGGGAAACTTCAGATGTCGACTTTGTGTTATTTTGGACAATCCAGGTGAATAGGACAAGCTTGTTGGTGTGAATGTCCTGTGCTCATCACAATTTTACTAACATTCAAGTTCAACTCTTGGTGGTGTCTGTGTGGAGTCTGCATATTCTTAATGTGTCTGCCTGAGTTTGTCTTCTGTTACTCCTTTTTTCCTCCCACATCCCAAAAAATTCTGTGTTGAGTTA
Source organism: Polypterus bichir lapradei (assembly GCA_026402145.1). Lineage (NCBI taxonomy): Eukaryota > Metazoa > Chordata > Cladistia > Polypteriformes > Polypteridae > Polypterus > Polypterus bichir. The sequence continues at coordinate 26,160,621 of JANRMT010061414.1, forward strand.
AGAGGCGATTTGAAATTGCCTCACCGTGTGTCACTGTGGTTGTGTACAGAAGTCTCTCTCAACTCTGTAGAATTTCTACACTTGGGGGACTTCAGTTTTTTGGAACCAAACTTCAATCAGGGTAGATGAGACCTTTGATTCTCGGCTATGCTGAGCTGTATGTCCTTTTCCCATCTTCACTTTTCCTTCTGTATTCTGCACTCCATAGGACAGCACCCCACAAGTCAGCCTGCTGTGACAGCGAGCTCCTGCCTGCATACAAAGTGCTGACTTGAAGACAACTGATCTGAGCGGCTATGTGTCACAGCTTGGTTGATATTCTTGTTTAGTTCTCCCAGATCTTAAAAGTACATACAGTTCTTGTTTCTGAGGAGAAAAAAAAAAACGAAAGAAAGAGTGCCGATCCTTTTATGTTGACACTTTGCCTGTCTTTTCCCGGGCCAGTGTTTCTGCTTGTGACTTGTGCTTATCCAGTCACGTGTGCTCTGAAATTAATTAATAGGTCACATGCAGATGAAGACTGACTGGACACTCCTAACACGAGATGTTCCCGAGGATGAGCTTGTTCAGTGTATAAGTATTCATTTGTATGGAGAAGCAAATGCCCGCCATCTTGTGGAAAAAATGTGGATTAAGTGATAAGACTCAGTACAAGCAAGTGTCATCTTAAAGTGTACAGTTTCTGACTCTCATTGATCAAAGTCTCCTTTAAAAAGGAAGTGTGAGGAGCTTCCAGGGATACTTGTTAAGTAAAAGCCAAGTAAAAGGATGAACCAGGCAGGCTAGTTTTTGGTGTGGGAACAGTGGTATCCCATTAGAGCAATGCAAACCATCGTGATGGGGGAAAAAGACCAGAGATATGGCTGAAGATATGGCGCTCAACACAGGAGAGGACGATTAACAAAATGAGGCCAGCTGAGCAATTGCAGCTCGACACTGGTCAAAGTCCACCTCTGGCAGCTGAAGGCGATGCATTCACGTTTTCTGCAGAGTGGCTTTCACATTGATGCTTTTTGTTCCTTAATGAGCGCCACTTAAGTGCAACTCTATCACACGTGGACATGTGCATACTCATGTAAAGTAACATATGAAGAAGATGAAGGAATGAGATGCCCATTCTTTCTCATCATAGTCTCCTCCAGCGTCACCCCAGTCTGAGTGACACCATTGGGTCACTTGAGTGGACACACACATGCACAACCAGTAAAAGATTCATTCCCATAGATTTCTCCAATGTTCAAGTAACACACACACACATGCTGCCTCCCTCTCTCTCTCTCTCTCTGATGTTTATTGCTGTTATGTGATTGGGTCATGTGACTGGATGCACCCAGGCACAACTATTAGAAGATGACAAAGGTGTGGGACAGCCAGTTACCCCATAGGCTTTGTCACTGTTGCCCTTGTCGTGGTGACACACCCCCCACTGGCAGTTATTTTGTTATGTAATGAGCACATGTTGGTGAAACTCTGTCACAAATGCACACCAAGTGCTGTTGTAGTTTCATGTGCGAGTACATTAGAAACCAGTCAAAGACTAAGATAACCATATATCCTCCACAGCCTTCCCACTATCGCTTTAGTCATGGGTTACCCACACATGATGCTTCTCTTTATTATGTCCACCACATTCGGGGGGGTGAAATGGCAGGTCACTTGATGGGCTATCCAAGTTATGGTGAAGGGAAGAAGATAGCCCAGCCATCATTTAGTTTGTCAGTAGAGGACACTGGTCATGGCTTGTAGCCCCATTCATAGCTATTCCTTCTATTTCCGGTGTCTGTGCTTTGGACAGCCAACCAGACTGCATGGTGTTTTGCAAACCATCCGTGAAGTTGCGAGTAGTACTCCCCAGGTAGTTTAACAAACTAATAAAAGAGTGCAGGAGGACAATGTGAGATTGAAACGCCAAATTGGCAGCAGCAGACTGCCATGGCTGTGCTCCAGGATCCTTTGCAGATGCCAGCTCCTTTAATAATAAAGGAATTTGCTAAGGATGTGGAGTAATTTGGTACCACCAGGGTGTACAGTTATATTTTGTATGGGGTTTGAATTGACCTTGTCATGACCAGAGACAGATCCAGATGTCCATGAGCACCTAGGCCTCACAAGACATCGGGTCTTCTCCTCCAAAACTTGCTGCTAGCCAGGATCTCCCTTCAGATATGCCAAATGAAAGCGTGTTCTGCAGCCAAATGGCAATGTTTAATTGTATTTGTAGAACCTCAGATACAATCTAATAACTTCATTATACCAGCTGAGAAGATAACATATACTATTTATACAACAATAGTTTGTGTCGGGATTAGCATTTTACATGAAGAGCTGGCAATTGGAGAAAATACAATAACGATGCACATTGCATTCAATAATAAGATGCATATACAGTAAAACCTCTCCATAACACAAACTGGGATCATCATTTGGCTGCCTTGCTTCCTCACAATCGACCACAAAAATCAGTCTCTAATTCTCTTAAACTGTAACATGCTGACGTGTGCCATACAGTGCTGCAGATGCTGACGCTCACAGGCTGTGCTGTAGCTCTGTGCCGGCAGGGAGGTGTTCCTGTGGAGTTACAGACGATTATATTCTACACATCAGCATATTTCTATTTATTATCCTAACTTGGTCAACTAGTATTGCCCAACACCTATCAGCAAGTATAAATAAAGTAGAAATCCCAATGAGACAAAAAATACAGTAGAGAATAATAATGGATTAGAGTTCTCAAGGGCACTAAAAACAACCCACAAAAACTAACACTCTGTGGGGCTCAAAATCCTTACCCCCATACATGTGTTCAACTTAAAAGACCCAATTGGTTTCACATTCTTGAGGGTCCTAGGCCTGATAGATCCATTTGGAGATCAATGTGTGGATGTAACCCCAGACATGATCCTGTCTCAGACTTAGAAGGACCTCCATCTCCGCTGCCAGATGAGATTGGAGTAGAAGGATGAAGGCCAAAACTTGCCTTCTGAGGAAAAGGAGAAGTTAAGGCCAGAGTGCTGCCGTACCATTGAATGTAGGATACAGTCAGATCGATTGTGTTTGGTTAGGCCCACGATGGGCATACATTACTTTCCCCAATCAACCCCTTTTTGTTGAACTCTTGAAGAGTCTGCACTTTATTCTGTGGTACAAGGCCTTTTCAAGAGCACCCTGAGGCTGTCATAATATTTGAAATGACCTCAGGCTCCTTGTCCCCGCATCTGTCTTGATTTCTGCCAGCTTTCCCTAAAACTCTGCATTATCCTCACTTAACTGGAATGAGACAACAGACGGTTTTAGTAGATCCAAGTAGCCTCTTGAGAAAATTAGAATCATTTTCTGGGCACACATCTCTGAGGGAACTGTCAAAAGCAAGCGTCACGCTTTAATAAAATAATCGTAGCATGAAACAGATTTACCAGTTGAAGAAGATGTCCTCTTTGCAGCATGCATATCAAATATAAAGGTGTGCCTTGCTAATTCTGTATAGACATGCTGTCTGGAAAGGTGGAGAAAGTGCATGAATGGCAGCCACTGTGTGTTTGGCCAGCATATCGACTGTTCACAGTGGGGACTGTCTGTAGCCCTGAATTCCTAGGCGGTGCATCCATGATGAAAAGCTGCCACAGTGTTGGTGTGAAAAGCGCCTGTCATGAGGAGGCTGCCTCTTGTGATGGGCTTAACACTCTGGTTACCTGTGTCCAGACGGGTCACTCTGGTGCACAAGGTCCATGCTGTATCCACGTCACATTAGTTAGCGAAATGTGACAAGTGTCTGCATGTTATGTTGGCTCCAGTATGTTTTGTATCATTTCAAAGTTGTTGTTTTTCAAATATTATTTTAATTTTATTCTTAGTTCCTCTTTTGGATTATTTTTTTGTCATTTTTAAGTTTGTTAATATTGTATTGTTGTATAATTCTGTCTTTATGTATTGTGTATTTGTGTTTCATTGTTCTATCCCTTGTGTATTACGTGAGTGGAATCCCAAGTGGTGGGTCCACCATGATGTCACTGCCGCCCTCAGCCTATGTCATTTACGGTCATTTAGAGTCATTAATTGTGGTGGGTAAGAGTCAAGGATTGTATTTGTTTGTACAGTTGTGCTTAAAAGTGTGTGAACCCTTTACAATTTTCTATATTTCTGCATAAATATGACCTAAAACATCATCAGATTTTCACTCAACAGGGGTGTGGAAGATTTTTATAGAAATTCCATAACATTTGGAAACCGTTAGAATGTTTTCTTCTTTATTTTTAATAAACTGACAGCGCGAAACCAACTTGTTCTATATGAAAAATTCTCTAGTCAAAAACAATCTATAGACAGCTCATCAAAACTGATGTTGTCACGCAATAAATTTCTTAACTCCTCAATATATCACAACCTACGCGAAATCGCAAATTTCAGGAAATATTAACTGCCTAACAAGCTTTGTTATGTGGTGAAAACATTTGCATTGTAAGTAAAATGGCCGCATTTTTATGTAGAAACAATGAATTTTATCAATAATATATAAAAGTTATTGATTATAATGAAAAATTTCAGATTACATCGTAATGTCGGCATGAAAAAAAATGACCGCATCTCCAAGCATGTAAATAGTTGGGTAAAATACTTATGTAAGACCATAAGAGTGCTTCTCCTTTGAAAAATCAACTGTCACTTTGTAAACAATATTGAAGACCAATTTGAGATATGAAGAACATACCTAAGTAGACTGTTTCCACACGAAGTACGTACCCAAATGTTTAAAATTTGAAAGTATTGGTAAAAATGTGCCCTGCACGGACATATAATTCTTTTTTTTCCAGAAAATTGCACTTTTCCGCGGACAACTGGAACCAGAAAAACAGGCTTGTCCGACGGTCAATTTACCCACGTCGGACCAGCATCGCTGTCGAGGCATGTGCACTGCCTTCTCATGTGCCCACACGCAACAACTCACCAAACACAGCCTCAGTCGCTTTCGTCTGTGCAAAAGTCCACATGCATCTCTGAGCCACATTGATTTTTCACCGCACGCAAGACAGAGAGCCCCGCCCGCCAACTCTAACAGAGCCCCGCCCATGGGTTACGCACGAAAGAGCCACGAACGCCCACTCTAACCCTCCTCCCTCGTCATGGGGAACACACGACAAGGCCCTGCCCACCAACTGTCACCCTCCGCAGGCTTCCAACATCGCTCTCGAGGCAATTATATGGCGACATTGACTTCTCAACTCTCACTCTGGAACAACTCAGTACACGAGCTACATTAAGCGTCGCCAACGAAGACTCACTACACCTTAATGAACAGGTGCTGAAACTTATCCCTAACGACAAAGTAACTTTCACCCGCGTTGACTCCATCGTCACAGACGATCCTGCAGATCAACTTGCATTCCCCGAAGAATTTCTTAACAGTCTTACTCCCACTGGCATGCCTCCGCATAAACTCAAAATTAAAATTGATTCTGTCATCATGCTTCTCAGGAACCTCATGCCAGCAAAAGGTCTCTGTAATGGCACTAGACTGACCGTTACCAGCATTCACCGCAACATACTAGAGTGTAAGACTATCACATCTGCTACCTCACAAACTGTCCTTATTCCCCGGATTTCCCTGACACCATCTGATTCTAATTTGCCTTTTACTTTTACGTGCAGACAATTTCCTGTTAGATTAGCCTTTGCAATGACTATTAGTAAGGCACAAGGACAAACTTTCAAAAAGATATGCCTGTATCTGCCAAAACCTGGTTTCACTCACGGACAATTGTATGTTGCTCTCTCCAGAGTTCCATCTTTTCATTCACTGACAGTTGTATCCTCAAACCCTCCCCATTTGGACAACTGTGTCTTTCAGGAAGTGTTCACTCATCAATAAATAATTATATGCGGCGTATGCTATGCCGCGGGTTGGCTAGTATTACATATTTGTGAATAGCAAAAGTATGTGAACCTTTGTTTTCAGTATCTGGTGTGACCCCCCCTTTGCAGCAATAACTGCAACTAAACGTTTCCGGTAACTTTTGATCATTCCTGCTGTAAAAGAAAGACACACAAATCATCAAGGTTTGGGGTTTCCGGCCCCGTATACTATAAGAAATATTTCAAAACAAGTGAAATCATCAGTGCAGTATTGGATTGCTCTATACAGCCGACAGTCAAAATGGCGGAGAGGGGAGCATTTATGAAGAGGGACCGGAAGTAGAGAGAGGTTTGCTGGGAAGGAGCAGAGATGGATGCTGGGAATGCTGACGTCATCAGGAATTGACAGAGGAAGGGCGGAAGTGGCGGTGCGTGGTTAGCGAGTCGGGCAGAGTCATGGCGGCGGTGCGTCTTTCTTTCTGCAGGAAATAAAGACAGAAAGGTTAGTACCCCGCTATTCCCTTCTGGCATACGACTTCACAATACCGTTTAGGTCCGTACGCGGCCTCCTAATCGCACGTGCATGACACTGCACACCGGCTTGGAGGAATTTTAGCCCATTCCTCCGTACAGAACAGCTTCAACTCTGGGATGTTGGAGGGTTTCCTCGCATGAACTGCTCGCTTCAGGTCCTTCCACAACATTTCGATTGGATTAAGGTCAGGACTTTGACTTGGCCATTCCAAAACATTAACTTTATTCTTCTTTAACCATTCTTTGGTAGAACGACTTGTGTGCTTAGGGTCTTTGTCTTGCTGCATGACCCACCTTCTCTTGAGATATCAGATGTCCTGACATTTTCCTTTAGAATTCTCTAATATAATTCAGAATCCTTTTTCCATCAATGAAGGCAAGCCGTCCTGGCCCACATGCAGCAAAACAGGCCCAAACCAAGATACCACCACCATGTTTCACAGATGGGATAAGGTTCTTATGCTGGAATGCAGTGTTTTCCTTTCTCCTAACATAAAGCTTTTCATTTAAACCAAAAAGTTCTATTTTGGTCTCATCCGTCCACAAAACATTCTTCCAATAGCCTTCTGGTTTGTCCACGTGATCTTTAGCAAACTGCAGACGTTTGTGCACAATCTGTCTGACTGTGGATTGGTGGAGTCCAAACTCTTTCGAGATGGTCGTGTAACCCTTTCCAGCCTGATGAGCATCAACAACTCTTTTTCTGAGGTCCTCAGAAATCTTCTTTGTTCGTGCCATGATACACTTCCACAAACATGTGTTGTGAAGAGCAGACTTTGGTAGATCCTGGTCTTTAAATAACACAGGGTGCCCATTCACACCTGATTGTCATCCCATTGATTGAAAAACACCTGACTAATTTCACCTTCAAACTAACTGCTAATCCTAGAGGTTCACATACTTTTGCCACTCACAAATATGTAATATTCGATCATTTTCCTCAATAAATAAATGACCAAGTATAATATTTTTGTCTCATTTGTTTAACTGGTTTCTCTTTATCTACTTTTAGGACTTGAGTGAAAATCTGATGATGTTTTAGGTCATATTTATGCAGAAATATAGAAAATTCTAAAGGGTTCACAAACTTTCAAGCACAACTATATTTCTGCTTCTTTGGTTATTTTTGCACTGTGTGTTGATTTTGCCATTAGATTATAGACTGGCTGTCTTTCTTATAGGCTGATTTTTTTAGGCCAAACCTTTCTGCCTAATTTTTCCTTTTTTATCTAGGTCTTGTCCTTTTGTGCCTCCTTTTTGATTATCAATCAAATTCATTATTAAAAAGAAACTTTGTTTGCTTTTGTCATTTATGCCAGAGGTGTATAGTCATCCTTTCCCCTGAAGGACATTTTTGTGTGGTTTTGAGCCCCACTTTGAGCCTGTGCAAGCTAGAAAGCCGGCCATTTGAGTTTGAGGCTAGGAGGCCCTAATGAAGTCCTCTGCCCGTATTTATCAAACATTTCAGAGAATGAAAACGATCCTAACTGGCTCAAAAATCTCAGAGTGACACTAATTTGATTCTACTATTAGGAGTAGAGGAGTAAAAGTATGTTATCAATTTCCTTACTTCAGCAGAATTTAAAGAGCTCATGAGCTGTCCCAACTCACTAGGAGCTGTCAGAAGATGGCATTCAGGCAGAGATCAGCATGTATAGTACATTGCGGGAACGGCTGAATGTTTTGGAAACACTGGACAGCAGTGAACTCATTAAAAAAATACTGATTTGACAAAAATGGAATAATATTCATAACAAATCTTTTATGTTACATAATTGATACATCTGTGCAGAAAAGCCATTGTGGTGAGTCACTGGGGCTCCGCCCCGCTGGGATGCCTGGAAGGACCAGAAGGTGGCATGTACGTCCTACAGGCCATGAGGGGGCAACCGCCCTGGACCTTTGTATAAAGATGCGGTGTCTGTCTGGTGGTGTTCGGGCATGTCTCACACTGTGCACTATCAGATGAAATGAAAGTGTTGGCATTGGTACCCTGTTTTGTCACAGACAAAATGCAGCTTTGTAATAGAGATGATTTAGTTATGTCACACCAGCCATTTCTCGAATGTAACCCCAGACTTTGAGCACCCTTACAATGAAATTTATACATTTCTGATATCACAGCATCAGCACACAGATGGTCAAGCATGCAGACTGCATTGTAGTAGCCAGCATGTGACCATGAAAATAAGCAGGGCAGGACGAGTGATCGACAGTGAAATGTCACACAGGTGCGCTGTGCTTTGCATTCCATGAACGCCCAGAACATTTGCATTCCAGTTTACAAGCCTCAGAAGGTTCAAGAAGGCCAGCAGAGACTACTTGGATAAGTAGAGCCTTGTAAAACATCAGGGGGGATCACAGAGAGAAGCAAGGCACGCGACTATGAAAGATAACCGGGAATACTGGAAGAGTGAAGGCGTCTTATAGCCGTGGTCAGGTGCATTTTATGATTCCTAAGGAGCCATTCCTCATTGTCATAACAGCGGGAAGGTGACTCTAGAGAGTAAGGCTTTAGGTCATTCATTGTTAAATAAGATGCCTGTTATCAGGCTTTACTCTCACTTGGCATCTGTGTCTCAGGCCTTCCATCTTGGTGCTCATTAGATGTTCTTGTGAAGTGGCAACAATTGTGTGCAGCTTAGAGCAGTATCCTACCTTATTATATTTTCCTCCTTCTTCTTCTCCTACTACTTTGAATATTATTACTACTATTATTATTATTACTATTAACTTTTGAAGTGAAGCCTCAGCATTAGTATCAGAAAGCTACAAAATGAGTGCCAGTTTGTCACAAGGGGTGCAATAAAATTAAGACTTCATTCATTCTCAAACAAGGCCATCCACTCCTTGCTGGGAGTTGGTGTAGGGCGCTTCATAATTACTTCTCATGTCCTACTCTGAGGTAGGACAAATTCTTACCGTAGTCCGACTTTTATTGTAATTCCTAGGAGTAATTCTGAGCCACTTGATAAATTCGGGCACTGGTCTGGCTTTAGTTTAACTTGAGGCCTGCTTGCCTGTTTCCCTCCTCAGTACTGCTGCAATGCAGTGCCACAGACTGACAGCCTTTCTCTAACTGTGGTAGGCATCAGAGTTACTAAAGTGTGTCACCATGTCATACCATGCAAGAGCACTGCACTGCCAGTCAAGCAAGCCACAATTCATAGCTTGCAGTGTGTTCTAGTGACAAAGAGGAAAGCTTGTCACCCTCTCAGGCGAAGTGTATCCATGTGGTCCCCTGTCAGCCTCATGATTGTCCTGATGTGGAATTTATTATTACATTTTTACAGTTTCTCTTTGGTCTCTAAAAATAATTTAAGCTTTGTTTGAAGGTGTAAGAGGTCAATGAATCTGGTCGTCACAATGATTTTAGTATTTGCCATGTTTTAATGGTGTTTAAAAGTAAATACGTTCTCCATGACACCACCTTGTTTATGTCATGGGCACTGCTGTCTTTTGTATCCGTGGTTAGGGATGCGTTCTTAGGTTGTTGGGTGACGTCTCCCAGAAGGCGCGCCAAGTGATAGCTTCGGCCGACAGCACAGAAAGTTTGTTGTCCACGTTTGCGGATACACCCTAATACCTAGCATTACCCTATAGTAGATAACAATAGATAACCCTAGCATTTTTTGTTTGAGCATTTAAGAGTTTTGAACTCTTTTCTGCACTTTGACGACGATTTACATGCACAATTTTGGCTTTGGCTCAGTTTATTACTTTTGTCTTCTGACATTCTCGCTGTGATCCTCTAGTTATGATTTTTGTCTTGCTTCCTAGGTTGTGCTACTAAGTCTTGTCTGAGCGGTTTAGACCTTGGATCATCATTATTTATTATGATCCATGTTCTGATTCCACCTCTATGCAAAACGAGTGCTGCTCTGCGGAGTCAGTAAAGCAGCGCTCTTATACTTCAGAGTCGGGAGAGGCACTGTTGGCCACAGTGTCGTAAAAATCACTAGAAATGCCTTGCAACTCAAGGACAGAGAAATGGCCGGCTGGTGGGGGCAAAGTAGTGGCCGATAGGATGCTACTTGTCATGCAACACAGAAGGCGGCCGATAGATTGGGAGCTAACTGATTGATAAAGAAGCAGACGGAGTGTGCACCGGCTCACTTGTTCAGTCAGCCCCATAGATTTCCCGTCGCACATGTTCTTATTAATTCCCTCATTTGTCTTGGCATTAGGACTCGCTGACCTTCAGGGAATGCTTTATGACCTGCTGTGCAGATAATGAACTTTGGGCTTTGTCTGCACACTTTGTTCAAGAAGTATCACCCCCCAAAAGCTGTTTGTGAGGACACAGTGTTGTGGGGCACTTTTAAGGGTGGTGACCTCTAATTAAGTTCCATGCTGGGACTGCATTCTGTTCCCAACTTGTCAAACTTGGTACCCTTTCCACCAATATGAAACTGAGCTCTGTGGCTCAGCTGGGGAAGCTAATTGCAAAGTGGAAGTCCGTGATTGGGGAGCATCTCCTGAGAGGCAGGTCTGACTTTTTCAATGATCATTCCAACACATGGTCACACTGAGCCCTCTGACATCACAGTTGGCAATTTCAAAAAGTCAAGTGACACATCCATCAGGAGCCGGCTGGTAAGGCAATGGAGGAAATAAAGGCCTGCCATGCAAGCACAGCCTAATTCTGTGGGACTAAATAAAAAGCCACCCTCTCCGGCTTTGTGCTTTTATTTTATTTGAGTTTTTTTTTTTTATTTGCAAGTCACAGTTGCAATGCGAGCAAAAGCATTTGCCTTGACAGTTGGCAGAGGGCTCCATCTCAGCAGCTGTGACACCGGTCGCATGGCGGGTCCTCGCTGCATCTGTCCAGCGAGACGGCCTATTGGGAACGCGCTTGACTGTAAACAATTTAGGAGAAAGACGCTGATGCTCCATTTCCATATAAATGACTTTATTAAACATATGTTGTGGAAATTGCATTTCAGATGGCACTGCTTGCGTGAGGTGCAGGCTGGCTTGTTATCTAGCCAGAATCGGGGAGCGGAGATATGAAGCCTCCCCGGGATTGTGATCCTTTTCAAGAAGATCTCATTTGCAGTCAATTAAGTGGCGTGTGTACTCGTTAATATGCCGGCAGAGATCTTTATAAAGCAATAGAAATACAGCGTGACTCCACCGAGGCCTGTGCTTAATGCTCTGTCCATCACCTGCCACTTAGAGCAGCCAATGAGAAACATGATGGTCGAGGTGAACATCCCCTACGGCGGAATTCCATTTTCAAATGCTCATGTATTTGTGTATGCTGCGACTGAGATGGAAAGTGAAGCGCCTCTCACTCTTTCTCAATCCCATTTCAGAAGCTGGCCTTGACACGGTATCGCTGGATAATGAGCTTCCAAGTGAGCCGCCTCTCTCCTTTCTCCTGTTATTAACAGCCGAATTGAGGCAATATTTCAAAAAGACCATTCTCGGCTTTGTGATCCTGGGACTGTCACAGGAATTCTTTTTTCCATGAGCTGTCTGAAAGTCACTTTTCTTGGTCACAGATCAGTCCTTGTCTGGCACTGCAAGTTACCGTTCACTATGTAGTCATCCTGAGTAACCAGAAAGAGGCGCACGTGGCTCAGTGATCACCGTCCACTGAATGAGCCCCTTCTGAGTCAGCTGGGCACACTCTGGCTGTGGACTTACCTCATGGACCAGTCCTGTCCAGTAAAGCATTCCAGCCTTTAATAATAAATACACACGGGATGACACCTCCTTGGTGTAGCTGTAGGCCTAGAGGGGTGTGAATCACTAAACTGGGACACTCAGTGGCCCGAAGTGTCAGAGCCTCACTTCACACCCCATGGGTGATGCATCATGAGCTGCATTCGCTTCTTTAACATTAGTAGCAAACTGATGTAGTGCCTATGGCATTGAAAATGATTAACATTACGCCTTGAAACTTGGAGAGTAAAGACCTCATTTATGATAGCACCATACATATCAAGCACTAATATAAAAGCACTCTAGAAAGCCATCTTGGAGGCTTGGTCACTTTGTGTGTTATAACAGTTCCAACCTTGTACTCCGTGCTGCTGGGACAAGTTACAGTTTTATGGATGGGTAGAAACACTGAGCAAGTTCTTTGTTTCTGGAGATTTCTAGCAAATTGGGGTGAAGCTTTTAGTTAAACACTTTGTGGCTGGCAGCATGCACTGAAGTGGCAGAGAGGGAGCTGCTGCAAAGGAAGAGCTGCATCACAGGCCATGTCGGCTGCTGCCTGAGGAAGATTTGTAATCCCAGTGTTGTCAGCTCTTGTCCCACCCTTGCCTTCTCAATTGTCCTGAGTAGCATACCGATTGCTTTATTGTATCCAAAAACATCATCTTAAATGTATAAAAAGAGTTACAACACCCTAACAGTTGAGAACCCCATGCCTGCTGATCCCCAGACACTTTCATTTCAGTTTCCACTTTTTTCACCGTATATAATTTTTTGCTTTAGGAATTTGCCATTTTCTCCAGAGACACACAGAGAGAGGGACAGAGTGCCGGGTCAGCCATTTGTACAAAAGTTAAGAGCCTTGCTCAAGAGCCCGATGGAGTAGCATTCCTTTTGGCATTACCAGGATTCGAACCGGCAACCTTACAGTTAGCAGTGCAGATTCTTTAGCCAGAGAGGCTCCAATCTACCTTTCATTCTGCAGAATCTTGACAAGACCCCAGCCAGCATATTAAGAGAACCTCAGCTGAAAGAGAAGGAATTTCGGGGGATGTGGAGGGGAGAGCCTGAGAGAGAGAGTCGTAACTGCTACATCAACATTCACACAGCTTATTTATTTGGGGCCTCCTGAACCCCATGTATGCTGAATGGTAAAAACATGGGTAGACAACAAGCCAAAGCAACTTCCTAGGAGATACAAGCTAAACTCCAATGTCTATCAGTGTCAGATCACACCATTCGTCACTTTTTGAGGACTCCAATCTAGAAAGAAAAACATAAAAAATCCAGACTGGAATTTGCTAAAATGCACATTGACAGGCCCCAGTACTTCTGGGAGAAGGTCCTTTGGATATATGAAATGAAACTGGAGCTTTTTAGCAAGTTGCATCAGCTCTGTGTCCACAGATGAATAAATGAAAGAACACCAGACCTACCGTGAAACATGGAGGAGGCTCAGGTTATGTTTTAGGGCTGCTGTGCTGCATCTGGCATGGAGTGACTTGTATCTGTGCAGAGAACGATGAAATCTCAAGACTGTCAAGACATTCTGGAGTGAAAATGTACTACCCAGTGTTAGAAAGCTTTGTCCCAATCGCAGATCATGGATCCTTCAACAAGATAATAAGCCAAAACGCAGAGAGAAAAGCGCTCAAGAATGGCTAAGAAGAAAACATTGGACTATCCTGAAGTGGCCTTCTATGAGCCCTAACTTGAATCCTATCAAACATCTATGGAAAGAGCTCAAACACGCAGTCTAGAGAAGACCCTCTTCAAACATGACCCAGCTGGACAAGTGGGCCAAACGACCTGTGCAGAGGAGCAGACATCTCATGGAGAGCTCCAGGAATCACTTGTGTGCAGTGATGGCCTGTAAAGGGTGTGTAACAAAATATTAGGTGAAGGGTCCCATAATTGTTGTTCGTGCCATTTTCATTTGTGTTATTATATGAAATATTCTGTTGAATTAAAACTCTAAAGTAAAGTCTGATTTTGGTTTAATACAGAGCAAACAATAATAGGTATTGCGAGTCTTATTAAAAATTCCTTAAACATTATGGAAACAAGAAGGCGACACTGTCAGATTTTTGGGTTCCATCCTTGGTATATCCACAGTTTAATAGGAGAAATAACAAAATAAGCAGAACAAAAGGTCCAAGGCTATTTCACCAAAATAGATCCTCTGTAAATAAAGGCATTTCCGTGGGTGAACTTGTCTTGTTGGAAGAAGGGTCCAAATTGACCACCGACTTCCGGCCATCTGTGTTCTTATATACTTACCAGAAGATAATGGAAGAGAAGTAACTTCGTGTCTGGGGTGTCTTTTTCATCCATTCTAGGGAAACAAAGGCACAAGGTGTTACATTCATCTCCTGGCCAGAGCCAAAGACATGTTCTCAAGGCATGCATGTGTGACGCATTAGAAATAACGTTACAGGAAAAGAACCGTCAATCTTCATAATATATAGTGACTTTCAGCCTGTATGGAGGAATAACACTGGCACAGATGAAGAAAAGCTCAGGTGATTCTGCTGATGCTGGCACAGTGAACCAAAGCTGACATCTTCTAAAAAGTCCTGTAAAAGAAGCTGAGGTGTTTGCTAAACAGTACATAAAACAGTCAGGATGGGTGATGTTGGCAGCAGCAGGTAACTGTGGACAAGAGTGGGCCCTTGGAATAAAAATGCACTGATAGAAGTGTAAGTATAAGTGTAAGTAAATTATGGAAGTGGGGTTCAAGGGGGGTCAATTGGCAGTGTACTGATCATCATATAATGCAGTCTTATCAAGAGGGCACCCTTTTTAGCCAGCAGAAAAATTGGAGGCTGCTGGACACCAGAGCCCAGTACACAGTGTTCTAGTCTGGTCACGACACCCGACTCTACAACATGACTACAACTGACCTAAAGATGAAGTATAAAGGCAGGCCTTGGAATCTGGAATTGGGAGGCTAATAGGATGCAAAAGCTGAAATCTTAGGATGAAGGGAGATGAAGGAGGTGGCAGGTTTGAAGGTAGGTGATTGTAGAAGCCATTCCTGTAGTTATAGGAAGACCTAGAGAAGTTTCGGTATTTATTTTCTTTGCTTTATTTTTCTTTAAGTGACACCCTTCTTTAATTCCATGGTATATTATGATTTTTTTATCATTTGATTAGCTTCTGGTCTCCATGTGTTTGTGGATGTTACAAGAGTGGCCTCTAGTGGTCACAGGAGATGGACATGGCATTCAGATCCTTAGATTTGTGGGGCTGCTCTTCCTTATGGGGTCACCCCAAGTCATTGCAGGACTTGTCCTTTTGCACCTGGCGTCAGTTTCAAGTGAACTCAAAGTCACACGAGTCATTGTCTGGTTGTGCCAAGATCCGCGGGACCTGTCATTCCTTGTGAGGATGTGTTTCTTGTATTAGAACATCCAGGTGATTTTTCATGTAAAGGATGATGGATGGAAGCTGAGCTTTCCGCCTTTCCATTTGGGTGAATTTGGCTTCTCCTTGGAAAGCGCCACATTTCCATTGCTTTTAACAATTCATGTTCTGCAAATCCTGGTGGGCCGCTTAGTGCGAGGTGTCAGAGATGACTCGAGGCCTGCAGCGAGCTGTAGGCTCCTTTTATTTGCGTCTTAATAGACTTTATTCCTCTCGTCACCCTGTGCACTTGATACCCAGGCTCTTGTGTCTCATACACTACTTAATAACTGGTTCGAGCCTGGCCCATGGCTTTCTGCTAAAGAGTTTTGTGGGAAGAACAGAATTGCTTTGACCCGCAGTGCATCGGCTTTCAGTTTGTGACGCCTTGAAGGCTTTCTTCCCCCTCCTCCTCCTCCTCCCTCCTCCTCCTCTTCTCCCCCTGCGCTCCTTTCTGTGGGTGTTGGGGAGGCTGTGCTCGGTGCTTCTTGAGGCCTTCCGGTCTTCCTCAGCATTTGTACTTGAATGAAATCGTCTGTAAATCTCCTTCTCTCACTTGTGGCTTCTGAGAGGAAGCCGCAAGGATTTATGACACTTGCACTCTCTCATCTTCTCTTTGGGGTGGAAAGGACAGCGTGCTCCTCGCAAAGACAGAAATGGTAGCTTTTCAAGTAAACCCATGAAAGCTGCAGACGCCTTTGCTGTAAGTGTTCTACTCCAGGAGGTGTAGTTTTGTGTTTTCCTTTAGTGAATGAGGGTGTGTCTTGGGGGGAGTCCAAATTTGTGCCCCTGATCTAATTGATCCAGCTATAATACATTGTGTTTGTGAGTGGCAGCTTCACACTGCAGCAGTGGTTCTTAATATTTTTGGCCTTGGGACCCAGTTTTATCTGTTTTTGGTCAGTGATGACCAAACATTTAGCAGACATTTTAATTTAAACTGACCAACTAGCCTAAATGGCACACATTAACAAATAACAGTGAATACATATTCCACATTTAAATATAGTGTACATAACAGATGAAATATGAATGATATTCATCCACATGACACACAGGTCTTTAATTGTGAATTAAATTGAGTGTCCATTTGTTTTTTAATGGGTGACCAGGGCTTTTCTGAATTTCACAAGTTTGTTGAAATCAGGAGTAAATAAAGAGAGAGAAGAAAGGAATGTGTTTTAATTTGCTGGCGGCCGACTCGTCTCGAATTTTGATGTATACATCAATTGCACGAGGCAAGGCGAGCTGATCTGTAATTTTGTACGCTTTCTCATATTTGGCAATTCGATGTGCAGCGAAACAATGCCTGGAGTGCCTGCTAGTTTGTTGTACGAATACTCTGGAATATTTTTTGTGAAGCCTTGAGATTTTTGTTTATTCAGTTACAAAAATTGAATGATTTGAATTGAACTGAATTGTGTAAGCTTTCTCATATTTGGCAATTCGATGTGCAGCGAGACCATGCTTGGAGTGCCTGCTGGTTTCTTGTACAAACGCGCTGGAATGTTTTTTGTGAAGCCTCAAGATTTTTATTTTTTCATTTAAAAAAGTCAAAGGATTCCCCTTTGTAAGTAGCATTCTTTATTAACAGATGTCTTCATACTTTGGAAGGCTTTATTCTTTCACTTTGCAGTGCCAGTGCCACACTGCAGGCAATGCACAACAGCCATTGCTCGTGATGCTTCACATTGAAATTAAATCTGTACCTCAGAAAATCTGGATTGTATGGTCTTCTAACATTCCTACTTGGTTCAGGTTTTTGGGATGAATCTTGTTAGGTTGATACAGAATGGGAAGAGTTCTAAATGGGTGATGCTACCAGGCATTTGAGGAGCTTGTCTGTGGTTGTTGGCTTTCTTAATGAAGCGTGTGGTGTATGCAGGGTTGTCATTTCCTTTGGCTGGATTTAAAACTAAAATCTGCCATCAGTATTCCCTTAAAACATTAAATCTATTGCTGATTTTTTAATTTATTTTTCTTAAGCTGTTGACACACTGATTGAAAAACACTGTGCTACAATGTACTTGAGTGGCGTGGCTAAGACTTTCACATGTCAAACGCAAGTTTAATGGTTTAGTAACCACCAGGTTCCTTGTGTGTGACGCTGAATGACCTGCATTGAGGTGGAAAAAACCCGTAGAGTGCACTTGTAATTTGGTATTCATATGTGGGCCACAACGAAACCCAGACGAAACACCCTCAACACCTCTCTAAAAATCACACTCAATTCACAGCAGCAGCATCACGGGTGGATTGCAGCCAACCCCAGACAAAACCCCATCCACTGGTCCGATAATCGCCTTCCATTCACAGTGGCAGCATCTTGGATGACCTCTCCTACACTCGCTCTGATGGTCATGCTCAATTCACCATTGTAAACTTGCAGGACCCTCACCCCCACTTTGATGATCACACTCGATTCACCAAGCGGGGCCACCCCTCTCCCCCTACTCAAACGATTGCCCTAAATTCATGGTGGGTCGTGAACACACTAACATATGGAAAACTAGGTCATGACACCACAATGGTTGGGAAACACGGACCTATCACATTACAAGTTGAGATTAGTCCTACCAGATGACATTATTCCAATCTTCATTCTCAATTCTTTGGCGGCCATAGTAGACTTTCCTTGCTGTTATTAACAGGCAGGAGTGAAGCCCAGTGTGGTCTTCTGCAGCTGTTGACCAAGGCCAAATATGTTGTAAATTCAGAGATACCCTTTGTCGTGCCACTTTTTTTAAAGAGCTGTTATCTGAGTGTTTGTGTCCTTTCTGTTAGTTTGAACAAATCCGACCATTCTCCTCTCACATCTCTCATTATAACAAGATGTTTCACACACACAGCTGTCACTCATGGGATGTAAATCTGAGTCTGCAGCACCTGAAAATCCCTGCAGGGCAGGAGCTGCCATGTCTGTCCAACTTGGACAGAGGCAGTGGTGCTGTTAGAATTATGTTTTTGGACTTCTCTAGCGCCTTCAACACCATCCAACCTCTGCTCCTCATGGACAAGCTGACTGAGATGGGAGTAGACTCACACCTGGTGGCATGGATCGTGGACTATCTTACAGACAGACCTCAGTATGTGCGTCTCGGGAACTGCAGGTCTGACATTGGGGTCAGCAACACAGGAGCGCCGCAGGGGACTGTACTTTCTCCGGTCCTGTTCAGCCTATATACATCAGACTTCCAATATGTTTCGGAGTCCTGCCACGTGCAAAAGTTCGCTGATGACACTGCTATCATGGGCTGAATCAGGAGTGGGCAGGAGGAGGAGTACAGGAACCCAATCAAAGACTTTGTTAAATGGTGCGACTCAAACCACCTACAACTGAACACCAGCAAAACCAGGAGGTGGTGGTGGATTTTAGGAGGCCCAGGCCCCTCATGGACCCCGTGATCATCAGAGGAGACTGTGTGCAGAGGGTGCAGACCTATAAATACCTGGGAGTGCAGCTGGATGATAAATTGGATTGGACTGTCAATACTGATGCTCTGTGTAAGAAAGGTCAGAGCCGACTATACTTCCTTAGAAGGTTGGCGTCCTTCAACATCTGCAATAAGATGCTGCAGATGTTTTACCAGATGGTTGTGGCGAGTGCCCTCTTCTATGCGGTGGTGTGCTGGGGAGGCAGCATAAAGAAGAAGGACGTCTCACGCCTGGACAAACTGGTGATGAAGGCAGGCTCTATTGTAGGAATGAAGCTGGACAGTTTGACATCCGTGGCAAAGCGACGGGCACTGAGCAGGCTCCTGTCAATCATGGAGAATCCACTGCATCCACTGAACAGTGTCATCTCCAGACAGAGGAGCAGCTTCAGCGACAGACTGCTGTGACTGTCCTGCTCCACTGACAGACTGAGGAGATCGTTCCTTCCCCACACTATGTGACTCTTCAATTCCACCGGGGGTAAACGCTAACATTACTCAAAGTTATTGTCTGTTTTTAAATGCATTTTTATTACTCTTTAATTTAATATTGTTTTTTGTATCAGTATACTGCTGCTGGATTATGTGAATTTCCCCTTGGGATTAATAAAGTTTATCTATCTATCTATCTATCTATCTATCTATGTCTGGCACCAATAATCATAACGCATTTCACTTAGATCACACGTTTTGGTAGTTCTAAATGTTTGGCTGGACAACTAAACCTCTTGTCTAGGTCTGCATGTCACACAGACTGGCTGTTTAGAGGAGCAGAGCATTTGTGTAATCAAGCAAGAGGACCTAATAAAATGGCCTATGTGTGTATTATGCTGGGTATCTGTGCCATATACTCTGTCCACATTCTGAACACCTCCATGAATGACTGAGAGAAGAGTCTTACACAAGCTACTTTTGGACTCGGTGAAGTAAATGTCAGACCAGTGTTGGAGACCCCCCTTCAGGCAGATCTACACCTCTGGAGACTGCTTTGGCAGGTTCACATACACAATCTGCGCCTTTTGTCCTATGGGTTGGGATTTTTACTTCCCCCACCTCCCATTCTCTTATATTTTGACCCTCTTGTGGCCCTAGGGTTGCTGTTTTAAAGCCCAGTTGTTCTGTCACAGATGTAAGCTGAAACACAATCTTGATCTTAAAACAAGCGGGGATCAAACTCTTGTGTAACAATGTCTAATAGATAAAGTCGTAGAGATCCTAGCTTAAGCTTCATCAAGCCAGAAGGAACAAACAAAACACACTTAAAATGTTGTAGATGTCTTCCCAAACTTGGACAATGAGCTGCACTTGGCGCCAGATCAAGTAACGATGCACAGATGACATCACTGTTCTGCTATGGATGGACATGGCAGGTTTTAAATGGGAAGGGGCCAGAAGATGAAATATAGTCCATAAAAAACAAGTATGGGTTAAAATCAGCACGTCAAAATATACTATCATCAAGTCCAAGCGAAAAAAAATAAATAAATCTTGGTCCAAAGATGAGGCTAAAGTTCTTCTACCAGAAAACCAACGATAATCACATACTGTACTAAGTTTTAAAGGGGTTTATCCATAATCTCGGATACCACAAAGTTAAAATGCACCATCCTTCAACTGTCGCACCAGTGAGTCACAGGTCATGACCTCCGAAACCTTAGCAAACGGTCACCACATGATGGCAACAAATCCACAAAATAGTGTCAGGAGCAAAGTGATGCCACAGCATACGCAGAAATGCATTTTTAATCAAAAACCCCAACCTCTGAATGAGAATCCGGGCATTTCAAAACCCTTAACAATAAGAAAAGAAACCAGAAAAACAAATCAACAGGAAAGTAAAAAATGAAAGTGACATCCAGCTCCATAGTGTTGGCGATTGAGTTTTTAATTTTTTACACGTTTTCTTGAGCTTGTCTTGTTGAGGTTTTCTTGCTATTATAGGTTTTTTTTGAGCCACTGAGCTCGTTTCTCACTTTTATTTTTTACCTAGGATTATGTTTTAGACAGCTGAAATTATTTGCATCTTTTCCAAAGCCTTTTTGTTTACTTCAAGGCGCTGCCATTTTGAGAAGCAGTTGCTACTGACGTCATAGAGGCAGTGATATAAAGGTCAGCCTCGGGCACTTTCTTGTCATCTGAATTTGCAGATAAAAACAATGAAAATCTCTTTTAGGTGTAGTGCTATGGTTTATCTTCTTGCTGTTTAAACTTTGGTCTTGTTATTTACAACTTCAGGATTACGTTAGTGTTTTGTAATTGGTAATACTTAGGATGGGCTTTTGCTAAATTAATTCTCTGGCTTGATTTTGTAATATTTCCTCTCCTGGTCTCCTCCATAATGTCTTTCTGCCTTTCCCTTCGTTAGGCATAACACATAGGTTGCAAACTACCAAAGAAAAATTCAATCAATTTTAGAGTAAGTTGCAGAACATAGGCTAACTTCACCCCAGTCTTTGGCTACTCTATTGATATTCTTTCTCAGTGTGTTTACAAGCACAACACATATAATCAGGGTAAGATGAATAACCCTGTTAAGACAGAAACTTGGTCTCTGAATAATCTGCGTTTACATGGGCAAGTAATCTTTTGAAAACCAAAGAGTTAAACACCATCTTCAATCACAGTGAATCAGAAAATCAGCATGACGCCTGTGATCATTTTCTTGTTTTTTATAAATATATTTAGTCAAATTAGCACTTTATTTATAGGTTTCTGTTACTGAATTGCATGCAGCACACTCTCTTCTGCTTGGCCATGTGATTAAGTCCAACAAAACACCCGCTAAGTGTGTTTTTTCCTTCCACCAAGTGCTGCTTAAATAATAATAACGCATCAGTAAGATAAATATTGTGTTAGGCTACTCGTTACTTTAAAAAATAATCGGATTATGTAACAATCATTTCTTTGAACGTGTTACCCTACTGCTTTCGAGATTGTGTGGCTGAGCTTAGCACTGTACTGTATGTTCAGCTCATCTACATAAATTTAGCAATTTCGGAAATATTCAGTTCAATTAATTCAGTGAAGGAAAGGAATAATGTGATTTCAAAACAGTTGCCTCTGGAAATGTGTTTTTTGGCTGCTGAAAGAGTGCAATGGACACACACAGACTACAAAATCCTTTACAGTAACCCAGTTAAGGGTTTACATGGCCACATAGTCAGGTTATTCACTGACAAATCTACCTGTGTTGACAGGTTTCTCAGAGGTCAATAACCTGATTACACGGCATTTTTGAATTCAGGTTTCTGAGAGTAATCGGGTTATTGAATTGCATGTAAATGCGTTAATTGTGAAAAGGAATCTGCCTCATAAGAATTTCTTTTTTTACACTGAGTTCAATTCTACGTCGGCTAGGTGTGATATATTGTCATTTCTTCCAAGGGTGGTTCTAAAATGACCACCACCCGCTATGGGCAAGAGCAGATCAAAAGGAATGAACACATATCAGTTTTACTTTTGACTTTTTGTCTTCCCATTTCTTTCCTACTGCTCTGTTTGTCCCCGTCCTGACCTGAATTCTGAATCTCTGATTGTCTGCTGCAGATGATCACGCTTGTGCCCTTCAGATACTTGTCTTTCCAGGGGGTGCAGTGCCCTGTGCCATCATGGGTTATCTTGATTTGATAGAGGCATTGCCCTCTAATGGCTGGGTTGTCATCACTCCCCTCTGTGCCCTCCTTTTAAACCCAGTTTATCCCAAGGACAGGACCCTGCCAGCATAGTTCCACTTTTGTAGCTGTTCTGTGTCTCCACTGGCCGGCTTGTGCAACTATAGACGAGCTTCCAGAAGCGTCAAGAGATTGTCAGGGGTAAAGCACATAAAGAGAGCCAAGGATAACAAGGGGGGGCATTGAGCTTCATGATGGAGTGCTTCATTTCAGCTCTAATAACTGAAGGTGACTGTTGTCGTTTCTTGAAGAGGCATGTATGACTGATGTGCAATTGTCTCTCCAACCCAAATGCGGAGCGTTTCTTTAGTATTCTTTGTTTTATTCTGTTGTTTGCCACTGTTTGTGTCTCTTACCCGATTTGTCATGCATTTGGCAGCACACATTCATCAAGGCCTGCTCAGATTTCTATTCACAGTAAAATGATCTCTGATGTGGTGTTAGAAGGTCTACACTCCGTCCAAGGTGAAGACTAAACTCTTCCCTCTCTCACCCTTTCTTCAGAAACACTTGACAAAGCACCACAGTCCGACCCCGATCTCAATGGGACTAAAAGGTGCCAGTGGAGAAATCCTGTTCACTCAGCACCAAGTCCCAGCCCACTGGCCTCCAGGTTTACTCAAAACATTACATGATGTGCGTAGGATTGTTTTTTATTTGTAGTGTATTTCATGGTGGTTGATATGTCTTAATTTTACCAACCTGACATGACAAGACTTTAATGATGCTGTTCAGGGAGCAGATCACTTGACTTTATCTCTGTCTTTACTATTGGTACATTAGCCAATCACAAAGGTTCACTTTGGTGTATATTATGTGACACTTGTCTGTCAGCACCATGAAGAGTGTAGTGAAATAAGCCAGGTAAGGAGTCACATGGTTGGCGTTTGAGATGGTCAGAAAATTGGCAGCTGTATTGAGGGGCTGTTGTGGCTCTTCTTCCTCAGGGGTGAGTTTGTACAGCAAATGTGAAGTATCTTTCTTTCTGAATATATGATAATGTTCTGTAGATGAGAAAATAAAGTTTTAGTTCAGGATTGTAAGGATCTTGGCAGGGTGTAGCATTCCACAGGCCAAAAAACTAGAAAAGAAAAGTGGGAAATGATTTAGCAAGTGGGGGTCAGAGAAGTCTCAGCAAAGTAAACCTAAATCACACAACAAAACCAGAAGGCAACCCAAGAACAGAGTCAGAAAAAGTTGCAAAAAGTCTTAACTAGTGATGAGGAAAACAGTAAGTGTAAAATTGAATTTGCGTAAAAACTCAAGTGTTTTGCTTTAAAAGAAAAAAAAATTCACAAAACAATTGTGTTTCACTTTTTAGCAAAATTCGTATCATTGCCAAAAGAAGAAAAATGTTTAGTTCCTGTCTGGAAACTTTAATTCTGCATGTGCCTGCCTGTTATGAAGTATTTAAATAAAGATCTCTAGTTTAAATAATTTTTTTCACTTGCAGACATTTTGTTGAGCCGGATATGTTCTGGTAGTACGATGCCCACTTTGCCGATTATGATGTATGTCTTGTCAGTTGCAGACAGAAAAGAAACTTGAAGCACCCTGGTGTTTGGAGGCTGCACATCCATAATCTCTTTGTTTAAATTGATGTTAATGTTAATTAGATCAGATAACATTCCATACAATTAAGTCAGACTTAAAACAAACAAACAAAGCAAAATTCCCCCCACCCAAGAGAAAGAGAGGAGAGCCAACCTCCAGAGCTACTCTATAAAAGGAAACACAAACGGAAGAATACCCTTTTCCCCGAAGTGTAGGTTTATTCAAAAATGTTATTGATTCAATCCTGCCATGTTTTTAAAAAGTTTTGAACAGATCTTCTAAGGGAGAGTTTGATTTTTTTCAATTTCAAGTACTATAGAACATCAGTTACCCACTGACTTAAAAGAGGTGAAGTGGGATTCTTCCAGTTAAGCAACATAGGTCTACGTGCCAATAGTGAAGTGAAGGCAATTCCAGTTTGTTTGTCCTTCTCCACTTTAAGACCATCAAACGCAGCTGTTAGTGGGTTAGGAGGGATTGTGACACCAAGGCATTCAAAGATTTTTAACCTAAATGTCGTTAATTTAGTGCATGGCCAAAACATGTGGCCTAGTGAGGCTATAGCTAGATTGTAACATTCACAGGTTGAATCTTGTCCTGGAAAAATTTTGGACAATTTTACACGAGATACAGTATATGTGCTCGATAAAAGATTTTAAGTTGAATGATTGAGTGGTTTGCACATACGGAGCTAGAATGTATTCTGTGCATGGCTGCCTTCCACTCCTTTTCTGAAATATTAAGTGATAGATCCTTTCAATGTAATTTAGGGACTTTGAAAGGAAGGGACTTTAAAATATTAAATATTTTTATACATTTTAGAGACGCTATCTGAGTGCTCAACGCTGATGAATATTTTCTTGTGGGAGGTGAGAAAAATTGGGCAGGTTCTGTTTAGCAAAGTTTCTAGCTTGAAAGTAGTGGAGGACTTGTGTTGATGAGAGGGTGAATCTGAAGTGTTGTTCATAGGATGCAAAGACATTATCTATGTACAAGTGTCCTAAATGTTTTAATCTCTGACATTTTCCAGACATTAAATAATATATACATTTGAGAGGGTGGAAAAAGGTTGTTGTCATGTAAAGGTGCAAGAGATAGAAGCTTCTCTGTCTTAAAGTGCTTCCTACATTGGTTCCATATTTTGAGAGAATGAAGGGTAATTGGATTTTTAGTGTATTGACAGTAATTGGTATTAACTGGGGCACAGAGAAAGAAATATAAAGTACTGCAGGATTTTATTTCTATTGTAGACCAGGCTTATGTAAATTTATAGATTTGTGTCGATGTCCAGGTCTTTATAGCTTTCGTATTTGCCACCCAGTAATGGAATTGAAACTTAGGTCGCCCTTTTGGTATGTGGATGTTTTGAATTCCAAATAAATTAAGTTATGATTGAGTCTAATGTCTTAAAAATTATTTTTTAATGTTTATGGGGATGCTTTGAAATAGGAAGACAAGCTTGGGAAGGATTGTCATCTTAACAATCTTAATTCTCCCTGCTAATTAATTTAAGATGGAGGCTTGTTTAATTTTATCCTGTCCAATGTTGTGAGCTGGAGAATTCACAGGATAAAGCACACTTTTATTCAAATTGATTTTGAGTCCAGGTCCATTGTTGTCTTTGGAAATCTGCTAGTGCTTTTAGGACTGCTGGCACAAACTATAGTGGGTCAGATATATACAATACCATATCATCTGCCTATAGTGATATTTTCTGTTCAAGTCCTTCTCTGAGAATCCCCTTTATCTCCGATGATATCTGAAAATAGACAGCCAGTGGTTCAATGGCAATTGCAAAGAGCAAAGGTGATAAGGGGTATCCTTGTCGAGAACCACATTCTAGTGTGAAGTAGTCCGAGATAATGTTGTTAATCTGAACTAGTATAGAGTAGTTTGATCCATGCACATATGTTTTGTGCAATGTGGTGAACAGATAGTCCCATTCAACCATGTCAAATGCTTTTCTGCATCTAAAGATAATAAGATCTCTGGGGTGAATATATTCCATTAAACAAACATTGAAGGTTAGAAGTTAAGTGTCTTCCTTTAATAAATCCGGTTTGGTCTTGTGATATTACTGAAGGCAGCACTTTCCCAATCCTCCTAGCTAGAACTTTGGAGAGTATCTTAACATCGTTATTCAAAAGAATGATTGCTGTGTATAAAACACATTGCAACAAGTCCTTATTTTTCTTAGGAAAGATGGTAATTAATGCTTGAGGTTGAATTTTGTTGTCTTTTGCGTTGTTAATAATAATGGAGCTAACTAATGTTAAAATGTTTTATAAAATTCCACTGGGTAGCCATCAGAACTGCTTCTTTACTGCTTTGTAGTGAGTTTATACCATCTAATAATTCCGAGATTGTCAGAGGTTTATCCAGTTCCACAGTACTAAGTATCTAACTGTGCTATCTCTAATGGATCAAGTAACTGATAAGAGTGTGTCTTATCTTCTTTAAACTGAGTAGACTATAAGGACTTACAGAACTCTCTGAATGTATAGGTTCTACTTTTATGGTCAATAATGTTTTCTCCATCTGTGTTGTTAATTGCTGTTATTGCATTACGGACTGATGTCGTGATTTAAAGATAAGCTGTTCCTTTTCTTTAGTAGTTAAGAGGTTAAATTCTGATTACGAAACCTGTCTTTTCCTATAAAGTGCCCCATTTGGAGACCTGGTGTATTCTAGATCTATTCTGGTAATTTTGCTGATCAACTCAGACACCATGTTGGTTTTCATTTTATTTTTGTGAGAAAGTATGAAATCTGTCCTCCTAAAAATGCCTTCAGAGTTGCCCAGAGTATACCTGCTGAGACCTCTGAGGATGCATTTGTCTCAAGAAAATAATTTTCTAGGATATGAATTCTGTACAGTTGTCATCAGCTAATGACAGGGGGTTAAGATGCCAGCTACGACATGAGTGTGTAGGACATGGTAATTTAAGCTCCATGATCAGATGGGCATGGCCAGAGATGACAATAGCATCCATAAACTCTTGTGAAGCAATCAGCATAGAGGAGGGGGCGATTGCTAGGTAATAGCAGGTTGGGTAGGGCCGGTTTCCAGTATAGTGAGATTTTCCAATGAAGAAGACACAGTAATGCACGCCAGAGGCAACAGTTCTTTGGTTGGGTGCTAACGACCATGTTGTATACATACCTGGTCCATATAGGCCTACATACAGTACATGCATGAGATAGGAGTTTTGGTGTCTTGCCAGTTTGCAGACCCCTTTGTCAGACCTCCAATGAACTTTCCCTGTTGTTCAGTAGAGTAGACATGGTGCCAGTTCGGTAACTGCACAATGTTTATTATTGCTTCATTGCCAAAATATCTTTCCAAAACCATAAATGATTTGTTAATGATCAGGTATGTAAACTTTAGTGAATCTCTTTATTAGTGCACCAAGTAACAGTTTTAGGTTCAAAAAGGGATTTCTCACTGCTTTGGGAAGTAAAAAGTAGCAAAATTCAAACACCTAACTCTGTTCTCAGGATGTGTGCAGTTCTGACCCTGTTCGCAAACATCCATTTTTTTTACTGTTTTTTCTCATCTTTGTTTCCTGCTAAACGCATTTCTGCTTTGTCTGCCTGCCTTCATGATTCCATAATCTCGCCTGTCCCAGTCACTCAGAAATGGATCACTGAACCTATCCCTATCAACTCCATTGTGCTGAAACACAATTTTTAAAAAGATAAAAAAATCCTTTAGAAATTATAATTATCAAAACACATGAACTGTTTCATTCAGTTGATCATTACCCTAGAAATCTTTTCCTGATGGGTTTAGCGCTGGTCCACTCTGACACCAGTGCTCCCATAATGCAGCGGGCACTCTTCTCCACACATTCTGGGAATGCCCCACTATAGCAGTTCTTTGGGCCTCAGTTGCTTTTGCACTCTCCTCCGTTTTATCGGTGCCCATTCCTTGCTCTCCTATTACTCTACTCCTTTTAGATTTCTCTACTCTCTCTGTCTCTATTCATCAACAGCCCATTATTTCAGTTGCTCCAGTAGCGGCCAAAGTTCTTATAGCATCCCAATAAAAGGACCCTGTCCGTGTTCCTCTCTCTGTCTGGAGGTTCTTTTTTTATAAGTTTGTTCTGTAAGAACTGTCAGCCACAAGGATCAATGGTGTATCGGCTCATGGATGACAGTGAGACGGTAATTCGACTTAATTTATAAAATGTATTTTTCTTTCACTTAGCCAGGCGTGTGGGCCTCTGGGCTTATTCAGTGACCTGTGTATTTATTAATTTAAATTTTACTCTCTTCTCTTTTGTATAGCACCAGGGATGTCAGTGTTTTGTCAGATTTCAATATGAAAATACTTCTACTTTGTTACCCATTTCATTTTTTGAAATCAAATAAAAATTGATCCCAAAAAAAAAAACCAAGCTAAACAGCTTTTCAGTCATGATCTGCCGTCCAAATGCAGCAGGCATCTCATCCTCAGCCTTCTGAATTCTTTTTTTTTTTTTGTGATCAATTTTTTTACTTGAATTCAGAAAAGCAAGAAATCAATAAATTGTTGAAAGGGCATTTTCATAGGGGAACCTGAAAGAGAACACCAGCAACCAGTGCCCACTTCACCCTGGAACTATTTATAGAGGGTTGAGTAAAGTTAAAGTTTATAAAACTGACAAGTCCCGGAAGCTCACTCACCCTGCAGAAGAAAGAAGACTACTGAAATGATACCAAATTGTCTCAAGGGTTTGCTGTCGACCACGACCTGATCAAGGAGATTGTGTTTTCTCATTTATTAATAGTATGTGCAGATATTCTATTGTTCCATATGACTGGCAGTTCTAGTGGAACAAGACTGCAAAAAGAAGACTTCCAGACAGAGAAAGGGACAGAGGTTCAGGATTCTTCCATTGGGAGGATATTAGATGCTATTGTGGGCAGTGAAGTAATGTGCTGATGAAAGAGGGAGACTAGAGAAATCTAACAGAAATGAAGTAATAGGATAACAAGATATGGAGATAGATAAGATGGAGGACAGCCCAAAGAACAGCAACAGTATGGCATTCCCAGAACGTGTGGAGAAAGGTGCCGTGTGCGTTAAGGGAGCATTGGTGGCAGACTGGATCAAAAGGAAACACTTTCTAGGCTAATGGTACCTCGATGCACAATAAGAAAGGTATGTAAAAATGGAAAATTTGTGAGGTTATTTCGTAAAGAAAACAGAGAAACTGTGGAGCTGGGTCATGGAGCACTGTCAGAACACAGCCATACTCCACAGAGCGTCTCGTGATCTCATCAGCCTTCTGAATTTTACAAACTGCGTGCAAAGGCAGCCAGCAGCTCATGATGACCTTGGAGTCCTTGAGCAGCCTGGATTTTGCTTTTGGTGTGTGCTGCACAACTACATAAGAGGACCGGGTACGAGTAAACACAAAGTAAAAGGAAAATGTATACAGTGGGTATAGAAAAGAATCACCCCTTCAAAACATTCCCATTGTTTTTGCTTTACAGCCTTAAATGAAATCACACACAAAAATATTTCCTGCCAGTTTTACTTATTCAATGCAACCTCTACATCCAAGTGAAATATATCACAGGTACAGTTCAGAAAAATTATAAAACATCAAAAACAAGACATAGAGATTAATCAAGGATCACCCCCAATGTCAATATTTTGTTGAACCACCTTTTGCTTTAATGACAGCCTTGAGTCTGTCGGGATACTTCTCTATCAGCTTTGCACAGTATTTGCCCACTTTTCTTTACAGAACTGTTCAAGTTAGGTCAATTTGGATGGTGAGTGTTGGTGGACTGCTATCTTCAAATCTTTCCACAGATTTTCAATGGGATTTAGGTCTGGGCACTGACTGGGCCTTGCGACGACATTCACTTTTTTTCTCCTTCAGTCACTGTGTGGTCAATTTTGCTGTGCGCTTCGGGTTGTTGTTGTGTTGAAAGGTGAACATTCTGCCCATCTTCAACTTTCTGGCAGAGGGTAGCAGGTTTTCCTCAAGAATTTGACAGTATTTTGCCCCATCCATTTTTCCTTCTACCCTATCGAGAGCCCCAGGCCCTGTGGCAGAGAAACACCCCCACAACAGGATGCTGCCACTGCCATGCTTTACTGTAGGTATGGTGAACTGAATTGGATTTCCTCCAGGTGTACCGTTTGGTGTTGAGGCCAGATAGTTCGATCTTGGTCACATCTGACCATAAGACCTTTTTCCACTTGGCATCAGAATCTTCAAGGTGCATTCTGGCAAAGCTCAAACGAGCCTTAATGTGGCCTTTCTTGAGAAGTGCGACCATCCTGAACAAGCCACAATTGTGGAACGCTTGTGAAATTGTCGTCACATGCACACAATGACCACTCTTTGCCATAAAATCCTGTAACTCCTTCAAAGTGGCCATTGGCCTCTTGGTAGCCTCTCTTACCAGTTTCCTCCTTGCTGTTCCATCCAGTTTGGAGGGACAGCCGGATCCAGGGAGGGTCCTCATAGTACCAAACACTTGTCACTTCTTTATTATGGATTGTGGATATTACTGTGCTCCTTGGGATTGATAAAGCCTTTGAGATTTTTTTGTCTCCATCTCCTGCCCTGTGTTGGTCCACAACTCTATCCCTGAGATCTTTTCAAAATGGCTTGCCACCCATAGTCAGTTGCACTACTAAGCAAGGGAATGCTCCAGGAACAGCTATTTTTATGCTTCACTAATCACACTGATTATAACTGATCACAAGTGGAAGCCAGTAACTATCCATCCATCCGTTATCCAACCAGCTATATCTTAACACAGGGTCATGGAGGTCTGCTGGAGCCAATCCCAGCCAACACAGGGCTCAAGGCAGGAACAAATCCCAGGCAGGGATTGATCACAGGTGGAAGCCAGTAACCATGGTCTGCAATGGAAATGGTGGTCACTTCAACCTGATTCAGTTTAGGAGGGGGTGATCCTTTATTAATCTCAGTATTTCTTGTTTTTTAATTTTTTAAAATTCTTCTGAACTGTAGCTGTGATATCTTTCATTTGGATGGTATAGATTGCATTGAGTAAGTAACGCTGGAAAAAATATTGGTTTGTGTGTTTTCATTTAAGGCTGTAAAGCAAATAAAATGGGAATATTTCGAAGGGGGTGATTCTTTTCTATACCCACCGTACATGATAACAATTAATATACTGAACTTGATACTTTCTAGGTTACTAGTTTTTTTTTTTTTTTTTTTTTACAAAACAAGGGCATTATTGACTTACCTTACAACTTGACTTGTCACAAAAGAGGCATGTTTGGACCTGGTAAGAGCTAACCAAGGTCTAGGAGCCTCCAGTCCACAAACTACCGACTGCGCAGTGCTTATTTGTGTACGACATCACCTTTGCATCCTTCAGTAGCGCTAGAACTGGAATCTACTGAATAGTGGTGTCACTGGCCATTTCTGAAGTCTGGCCTTGCTACTACTCAGTCATTATCAGTTATTACCCTCAGTCTCCCCCCCCCCCCCCCCTTCTGTGCCCTTGTAGTTATGTACACAATGATAATAATAATAATGATAATATTAATATGTTTTATCTATATAGCCCTTTACATTTTAGTGTCTTTGTATGAAAAACGTGTAACACGTAAGAAACACACTGCGCTTCAAGTAGAAAATGTAAAAGTGTTTGTTTAGCTTTGGCTTGGACTTTGTTCTGAACTTTGGTCTCGATTCTTTTTATGTGTCCTTTGGCTCTGATGATCCTTGAATCTTTGTCTCCCTTGACCTTTGTGCTGCTTCAATCATTCTTTTGGGTCTCCCTTCTTCTTCATCTTCAGTCTTTTCTTGTCCTAACACACATCAAAACAAAACATTTTTGCCAGAATAAGGATAAAAACAATAAAAAGAAAACCAAGTCTAACAAATCCAGAAGTGACTTGAAGGCCAGCACCCAGCTTCATTATGGTGTTGTTCTGCCACCACCGAAGTGATGTACAGAGACAGGACCAGCAAATGAATTTTTAACCGAAAAACAAACAGCATGAGATCAAAACTATATGGCACCACAAGTCAAAAGAGAAGAGCAAAGTTCATTTTGCCAGAAGGTAACTAAGAAGAAAGCCCATATCAATTTTCGAGTGTCCACAAACTCGGGTGAAGATGAGAACTGTGTGACGCAGGCTGATATTTGCAGTATGCCATCTCGTTGATGTGATTTCCAGGAACACATACTAGCGACCCAATCCTGAGTCTTACCAAGCTGTGTTATAAATACCGTTAAACAAAATGATGTCACAAGAGAAATGTGAAAATTAGTTTGTATTAAGAAAATAATTAAATCTAAGCCTAAGGAAAAAAAGATACAGAAAAATGCACGTAACTGAATGGGAAACACAGAATCACCACAGGAATGAGGTCACCACTTCTATACACACCACAAGGAAAGAGCCGAGTGGCAAATCCGTCTGAGGCTCTTACTGCTAAGCCCTTAAGTAGTTAAGGTTCATTGAGTCGCTTTCCTGAGGGTCACTTGTAGCCCTGACATTCTAGGGTGAGGTGATGTTTCTGTCAGTGTAGGCCAAACATGTGGCCCAGAAGGAGTATGCCAATGCTTGAGCGTCTAGGCTGCAGTCTCCCGTGTTGCTGATCTACTGCCAGGGCAGACTTTACAAGAGTCTGTTCAAGTTCATTGCTTCATTGTCAAATCACTGCTTTAACTCCCTGAATGAGCCAAGTCTACTGTGAGCAAAAGAATTCAGTGACGCTGTGTTTTCATTCCCAGGATTAGGCCTTTATTTATTGCTAGAGCACAAGTAATTCCCACTTGGCAGATTGCTACCAAATTGCTAAATGTAATATGCCGAGCAGAATTGCTGCTGATCTTTCCACGAGAGGCCAACAACTCCAAAGTAAAATTTCCAGTAATTTTCAAGAAGTGCCGTCATTTGCTTTTTTTTTTTTCTTCTTTTTCTATCCTTTCAGAATAAAAGCTCCCAGCCGGTGTATGGTTTCTAGCTCTGGCGGTTAGGATTTTCAATGATTTATTCATGACGGATTCTACTAGGCACTGAGAGACTGCATATAGCGCCTTGGTCTGGTACCTTTCCCAGGATATCCGGCATACCACATTCAGTTAAAGATTACGCTGTTCTCCACACATGTGACATTAATAACCATATAAAACTTTCCTGAGGCTTTTAACCTCGGTAGACCCGCTGCCCCCATGTGACTGGGTGGAGAGAATACTGTGATGTGGTAATTTTGGGCCATCAGCAGTACACGGCCCTGTTGTGTTGTCTTTCAGTTTTGGTACTCGTGAAGCCTCATGATTAGCTTCAAACTAGCAGGAGGTGACATGACACAAGAAGAGTGACTCTCACCTTTATGCCACTGAGCAGCAATAGTAATTAAAATGTCCCGTTGTGATGGTAGGGTGGCATGGGTCATTCACAAAACCTTGCGTTTCATCCTCATAAGGGGTATCCTATATGAAACAATGTGCCAGATTCTGAAGCCGACTGCTTCACTTTTGCCACATGGGAGCCAACCCTACAGAGGCCTCTCCGGGCTTCTCAAGAAGAGATGGAGGGATGTGCCAGCAAGTTCTGAGGAAACCTAACTGGATGGCAAGGCTTTCAAGGCGCTCCATAAGCCACCACTTCACTGTTGGCACTCGTCTTTCTCTTTTTGTGCTTTGGTTTTTTTTTTTGAGTGCCTGGTGGCCTGCATGTAATTTGGCAGATTGGCATACATACAGTCAAAGTAAGCAGAACGATGATAACATGAGCGTGGCAGGCAGCTGTGGGCCATTATGGTAATTGATGCCTAAGGTGGAACAGCAATAAAAACAAAACGGTCTGCTGGGAGACATTCAGAATTAAGGCCTTTGGAAAAAGCCACGAGGAGTGAGAGGCGCAAGGCAACACCGCACTCCCTTTTCATTTCTCTTCTGTAGCTTTGCCAATTATGACCTATGCTGGGTAGGAGGCCATCACGTGTTCTGTGTGGCTGCAAATGTGCCCCATCACATACTAGAAATGGCCAGCTAGGTGATGTGAGGCACGTTTGTCAGGGCTGTGTCATTATTAAGAGCTGCACGATGGCAGGTGCAGCAGCAATGTAAGTCCTGAATGAGTGTGAAGACAGTTCGGTGTCTAATTCCAGAGGGGTTCCCCTACGTTGGCTTCATTTTAAGTGGTCCTGCCTGGAATAAGAGCACAGAGTAACAGATGAAGGCAACATCTGAAGTAATGTTATACATAAATGGTGTGCACCGCACCTCTGGGAATTCAAATGGGAACTTTACCTGTGGACGGGAAGCTACATCTGCATCATGCCGAGGCCTCTCTCTGGGTGTGTTTGAGAAGTATACATGGTGCTCAGCATCCTTCACCTCCACTCCCCCATCTGGCCACACTCCACCTTTCACAATTGAAAAGGCAGTGGAGAGTGATCCAGAAGTCCCATTCTGCCAGAAATCCCACTTCTACCACCTTGTGTGATCTTGAGCTTTGTGATGGAGAAGGATGTTGTCTCAGCTGTGCCAGATTTACTCCATCTTCTGCCCATCTGGCCATTCCAAGGCTTCTAAGAACAACAGTGGCCCACTAACTGATGGCACTCAGACACCTCAAGCCCAGATTGTTCTACATAATGAAATATAAAGCCAGTGCCAGTGGTCCGGAGTGACGACCTGCCCAGCTGCTGTAGCAGCTTGCTTCACGGGAGCAGAGAGCTGAGAGGACATGGCTTTCAGCTCCAGCACTCCTATCATTTCTCTCCTTTTTAAACACAACAGCACCAGATGCTCATGCTAATTTGCCCGTTCAAAGGTTTCCAAAGCTAGATTGGCTTCACGTTTTGGTGGCTCACATCCAGTGCATAACTTGGCAGAGACAAGCGAGTAACAGGAAAGCAAGCAATTAGCTGACAGCGGGGCACCGATAAAGTTTGTTAGTTCTGTTCAGACTTGATGGCTGTGTGATGGGCTTTAGGAAATGGTGACCCAAGTGTCCAAATCTCATTTTCTAATTTGAAAAATGCCTTTGTGTTTGGGGGACGGTTACATGGTTAGTAGCAAGACTGATGCCATCCTTGTAACTCTAGAAGTCAGGGGTGCAAGCAGACACCCCACACCTCATTTTCAGAGTCACGGCAGAGAGTATTTATAGAGCCAGGCGAAGATGGCTTTGTCCGGAACATCAACATTGTGTTCACTGTATACTTTTATTTCATGAATTGAACTTTCTACACTGGCGGCATATTATTCGACCCTACAAAAAGCGAAGCTGTACAGCTGTCTGTATGACTTTTGCAGGCTGATTCTTCCAGGCCAAGTCTCCTCATTAGGCAGCAACAGCTAAGCTTTCTGAAGGCCCACTCCTGCTTTAAATCCACTGTGCCCACTCACTGGCTCACTTTCTTCAAGTCTTACGTGCCGGCATTTCTCTTTCTCCTTGATTTCCTGTGTTGTCCTTGTGTTATGGCTACAGGCTGTCCTGGCCACTCCTCAGCTGGTCTTTTAGCTGTGTCTCTTTTATTCTGTAGTCTTACTCAAGCCAGACATATAATATTTATGTTTCAATATAACCACAGGTGAATTGTGCTTAAAACTGGGCGGTAACAATTAGACGATGTCACATTTCTAAACCAATCCAACACCTCGTGAAGGTGGTGCTCAAGGTAGGGGCGGAGATTTTGAACTGAGGTGGGCTTGTTAACCTGATCTGACAGAACCAAGCTTCTGATTTCAATGAACTGAGACATTGAAATGTCTCCCAGAAAATCACAATTAGACATTGTCACAAAAATGAGACATAGACAGATAAAGGTTTGGGGCAGCCACCCGTGTAATCTGGTATGCTGGCTGCAAAAGTCGTTTTTATCAAAATAACCACAACTGAAGTGCATACAACAGAGTCCAAAACAAGACTGAGGGAAAAGGGGCAGGTTTTTAAAGGGGGAGACAGGAAGTGAGGTCATAAGGATTGAGCACGTGGTCTTCAACCATTGGATCACAGCCGGACGTGACATCAGAGGGGCCGGAGCTGGTGAGGTCGACTTCCATTGGCTCGGTCCCGGAAGTGATGTCAAGAGAGCCAGGTGGAATCTCCCGGGAATGGTCTACACGAAAGGGAGAAAAAGAGTCAGTGCACTCTGCCACATCCCGGCATGCCTCAGAACTGCCTTCACTCAAGCCCTTTAGCTGCCTCCCATGCGCACGTGTGTGACAACATATAAATGTGTGTCGCGTGTGCAGAGAGCCCACTGCACGTGTTAAAAATAAACATAACCCGTTCTAAAGAATAACCAACCTGATGCAAAGGAAAAAAGTCAGAATTTGAAGACATCGATGGACGACTGGTAAACATGAATGGTGTGTTGTCACAGGTGCTGTGTGTGCTCTCTGTTGTTCACTGTTATGACGATAGTGTAGGGGTCGAGGCAAACTTGAAAGAATTGGCAGCTAGATTTATGAAAATATGAACTGCAAAATATGCATGTGTTAAGAGAGTAAATGACAAAAAGCCACAGGAGATGTAGGTTTTGTACAGAAAACACCCGAATTAACAAATCTGCCTGACGACACCAGTAGATGCACGGATGAGGTTACCCAACATCTACCTTCTGACAGCACAACTAAATGAGTAGCTAAATGAAGTTGACATTACTGTCTAATTGGAAACACAAGCATGCCATGCCAGAATATAGCCGCAGCATTTTAACACAACGCTAATCTACACTCTCTCTGCTGTTGTTATGCTATATACTGATGTAATAAGCAAAATGGCAGAAAGATGAACTTCTGAAACACAAGGGGCCAAGTACCTGCAGCGGCCTATGTATGTGTCTGTCAGTCTGTTCTGGTGCTGCGCTCAGTACAATATACAGTGGAACCTCGGTTCACGACCATAATTCATTCCAAAACTCTTGTTGTAAACCGATTTGGTCGTGAACCGAAGCAATTTCCACCATAGGATTGTATGTAAATACAATTAATCCGTTCCAGACCGTACAAACTGTATGTAAATATATATTTTTTTTTTAGTTTTTAAGCACAAATATATTTAATTACACCATAGAATGCACAGCGTAATAGTAAACTAAATGTAAAAACATTGAATAACACTGAGAAAACCTTGAACAACAGAGGAAACTAACACACAATAGTTCACACTATAGTGCTACAAGCCGCTCGCTAAAAACACTTTTTTTTTAATGAGTTTTAAGCACAGGGAAAAAAATTAACATTTGAAAAATCCGTAATTTAATAAACCACCAAGAAAAGTAACATTGCAACAATGCACGCTATGAACCGATCGCTGTAAACAGAACTGAAAACAAAAACAAGCCTTTTCTACCTTATGCGTCCAGGCCTCTCTCGCTTGCTCGCTCACTCGCGTGCTCTCTCTTTCGTGTGTGCGTGTGTCTCTGTCTCGTGTGCCTGTCTCTGTCTCACGCGCCTCTGTGTGTGTGTGTGTCACACGCGCACCTCTGTGTGTGTGTGTCTCGCGCGCCTCTGTGTGTGTGTGTCGCGCTCTCTCTCTCTTGCTCGCTCTCTCTTTCGTGTGTGCGTGCGTCTCTCTATTACAAGCCTGGAGCGCCTGTCGCTCCTTTGTGTGTGCGCCTCTCTCTCGTGTGTGTGTGTGTGTGCGCCTGTCTCGTGCGCCTGTGTGTGTGTCGCGCTCTCTCTCTCTTGCTCGCTCGCTCGCTGCACAGGAAATGCACAGGGAGAGACTGAACATGTACAAACCTAAAGGGAAACTTGCTTGTTCGTATACCGAGTGTGTGGTCATGAACCGAGGCAAAAGTTTGGCAAACATTTTGGTCGTAAACCGAGTTGTACGTGTACCGAGACGTTCGTGAACCGAGGTTCCACTGTACAAATGAATCATTACGCTTCAGTTAGCTTGTGCTGCTGAGCTCTTTAACTGACAACAGCAATATGCTGATAAGCTTTATGCACATGCCCTTTAGTTTTTAGTCAGGTGTGTTTCATTTTCTTCCGTCCATTCTTTATCATTCCTTCTCTTCTTCACATCTTTGACCTCTCTTGACTTTATCCTTTTGTTTGCCTCATGCTGGAATTGTTCTTTTTTTTTTTAATTTAGCCTTTCTGGAATTCTCAGTGGCAAGGACAAACAGGGCATGTGGTTCCCGCATTAACAATTGTACAAATACAACACATTTCGCTTGTGTTTTGGTGGCCCTTAGTCTGGCTCCTAGCTTTTTAACCTCCTAGACAGAGTTGATGCAGAGCTGATCCTCACTTCTCAGTCTACTCTGGCTTCTCTTTTGTTGCATTTTAGAATTCTGTTTGGCACATTTGGGGTTATGGGGGTGGGTGTTGTTGGGACATTGACTTCAGGCAGGGGCATGGCCAGGAATTAATTGCAGGAGAGATTGAAGAACTGTTTCTGTCTGTGATACCATGATAACATGAACTGTCATAAAATATATCCCTATACAGTCATGCACCAGTTTACATCTGACTGAGTTCAGGCCATTCGTACTTACTGCTAAAAGCCAAACAAAAACAGTAGGGTATTAATGTTGTAGAAATTGCCAAAACTCACCAGTGCAGGCCACCAGGTTTGTACGCCTTTTGTTTAACACAGACGTGTTGCAGTGTTGCCAGCCATCATATGATGCACTCTGCACAGAAGTGGTGGTGGAGCTGCAGAGGTAGTGGTCTCTCGGCAGTCTCCCTGTACTGATGCTACACTGGAAGGAAGTAAAAACAAATATCACGTTCACAGAGCCTCTCTGGGCACTGATTGATTGTACAGCATTTTCTTTTTTTTTCTTATCTGTACAGATGGTTTACACTTTTTTCCTTCAATCAAGAAGGTAGAAATGCCTTGTAAATAATAATAATAATAATATGTCTTTTGTTGTTATTATTATTGTTTCACAGGGTCCCTCCACATGACTAATTCTTGTACATTTGTACCAACTTCCATAACATGGACAAGGCAAGTGGCCTCCTACATTTGAAGATCAGTTGGTGCTTCTCCATAACCAATGAGGCACCCCAGACCCCTTCATTACAACGACCTATAGACATTGTGAATGACGTACGGCCAAACGGCCGGTCCCAGATAGAGCCATAGGTTGGCACATGACTGTATTTGTTCTGACCACACCGAGGGGCTCCAACTTGAAATCCCTACCCTCTGGTATTATTCACTCTCTTTTGACCTTGTGTTAGTTTTTGTATTTTTGAGTTTGGTCTAGAGTTTTTAGTAACAGTTTTGGATTCCTTGTTTT
This sequence comes from Polypterus bichir lapradei, assembly GCA_026402145.1. Classification (NCBI taxonomy): domain Eukaryota; kingdom Metazoa; phylum Chordata; class Cladistia; order Polypteriformes; family Polypteridae; genus Polypterus; species Polypterus bichir. The sequence goes on from JANRMT010061414.1 coordinate 26,199,947, forward strand.
TTGACTTTTTTGTAGGATTCATGTGAAATTTTCAACCTTGAAGCTTTTATTTCATAGATAGAGAGATAGTAAGTGCATCAGTCAGTCAGTATGTATGTACGTACATAAACCCATCTGCACGTCTACGCATACATACATACATACATGCTTGTCCCAAGGGGAAATTTATCTTTTTACGGAATCTCAAAGAATATGGAAATATCATAATAAACTATAACTGCCATCCATCTCCAAACATACGCAAGAATTACAAAAAAGAAGAAATCTTCTGACTTGGCTCAAGATACAGTAAGAGAGCAGACACAGTGAGGCACCGTGAAGGCGTATTGCCGCGGGTATGAAGGAGCCTTCGCCGCGTTTCTTGACACTCCTCTGTTGAATGCAGTATCAAACTTTGAGTCAACGCTTCGGCTGTTTTTTATTTTTTAATGTTTCCCCTATTCAGCACTCTCATGGCACGAGTTTATTGCATGTCGGGGATAGGAGCTAGCCAGATGAGCTTGATGGACTAAATGCTCTACTCTTATTTGTCAGACTCAGGTTCTTACGCTTGTACAGCATCTGTCTACACACATTTTTAAGGCTTTGAATGTATTTTTAGTATAAGCAATATCACTCATAATGAGTTACATTAGAGAAGCAAAATTTAGTGCCTTTCCAAAGAGATCAACATCCCAGGGTGCTTTACAGGTTTGGTGCAACTATTAGGTGACATTTCGGAAAAATAACTTTATGATCTGAGTGCAGCTGGATTGAAACATATTGGAGCACATCTAGACTCTGTGAGCTGACAGCAGATGCAGGGAATATTCATTAGACAACATGAGTTGCAGTGACATCTTATGTACACCCTGTGTTTTTGCCTCCATAATCAGAGGGTCACAGTGGGATTCAGTGATGGGGCTGAACCCGCATCTCTCCGCTTTACTGTCTAATGCTGGAGCCACTAGGACTCTCTGCTTGTCTCTAACACTCCCATTTGATGTTATTTTCTTCCAAAAAAAATGAAAGGAGGGAATGCAGTCATATTATTCTGAAAAATAGCTGCCTGTGAAACAAAGTAGCATTGTGCCATTACATGGGAGTAACAAGACTGAGGGGACAGAAGCATTATTTTGTGTAAAAATGCCAGCTGGACCTGAAGAGGCCCTAATAAATATGATAATGGAGAAAAAGCAAAAGCAATGTGATGGATTAGGATTTATGTTTTCTAAAGGGTCAACAGAGGAGGCCTTTGATTAGAAAACGGGTATGTGCATCATGGAGGACAGATGCATAATGGCTGCATGTTGCCAAATAAGGGCGATAAATCTGCTTTACGATTTGTGTTTTAATTATCTGTGTCATAAAACACTCACTTTCTGTTTGTGTTGCTTGATGAACACACGGCAACAGAACATTTTCCCGGAGAATTGCAGCATCAACATTTTGGAAAATGGGACAAATTTTCAGTATGATGGCTTAAACTCAAATGATGTATCAGATGGCTGGGACTAATTCTCATTATTTGTGTTTGTTTGTTTTTTTTTTTTTGGTCAGATTGAACGTGTCATCTTCTGCGTATTTCTGGAAACGGACCACAAAATCTATAAGGAGAAAATGTCCAAGTTCTTCTCAACTGGTATGTTGTCCATTACTCATTTACTCTGATTTACTCTGTTTTGGAAACATTTAAGAGGCACAAGTCCTCCTTGGAAGGCATGAGTTATGAAATGACACACACACAGGCCCAGGATGGTCCTTCCTTTGTTTGTCCATCTGTCTGTGTTTTATAGTGCCTTTTAAATATCGATCAATTCTGTCTCTCAGTTTGTCTGAGTGGAGATATCTATCTAGGTGAAGCTGTTATAGAAATAGATAGGAATCTTGATTGCCTTTGATATCTCAACTTTTCATATAGTATCAGTCCATCTGTCTGTCTGTTATATAGTGCCTTTTCATATCTATCTATCTATCTATCTATCTATTATAAAGTGCTTTTTCTTTCTATCTGTCTTTCTGCGTATGCTTTATTTCCTCCATTGCACTGAAGTCCTGAACAAAACCAAAGTACAGTTGTTTCTATTAAAGGACGGTTGCCCCCACATTCAACTGACTTGTTACGTTAAGATAAGGTTCTACCACAAGACAGCTCTGTTGAATAACCAGCTTGATCTGTGATGCCTCGGGCCGCTCAGGCTTACTGACACTTTGTGGTGCACCTCATTCAGAAATGTGCCACACCCTGGACTGGCTGCACTTTTAACGTGGAGATGAAGGTGCAGTTGTGGGCAAGTGGCTACAGTAGCATGTACTCACACTAGGCACGTTTGTTCCATGCCATACCCAAGGCGATTATCCCCCCCTTTTAACTCCCTCACTAGCCTGCACTCACACTGTGCTTAACATTCTGGGCTGGGGTACCCTTTCGTCATGACCGTACGACTTTGTGTAAAGCAGTGTAACAGTATGCACGTCAAAATGATTGTACTTATTTTGTGGGGTTTTAGCAGTCATGTAGTGCAGGATTAACGCTCTACCCTCTTATAGATTTATTGAGCATGCAGTGCAGTTTTTTTCTGTTAATGGTGCTGCATGTCCTAGAAGATTTTTATGGTGGCAAATAATGTTAAGGGAGGAATTTGCAGCTGTTCTTGCCAACATTCCTAGAGCATGGAGCGATCACACTAGTCAAACAAACTAGACTTTGGGGGTGTGAAAGGCGATATATAGGTGCCTGACCCGACACAGACTGACAACGGAGGGACGTGAAAACTAAACAAAAGGATTTATTTTTCTTCACCTGTGGGGCACGTCTTCCCCGTATCCCACCGGCAGTACACAGTCCCAAAAGCACACCAAACAAAATAAAGCAAAACACCAAAACAAGACACACTCTTCATCACCACTCCTCCTGGCAAGTGTTGTCCTCCTCCTCCTCCCGACTCTGGCTCCTTATATAGCCCACCCGCAAGCTCTCCAGGTGATAATTATCCTAATTAGGCTGCACTTCCGGGTGTGGCTGCTTTCCAGTTTAGACGGGCTCATTAAGCCATGCAGCTCCCCCTGGTGGTGGCCATGGATGAGCTCTGGTGTAACATAATTGTGGCCCCGATGCAACCCAGAGGAGCTGCCACCAAGTGTTCTGGGGGACGCAATATGCATCCCATGGCTTCTCTCCCAGATCCAGTACCAAATGGGCGTCTTAGCCGTCCGCCACAGGGGGGTTACATGTGGGCAAATGTGCTCAAGTACAGAAGGAATTGCTAGTGTGAGTACTGTATAGACGCATGGACTGATGCAGCTCTAGGCTCTGGCTTGTCTTTGTCCCTTCAGTCACTCACACCAATAGCAGCATCGCTCACGTGAAGAATTAAGAAGCAGGTGCGAGTGACAGGACGCTGTGCACTCTTTTGAGGCTATGACGGCTCTCTGCCAAGATGACTGCCTGTAAGTGCGCTTAGAGAGATTCATAAGGTAATCAGAACTGCTTGTCGGCCTATGAATGCCTCTGTCGCTGCTCTCGTCTCAACCCTCCTCATTTTTTGGGAACTTTTGTCCTCAGTATCTGAGCAGCAGGTTGTTAGGGGGATTCAGAAGGAAAGCTTGACTTGCTCCTTCCTGAATATTCATTGTATGTGTTATCTCGTCTCCTTTTCTTCAGAGACAGTTGCCCTGAGGATTTACGAACTGGCGCAGTGGACTGAGAACTGGGCTTTTATTGGCATCAGTGGAGCTCTTGAGGTGCAGATGGAGATTTTAGTAGTCTGACACATTTACGAGACACTGAATTACTGCTAGCCTTAGTCCTTCTTCACCTTCAGTGCACGTCTATAACATCACATTGCCTTCTGTATTCATTTACCAGAGGGTAGTCTACTCGTGGATATCTGATGCATGCTGGCTCACTGCACCTTCAGAGGCCTCCGTCCACTTGGCACAATCCCCCAAATCGGGCTTCTAGAGTGGAAAAGTCAAGCTGTAGGACTGGAAGCAGAATGCCATTCTGCTAAACACAAGCTAAGTCTTTAGGGGGGTTGCAGCAAGAGCTCATGTCAGAATCTTCATCATGCAAGATACTTTTAATTATATATTATATAATGTTAACATTATATATAATGTTTATTAAAGTAGAAAAATCCTTAAAGCAAGATTTAAAAAGGTAGTTGGGGTCAGAGCACAGGCCAAACCCTGTGATAGCAAAACAAGCAAAAATGACATCCATAGGAAAGCAGCAGGGTGAAGAACTGCTGTTCAGTAGTACGAATGTTAGAAAATAAAATGACAACATGCACCAGCGTGATCCTCGAGAGCTTTGGAACAATGGCCTCTTAATATTAGGAGTGGTACCGGTGGCTTGACCCTGCTGTTTGTGGATTCCTCAATGAAAATGTCTCACCCAGACTCAAGTAATTCTGGTGCTACGGTCCTCGTTTGGAGACGCTTTCACTCATCAGCACCAAGATGACTTTCCCCTCGTTGGATTCTGCTTGCTACCTGAGACTTCTATAGGAGAATGTTGAGCCATTTTTCTTTGAGCTGAAAGCTAAAGACCAGCTGATTGAGGCTGCAAGCCAGGAATCTGAAAAACTCCAGCAGGTCTACACCAGAATGAAAGAAAGAAAGAAAGAAAAAGAAATGTGTGCCTTGAATGGTTTTGTCCAAGTCAAGACCAAAACCCAACAGAGATGCTGCGGCAGCGCTTGAAAACACACACACATTTGTTAGGAGCCAGTGGGAAGAATTCCTCCAAAACTTTGGGAGGAACCGATCAATGAATACAGAAAATGACGGGTGGCAGTGATTGCTGCTAAAGGTAGTGTAACCAGTAATTTTGTAATACTATTTACTGCATCTCCTCTAGACAGACAGTGATTGTTAGTAATGGACATATTTATTTTATTTCACTGTTTATACATGAGTGCTGTAAAATGAAATTGCTTACAGAATACAGGCCTTGATTACTACTAGTGGACTGCATAAAAGCTGTGTTATTTGTTTGTTCTGCGTCCATCGTATAATTTAAGATTTGATTATGATTTTAGATCTGATGACATTTACTTTTAACATTCAGGTTTCACAAATAGGCCCAACATCACATTTTCAAACTTGCATTATTCAATTCAGGGTTGTGGGAGAGCCTACCCTGGCAGCATTGGGCATAAGGTAGGAACGAGCTCAAACAGGGCACCCATCCATCAAAGGGCCCAGTCAGGCACTCACACACACACAAGCACACACCCCTACAGGCTAATTTGGTTTTCGGGCATGTTGGAGGATAGTCACAGGACCCAGAGAATAAACCAAGCTTCTACATGGGTGATTATGGGAACACAAGATTTGAAGCTGAGTGTTTGGATCCATGAGGCAGCAGTTCAGACCACCGTGACACCCAACAAATATGTAGTAGTTCAGAAAATCAAATGGGGCACATACTTTTCTAAAGCCTTGTACTGTACTTTGCATATTCCACTCAAGCGCTTATACAGTAGTCTTCTGTCCTGCATGAGAGCAGCCTCCCTCTCTCTGTGTCCCACTTAGTCTCACTCACGTTTGTTCCTATTATTTATTCCACCTGTCATTTATTTGCAGATTCTTCACCTCTTCTTGTCTTGTCCTTCTCGTGTTGTTGTCAGTGTGCTTTCCCGTTGCTTTTCATTGTTGGCATTGGTTTGGTGTGTCAACCACTTGCCTCTGCTTGCCATGTGCCATTATATCGTTTGAATTCCTCTGCCATGCTAGGGTTAGGGCAGCTACTCAGAGAGGGTGATCCATGACAAATTACTACGTCTTTCTCTCGAACTGTAACAGGATTGCTTTAGTCATTACCTCCTGGAGTCACATTAAGAATTACTTTATCTTCTCATTACACTTTAAGCCCATGCCAGTATGTGCCAATTGAAAAGTGCATGGATGACGTGCACATGCCCTTTCATTATTTTAATAATGAAGAATTAGCCAATCATAGTGAACAGAAATCCAGCAGTTAAACAAGTAAACTGCTGTACATGATTTACTTTAGCTGTCTTCCATTTAAAGTATATCACCCAGAAAGCAGAGGCTATAAGTTCACAAAAACAATTCTTAGCCAAAAAAATAATTCTTAATCATTAAAAATTGAACAGATTGTAAACATGGAGTTGGTAAATGGTAAAGTTATTGCTAGCGTAGCAGCCAGCAGACAAACATACTTTGCTCAGATGGTCCAGCGACCCGCCGTGTTTATGGTGTGATACAATCGGTATGCAGCGGCTCTGTCTCTCCCTTCGCGGAACTCTTTATGCTATCAGAAAAGGCCTGCAGCGATCAAAAAGAAAAGCAGTTACATTTTGTAAGTAACTATGTCACATTCACTAACAATTAAGCTAAACATTCACTTACATTACCTGTGCACAGGCTACTCCATTTTCTTGGGAATGTTAGAGAGATGAGACCAAAAACCAATATGCATTATCAGGTAGACGACTACATTTTACAACATATAGTACTCTTTTTGAATATCAAAGACTTTTTTGCCTCTGAAAATTGAATTCCTTATGAGGTCTTTGATTAGAAGGCTACGCATTACAATGAACAAAAATATGAAGTCAGCTAATGTTCAATTATACAACTTTCCAGATACACTCAGCAGGTCACTTCGCTCTGTCTTCTTTAAAGGGAAATGAAAAACTCTCTGTTAATCACAATCTTTCAGTGTCTCTTAAAACTGAAAAGTTGTCATTTTTCAAAGTAAAACTCAAAAACTCAGTTCCTTTTATTCCTTTAAATGATCCCAAGGTGAAAAACTCTACCATGTAATGTTGCACAACAACGCACATCTCTGGTACAGATCTAAGAACGTCATGAACCATAATGCTCTGGACGCCTGTCCTGCGTGTAAGCAGTGAGCTGGGGACGCAGGTCCTTTAGCTGCGCTTGCCTGTTTGAACACTGCGTGAGGTGGAGTGCCTGCCTTGAAGTCAGTTATAGTATGTATTATCTACTTAGAAACGTATGTGTCACAAAGGTGACGAAATTCTAGTTAAGTCAGTAACTGTACTGTGATAATAAGAATTTAACCCATTACATTACTTCATTACTGCTGACTCTGACAGTTTAAGTGGCCCTAGTGAAGCAGGGCAGCCTTGGGGTGGATGTTTGGCATTGTGAAGCAGACCTGCAGAATGCCGTAAGTAGAGATTTATAGATTGTCCTTTCTGTCACTTCTTGTGCCTCCCAGTCAACCGCACCTCCCTCAGACATTACTTGGCAGTGACAACTTTGTAGCCTTTGGTAGAGGCTAGTTGGTGGTTAGTGTCACAGCAGGCTATTTGCACTCTCTTTATATCACCTTGTTTTTCACTCGATGCGTCAGAATTCTGTTTAATGTTTTATCTGTACGTAGTTATGTGTCATTGTCTAATTACAGTATGTATTTGCTGCGTATTACAACTGTCAAGTTCTTTTGGTATTGTTTCGCAGCTTTGTCCTGTTCTGCCTAGTTACTGTTTCTGAGCCTTTAGGAAAACTCAGCCTGCCATTAACTGGCTGGAGCTCCACCCTCCGCCCAGCCTTATGCCTGCAGTGTGCCCTGGCCACTCCTAGCAGTCTCTGTCGCCTAGCAACATTAACTGTGCTGCAGTCCCATGACTGTAGTGGCAAGGAAATAAACGGGGAACCTGACTGAAGTGCTCCAGTCTAGCATTGTACCCCTGGCCTTGGCAGAGCCTTCACTTAAGTCCTCGTCATTACTGCCTGATGTTCACTCTGTTTGGTCATTTGTGTTATGGTACAGCTGGAGGTGTCACTCTGACACAAGTTTTGTTTGTTTTTGTGTTTAGTCACTTTGTTATTTAAATATAATATTTCATATTGTGTTGTTGATATATTATTTATGTAATACTAGCTACCTTACCTGACAAGGAAAGGTAATAGAATACATTTTAAAATATTTGATATCTCTTGTCTTATGTGTAGACTCAGCGTTACTCCTACATCTTTACTCGGCATCATTGAGTGTCTCAGACTGTCTTGTCCCATGATTCCTCTCTTGACTCTGTCATTTCACTGTGCGTTGCTCACCCCTTGTTGTCCATTCTTTTAACCACCACCAGTGATTTGTAGATGGGTTCCCACTTCCTGCTGTGTAAACATCCTTTGTTTTCATACAAAAACTTCCTGTTTTTGAAGGCGACTCTCAGTGTTCCTCCTACATCTTTCCTTGGTATTTTTGTGTGTGCCAACCTGTCTTGTCTAACACTGTCTATGTCAATTGCATTTGACTGGGCAATCAAACCAAACTGACCAATCAGGTTGCTCGGAGGGACCAGACACACACACACTCGCACATTAGCATTTCATTATGTAGTAGATTTCATTTATTCTTTAATTTTGCTATTTTTTGTATCTGGGTATATCGTAATGTTTTCCTTTGTCCCTTGTGAGTTGTGGGTTGAACCCCCAAGAGGCGGGGCCACCAAATCAGGCAGCCACCAAGTTTCTGTTAACTCAGTGGCTTTGGCACTATTGGATGGTGGATTGTGTTTTATTCCTTTGAATCTGGGATTGGATTTCTGGCTTTCTGACCCCTGGTTTTGAACTAAGGTATCGTCTCCGTCCTATGTGTTTGGATTTGCTCACTTTAAGTTTTTGCCGTTCAGGCTACACTGTTTTTGCTCCAGTAGTTTTTAGTAAATTCATAAAAAATATTCAAGTGCTTTGTTTTGTTGGTCAGATAGTTTTTTGGTTACCTCCCCCTTTTTGGATATTATGGATTTTTAAAGTCATTTTTTCATCTTTTATTAATTTGACATATAAAACTGCACTTTAAAGTGAAGCATCTTTTACAAATTTTAAGAATATCTGGCCCGTTCTTGCAACTTACAGTGGGGCTGAAGGGTACATGGGTCCAAACATGAAAAGAGGCCTAAACTTATCAAATACATCCACTTGTTTTATAGCTAGAATTTTATCAGATTTTAACTGTCTTTTTTGAGATTGCATAAATATTGTGAAATAGTATTCCCAGGCTGCTTTAAAAGGGAATAATAAAGTGGTTTGACCTTTCCCCTTTTGTATTCTTTATTGTATAGACTTTATCAGAATGCCCCAAAACCCATAGACTTGCCACTATTTATAAGGTTTTGTACGTCAAAACTTCTCCCCACCTTTACTTCTACATCAATAACCTCAGGCATTTAGGTAAAGTAAAAATACAAACAGTCTAAGGTACAACTTTAAATAATGTATTATTGATAATATTCATAAAACTAGCTGTACCCCATGGCTGCATCCACATAGTAATGAAACAGGACAAAAATCAATAGACGTTGGCACTATATCTGATCATGTTCAGCTCTGATGGGAGAGCCTTCCCCACGTGGGGAGAAAAGCACATGGCGCTGATATCTGTGGCAATCAGCAGCTACCCTCTAAAACACACGGAGCTCTGATCCTCTCAGAAATATCAAACGTTACTCCTTAACAATCTGTAGAAGATAATGTCTGCTGAACAAACAGATATCGCAAGGTGCACTTCGACACGTGGCGAGACGTAGACCAACTCGAACAGAGGCTGGCGAGTGAGTGAGGAAGGCCCCGCCCCCCTGCTCTCGGCCCACATCCACTCTCTTGGATTTTCATAAATGAATCGGAACCGCAAGCAAACTATGGTACTTGGCACGATGAGAGAAGTTGCAAAATCAACCGGAAAGTTCAAGCAAATTATAGAAAACAACCAAATCTAAATCCGTTAAGTAATTCTCTCGTGAAAAGCAGACAGACATACAGATAGATCGCGCTTGGACCACAAAATTTTTAAAACCGTTTCTTAGCGAGCACCTATGGGCCAAGTATAACCTTCATTCCAAATTAAAAGTCCCAAGTCCTCATGGTTCGGGAGATTTCGTGATGAGTGGGTCAGTGGTATTTGGCTGATAGATAGATAATAACAATAATCAAAGTACATGTGAATATTGGCAACCCCAAAACCTGATAAATACTAGATGTGTAGATTCAGGTGGCACACAGACTTGTAATTACTCAAATGTCTCTTGTCAAGTCATCATTTCTTGCCAGCTTTCTTTCTGTCTCAATATGGCTTCTGGGCTGTGATCTTCATTGTTGTTGTGCTCCTTCATGGCCATGGTGTGAGAGAGGGAAGGTAAAGCGACCAAATTTATAGATTTGGCCTCTGATTCAAAACCAATCCCAAACAGCCATAATTAACTAATGGGGGTACACACTGCCTTTCACACCTGCCCCCAAGACCATTTGTTGAGCTAATACTTGCCGCTAGGTAGTTTGTCCTCCATGCCTGGTTGCTTGAGAGAGTATGTCCTTGCCAAACTGCTTTTACACATTTCCCACAATCCTGCCATAAAATTCACATCACGAGTCAGTCCTAAAAAAGAGGTGAGGAGGGGGCGGTGTTCTTTAGTTAGACATGAAACAATTGCTGCTCTCATCAATGAAACGCTAATACTACGCTTGCTTTGCCTGACTTACAAATATAGATATACAAAATTTCAGGCCACAACATAAAGTAAACAAACTGTTGGTGAGATTTGGCTCTGTGTCTCATCTTGTCGGTTGTCTTTCCCTCAGCGAAAGCACAAAAGTATGTTTAAAATTTACAATAAAAACCCTTCATTTTAGGAGACAATTTTATGTGCCAAATTAATATAAACCATGAATGAGAAGAAGTAACTTTGACTTGAAAAACACCAAACGTATCCTTTAAGAGCCTGAGCTCATTTTGTACCTGTGCAGGCCAAAGAAGCTTACCTGTTATCTGAGACTCAGGGGGCTGCCAGGGGTGAGGCCTATCTCTAGGCTGGTCACAGACGGTCCTGGCCAAGTGCCATGGGACTCTTTGTGGGCCTCTACCCCTTTTCACCGTCTGATGTGCTTTTCAAACACAACATTTTGCTTTCCAAGGTGGGCTCTGCTTCTGTCTAGTGTTTTAGATACTTTGCAATGTGCCTTGTGCTTTCATTTTTCTCTTTTCATTACTTGTTTGTAACCCTCCTTTTTCATTTTGCACTTTAATACACGTTATATACCATTTATCTAGTTTTATTTGGCTCTTATGATTTTTTTTGGCTTATTCTGATCCACATGCCAATCAACGTTTGTGCAGCATGTTCTGCATTCCAACAGCTTTTCTTCCAAACAGCGAGAGCCAAGGGACAGCTCTGTGCATACACCTGCATATGGGGGCATTATAAGCCAATATGTGTCTGATAACCATTCCCTGTTCAGTGATGTTTTTGGTGCCATTCCCCCATCTCACTAATATGTCAAATCCACCATTTCTGGCTCTCACCTTGTCACCTTTGATGGAGTCTTCTTTGTATGCCAAGATGGGTTTTCAATTGGAGGTGAAGGCCTGGAGTGGGACGGGCTGATTTCATAGCACAGGAGAGTTATACTCTCGGATTCTTGTGAGTCGTCACAGGTGATTTGAGTTATCTACCAAGATGGTATGAAGGCTCACATATCCTACTTCCAGTACAAATTATTTTTGTGATCGATCCATAGCATTTCCAGAACAAGATTACCTTCTTCTTTTGATTTTATTATGAAGTACATCAGTTGTGATATCACTTCTGTCTGTCACTATCAGATGATGCAGACTTCTTTGATTTCGATATTTTCCTGTGCATACATGTTTTACGTCTACAGGGAAACAGCACTGGGTCTGTCAACTTACAGTGCTTGGCTGTAACATTCTGTAGTCAAAGCACAGGCCTCTGTGGTGGCTTTTGTTGACCAGCAAATCACTCTGTCCTGCCACAAGATTTAGCAACCCAGTTGTCCTAAAGTTTATTAGTGACAGCATCAGAGGCTGTCCTCAGTAGGTCATTTGCTACTGACCCATGGCATTTAGGAGTGTACTTAGTCTTACTTTGTTCTCAAAGTGTTTTCTTTCTTTTTGTTTCTCTGCCCTCAACAGGGGTAACGGGTACAACTGGACAACTGGATTTGGTAAGGGTGCCTTCATGGCTTATGCTGAGCTGCACCCACTACTTGCCTTTGGCTGGTGACAGCAGTCACATTTCATCTCAGTTAGCCTTGATATCTAGGCACAAAGCTGGCACTCTGTTGTTGAGTCAGTTAGGTTGTATTCTCAAGCTTTGTTTCTTTGCTCCTGTGTTTATGACCTCTGGTTCCAGCCTCTTGGCTTCATTTTTGCTTAGCCCTTATTGTCACGTCTCAGTCGGCTCGATGCCACCTCTAGACGCACCTTACCTTCTACGCAGCCTTCAGGATCAGCTCCCTTGTGTGCTTAAGGCCACGCACAAGGCCAAAAGGCTTAGCTGAACGGTAGGAGTGTGAGCAGCTAATACCAAAGATTGAAGGTGGATTCGGGTGTGCAAGTTTCTTAGCCGAAGCCATGATCAAAATAACAGGGTCAAGAGCCAGAAGTTAAACGAGCAGGCATACAGGTTTATTCCTGCAAGCAAATGCGTAGTCATAGACAGGCAGGTGGTCTGCTAGAGAGCGTGCAGCAAACAGCAGCAATAAAAACAAAATATCAGAGAAGTGAATTACACAGGCAAAGGTCCAGATTGAAAAAGACAAAACCAAGAATTGGAGCAGGGCTTAGTCAATGTGACGACTTGACACCAGAATTCGGGCGTGTGAGGGCTTCATAATGTGTGATGTGAGATGGGTGTGCTCAACAGCAGGCAACATGTGGAAGGAGGCGGGGCTAAAGGGAATCTTCACAACAACCGCTCCTGACTTTCGCCCAGTTGGTTACTTCTCACATTACCACCACATCTGTGCTTCCACCCTGGTTTGTCGGGTTAGGGTCCTAGGGTGACCCTATTCTCCCCTTTGTATTATTTATTACGTAGCCCTTAACAAAATGCCTTAAATCTCATACTCTTCTACCTCACTGTCAGTTACTGTAGTTCAGCATTTTCCCTTTACCTTTATATCTTTTAACACCAGGTGAAAAAAATAAAGAACCAGAACAGGCGTAGAGAAGGAGTTTACTACTGTACTATAGATAATGCGCCTTATTATAACTTAACTAGTGCTATATAAAGCAAACAGAATGTGACCTTACAAACCAATTCAACCTGATAGTGCTTGCGGTGCAGTTTCATGCAGCCCGTAAACTTGTAGTTACACTCAGCTCTTTGTCTTAGCTCATTCTAGTCAGCTCTCTTCAGGTTATCATCTCTATAAGGTCAATCAGCCTGCCTGAGTACGACCACCAAGAGAGAGATCTTCTCAACATGGAGAATAGCAAGAGAGGATGACAAAGAGACCAAACTCACTGCAGTTCCTGTCACACATCACTGTGTGCCACTGGTGCGCCATGGTGGAGAGTTGCCCTCCTAATTTAATGACCAACCCTAATCAGCCACACCTCAGTCCTCCAGTCCCTGCTTCTTAGCAGTCATATTGAGGCACAACTCAATTCTGGTGGCCTGCAGAATGAGTCTACTTATCCTTTTCTTAGGCCATTCGCTGATGAACCAGCTCAGGCACCACCACCACCTCCCTGTTGTTTTGTGCAGTTGTGGTTCATTCATGTCATACTCACTTGTATTTTCTCAGGCTAACTAGACTGGCCAGTAAACTCCTGCTCTGGAATTTTAGCTATGGACTATCTGCATGCAAAGGTATTTTTTCTGATAAATTGACTGACTCAAAAATTAGCCATGAACAACATTATTAACCTATATGTAAAATATTATTCTCCACTACACACCCTCCTTCCTGCTTTGCCTGCTCATGTTTTTCATGTGATCACATTCACAGCTCCATGAATGGCCCTGAGCTTATAGTGGGCTAACAATCTGTATGTGCCAGTCAGTTAACTGATCCTGGCACCATATCAGCTTCAAATAAAGGTGGTACTGAAGATGGCTTGGAGTCCCCCAGTTAGTGCTCTGAGTGCACAGTGTCCCTCAATTCTTCACTTGAACTGTGACACTTGAACTGTGACCGAATTCTTGACACTTGAACTGTGACCGAAGGGCGACTTGATACTGAGTATGCTTAGTTATGTCTGCTCACCCTCTCATCACAGCCTGCCATGATCCCGTTTATCACAGTGAGATCATACTGAGAGTTAGAGACTTTTAGGTGTGTTTTACGCAGTGCCGGGTGCTTGCTTCTCCTTTCTTGGCGCACCTCCACACTCGCCTACATCAGTTGGCCACAGGTTTCCTTTCAATTAATTAAAAGTGGCTTATTGACAACACTTATGTAGCTCTTCACTTGAACTCTTTGCTGACATGCAGGGCGAGCAACTGATGTGGGAGGTCCCTGTGAAGAGAGCTGAAAACAATCAAATGTGGAATTACTTTGATATTAGAATGAAATTCTGTTGCGTGTGAGTCAGGATCAGCCATTTGAGACTAACTAGGACGGAGCGGTATTCACTTTGAACCGCACTCATTTTCCATAATGCCTCAAAAAGTCAATATCACTGTGTGTGGGAGAAGGCCACGCACAGATCACGGCTCTGCTGCTCTTTAATACAAGCATATTGATGATGGTGCGGCTCAGGGATTCTGTCAGCTGCTAACAGAAATAGTCGGCTTTTACTGAAATTCTCTTTCAATTGAATTCTACAGCGTGTGGAGGCCGGCTCATGAATTCGGCTTTTTTTCTTTTTTAATACGGAGGTGATTGTGGATGTTATTTACTTCTCTCTGTCTGTTTTCCCATGATAAGTGTTAACAAACCAAGCTGTTGTAAATTGTCATTTCACTATCTAAGACGAGTTTGCCTTTATCTGCATGTGATGCGCTGATATGCATGCTTATCTGTGTAAATGTCGCACGGTTATGTAGCTTTCGGGTGCTTCATTTCGTTTATAAATCCGTGTAAGCATTCTGAGCTCAGTGAAGAGCACTATATTCGAATAAATTGAATTGGATACAGGCTCTGGCCCCAGTGACCCTGAGCTGGACAAAGCAGCTATTGACAATGCTGGAATTCTTATACTGTGTAGGGAACATTTTTTTGGACTCTAGGGCTCACAATAGCGAGTGTTGTATAATGTACAGACTAGCTCCATTCACCAGAGCTGATCCCGGCCGTACTGGGCTTAGGATCCAACTTCAGAGAGGGTGCTTTTCTATCGCACCCTCACTCACTTGCTTACTCCGAGTCAAACTGGAATTCCAGCTAACCTCACTTGGAAATACTTGAGATGTGAGTGCAAAACTTGAGTATCCTGAAACAAACATGCAGACACACAGAGAGCCTGAACACTCCACACAGGCAATGGCAGGCTTAGATTTGAGACAAGTTTGAGCAGCAGCACAATCTACTCTACTCAGAAAGCATTTGATAAGGTGCCACATGAGAGGTTGGGCATCAAGTTAAAAGAAGTGGGAGTTCAGGGTGATGTTTTTAGATGGGTACAGAATTGGCTCAGACACAGGAAGCAGAGGGTGATGGTGCGAGGAACCTCATCAGATGTTAAGAGTGGTGTTCCACAGGGGTCAGTGCTAGGGCCGCTGCTATTTTTAATATATATAAATGATTTAGATAGGAATATAAGTAACATGCTGGTTAAGTTTGCAGATGATAGCAAGACAGGTGGACTAGCAGATAATTTGGAATCCGTTATATCATTACAGAAGGACTTGGATAGCATACAGGCTTGGGCAGAATAGTGTCAGATGAAATTTAATGTCAGTAAATGTAAAGTATTACACATAGGAAGTAAAAATGTTAGGTTTGAATACACAATGGGCGGTCGGAAAATCGAGAGTACACCTTATGGGAAGGATTTAGGAGTCATAGTGGACTCTAAGCTATCGACTTCCCGACAGTGTTCAGAAGCCTAACAGAATGTTAGGTTATATAGCGCCTTGATGTGTGGAGTACAAGTCCAAGGAGGTTCTGCTCAGCCTTTATAACACACCGGTGAGGCCTCATCTGGAGTCCTGTGTTCAGTTTTGGTCTCCAGGCTACAAAAAGGACATAGCAGCACTAGAAAAGGTCCAGAGAAGAGCGACTAGGCTGATTCCAGGGCTACAGGGGTTGAATTATGAGGAAAGATTAAAAGAGCTGAGCCTTTGCAGTTTAAGGCAAATCAAAAGAAGATTAAGAGGTGACATGATTGAAGTGTTTAAAATTATGAAGGGAATTAGTCCAGTGGATCGAGACTGTTATTTTAAAATGAGTTCATCAAGAACACGGGGACACAGTTGTAAACTTGTTAAGGGGTAAATTTCGCACAAACATTAGGAAGTTTTTCTTTACACAAAGAACGATAGACACTTGGAATAAGCGACCAAGTAGTGTGGTAGACAGTAAGACGTTAGGGACTTTCAAAACTCGACTTGATGTTCTTTTGGAAGAAATAAGTGGATAGGACTGGCGAGCCTGTCCTCATCTGAAGTGTTCTGCTGTGTCCCCCTATTATATTTCTTTATATTTCTTAACTGTTTACCCAAGGGGGTTTCCAAATCACAAGTGCATGAGGATGATACCAGTGTAACCACCCTACAAGTACCATTTCCAAGCTGGGCCTGTAGTTCACATGACATATTGGTAAGTTAAAACACACACACATATATAATATGAACTGCTGTCTGGCTGTTCCTAGGGCCTGATTTCAAGTCCCGTCCAGGTGATCTGTATTGTACAAAGTTCACATGTTTTCCTTGGGTTTACAGCGGGTATTCTGGATATCCTCCCATGTTTGCCATTTTAAACAGCTGACTGTAAATTCTCCTGGGGTGAGCAAGTGTGGATACCCGTGTGAGTGCTGTGGGGATAGATCAGATGGGGCTGCTGTGGAGCAGACCCTTTACCCCAGAAAAAACAGTAGCACAGTTCAAATAATGCTTAGGAGTGGCATTGCATCAAACAGTATCCATGTACAAAAGGGAGTATGAAGGTAAGGAGTGCACACTGTATAAAACCAAAAACAAAGTAAGAAAACCTAAGTCCCGCCACGCTGTCTATCTGAGTATCGATAAGAAAGCTCCTTCCTACCTGCCAGCCTCCTTCATCCTCTTCTCCTTTTCCAGACAAGCTCATACTTTTGCTTTTCTCTAAATTCCAAGCTCATCTGACTGACTTTAAACTTCCACAGTTCTGCTCGACTGACGGCAACTTTTTGCCGACTTTATATTACACGTACACGTCAGTCATGTTACGTGGCACTGAAAACTAAACTCATTTACTTTGCTCTTCATTCTCATAAACCATCTGCACACTATTGTTAAGGTTACCTTTGTGGAAAGAGTAAGAGTGTTGTCTAGTGCAGTGGGCCACAGCTGGACAAGTCTTGGAGTTTTCTGCTGTGTAAAACATGTGACATAAACATGCAGTCCGACTGACTGTTCAGCAGAACTTCTGAATTGCAGCGCTTGTGTGGCATTTCCTTAGAGACATCCATATCAGTTTGATCCGTGATTATGCATTTGTCCTGTGCAAGTGAACCCTGTGCTGGAAGGGCATATGGTGCTACCCGTGACCCTGATTGTGTGGGTCTTCGAATGCTATGTTTTGTTATATAGAAGTGCAAGCTGGTCAAGATTATGGCCATACACATGAAAGCATGGCTACTTTCGCCAGTGGGCACCCTTGCCCTGCCTCCGTATGCCTGTCTGCCTCTCCTCAAGCTAATGATGTCAGTAACTGCAAAAAAGGCTTTGGAAGCCCATCAGCAACAAACGTCAACTCAAGAAGCGAGGCCTGCCATATTGAACTCTAGCTGGCAGCAAAGGTCCATGGCTCCTTACTACAGGATGTGCCAGCCTGTCACATGTGTCACGGGCCACCGGTGGGTGACGTTGCTAACTGATCTGAGAAGACTTATTTGGCAACTTAATATTAGAAAAGCAAATGAGCTGATTTTAGGAGAAACACTATTTACCTACATGAAACAGTCATCCGAGTCTGGGCAGTAGAGGCTGTTTTGAGAGTTAGATGTATCTGGGGAGAGTTAGAGACTCAAAAGTGACTTTAAATCCAAACACTGAAGAAATTACAAAAAAAAGAAAATGTTTTTAAATCAGAATTTACATTCTGTTGGCTTGCTTTGGAAATCCTAATGTTAGTATTAAAAACAGGAGAAACTGGAGAAGTCAAGAAAGATGGTCTCTAGTGATGTGCAAAGCAATTTGTGTGAAATCAGATTCACAGTGAAACTCAGTGTTTTTCTCAAACTAAAATTGTGTTTTGCTTCCAGTGAAGTTTATACCACTGACACAAGAAGAAAGGGGTTTAGTCCTCTCTGGTGGGCTTTCAAACATTAATTATGCTTCCATCTCCCTGTCATTTAGTATTTAAATAAAGATCTCTAGTAGAAAACAAAAAATCCCAACGCGTGTGCATATCCTCAGCTAGCATAAGGCAGTTGCTGGAGTGCAGGGAGATTTCCTGGGGAGGAAACACAGTAATGCATGCAATGGGGTGTTTTGGTGGGGCTTGGTGTGGAAAATATGATGCAGTATGTCTCATTTTTAAAATGCACTTCTCTGTGGTGATGGCATAAATAAAATGGATGGCTGGGCACACTCATTCACCTACACCCACTCCTAGTGGGCCAGCTTGGTATGGTATCTGGCAAAACTGTCAATTTTAGTTAATACCATGATCTGGATTTTAGGCCTCACACAACTGTATTTGACTTGTCCATCACACACCTACCTGCACAATTACACTTTATACTTCTATTCTGTTTTTATACTTTATGCTGCCTCTGTTATTTATTATCTATCTGCTACTTATTATTTATGTTTATCTTTATACGTTGGTTTTGTCATTTGGTGTGGACAGCAAAGAAAGAATTTCATTGTACAGGGAAACGTGTTTCCTTACTGTGCACATGATAATAAACTTTGAACTTGAACAAAGGATTTAGGGGTTTGTGTTGATGTAACATTTATATCATCTAAACAACGTAAAAAAGTGATTAAAAAACAAATAAAACGTGAAGTTATATCATAAAAACTGTTAAATATAAATCAAGAGATGTTATGCTGAGACTATATAACGCACTAGTAAGACCACCTCTGCAGTAGTTTGTGCAGTTCTGGTGACCACGCTACATGACAGACATAGTAGCACATAAAACTGTGCAGAGGAGAGCAACCAAGGTCCCCCCCCAGGACTTGAGCACATGTCCTAATGTGACAGACTCAGAGAAATAAATCTGTTTAGTCTTGAGCACTGCGTGGGGACCTCATCCAGATCTTCAGAATCCTCAAAGGCATTGATTAGTAGATCCAGCAGAATTCTTTCAACCTAACAGTGAATCACATACTTACTTGAGGATATCAGTGGAAGTTAAGGGGAAGTGCATTTAGGACTGAAGACAGGAGGTTGTGGGACTCTGGAACATACTACCAAAACATGAAGTTGAAGCAGAAACTTTGACCACCTTTAAGAAGAATCTGGATGAGATATTGGGACATCTAAACAAATGAGCTTGATGGACTGAATTGCCTCTTCTTGTTTGCCAAATTTCATGTAATCTGATGTCCCCACCACTCAAAGTCAGCGCTCCACCCTTTCACTGCCAGTGCTGCCTGGCAGTGCAGGGAGCATAGTCACTTCTGCTCCCTCCTTATGCCCAGGCTGGCCGAGTGTAGCAGCTGATGCAGAAGACCACCTACAGCTGTAGCCATGCCCGCTACAGAAGAACACAAAGCAGCAAAGTCACTGTGTTCAGCCTAAGGAGGCAGTCTGGAAATCTTATCAAGAGGCCTAAAGTGGACTGCACCTAACCTGTCTATCTCAAGCTCTTTTCCACTGACCTGATTATTTATTTTATTCATTTTTTTTTTCTTTATAGACAATGATGCAAATGATGAATCGGGAAAAGAAGCTGCAGAAGAAAAAGAGGCAGAAGAAGGTCAGTGGTATTTCAGTTTCCACCATGATATCAGAGGGGCACTAATACCAGCCACTGCCCTCGGGGTCCCATGGGTCACACCTCACCACCCTTGTATTTCTGTTTGCTCCACTGCAGATCAGTAAAGTCAGCAGCAGATGGTGCCACCCGCTTACTCTGCATGTCTCAAGTTCAGTGGCTGCAGGTTTTCATCCCAACCAACTTCTTGTTTCTTTGGACTCCTACAATAATTAATTAGCAAGCCGTTTCTTCCTAGTTGATGTGGCCTTTGCAGCAGTGAGTGCCATATCCAACCCCAAACCGCAATCAAATCTTAAGTCCCAACATAAGAACAGGCCAGTGATTTCTTAACCAAGGTTTGGGGTCCTACTGAGGTGACAATGAAGACCCACCAATTTGGGGCATACCTGCTTGATCACTAGACCACCATGTGGCCTCCACAACAGAACCAGTGCCCCCCAAACTGCTATGAAGCACCCAACAATCTCTCCTGCAGGAATTGGGGTCCCACTGGTGAGATATTGTGAGCACATGTTGATATGTGCTATGAGTCTAGGACATCCTGTGGCCTCCAGAACAGCACATTGTCCACCCAGGCCAGGGCCATGCACAGTCCCCCTCTCTAAGAGCAGCCCAGTGAGTAGCTGTGACATGGCAAACCGCGCAGGGCCGTCTTAACGTGTGGTCACTGGCTGGGCACTGTTTCTGTTTTGCTATCAAATCATTGACCCCAGCGCACTACTTACCTGGGGGCCTATGTCAATGTTGTTAAGATGGTCCTGGGCAGACAAGTCCCCTTCATCTCATGCCACCGTTCAGGAAGCCTCACGATTAAGACCACTTGTGTCTTTCCATTTCCATTTACTTATATGGCCAATGCCTTCATCCAAGGCGACTTACATCATTTATGGCCGATGCCTTCATCCAAGGCAACCTGCAACATTTATGATGCAATTGGTTACAATTTTTTTTTCTGTTTCCAATTGGAGCACAGCACAGACATGCTCATAGTCACACAGTGGTGTCAGTAGTGAGATTTGAACCCACAGCCTCAGGGTTGAAGTCCAAAGCTTTAACCACTCCACTCCACACTGCCTGCCCTGCACGTCTTGCTTGGTCTGCACCTCATTTGTGAAGTGACAGACTTTAGGTAATCAATATTCCTCATTTCACATAGCCAGGGGCCTGCTGGCCAACACTTGTGCCTGCATTCAACTCTTTTGTGAAATGTTCATAGATCTGGGGTGGTGGGTGACAGTCACGCACAGAGTCACACATTTATTGTTCTTTTGATTTTTTTTTTATGCACAACAGAACCAAAGAGCCCCAAAAAGGAGAAACTCAACAATGGTGAAGACAGCGGTGGAGGTAAGTGCAATGGACAGGTCTCTGTGGACCACACTTACTGTTTGTTAGACCAGTGGCAGCAGCTGTCACAATCTGATCCCCTGCTGATGTTTCACCAAGGCCAAGTTAAGACCCCCAGGGTGTCAAAACTCAAAAGGCCAAACCCTACCCTCACTACTTCAACCAAGCATACACATACAACATTATGTATGTCACAATTGTTAATAATAAATTAAGTACAAGCACTGAAATAAAAAAAAAAACCTCCAAAGTGTTATTCCCTTTTTGTTTATTAATGTATGAATGCAATGTTACACTGGCTGCAAAAAAACGATTGGAGGAGGAGGCGGCGGCCTGGGGTATCTGCTGATTACCGCACCCACCACACGACCGATTGGGACCCGAGTGCAGCCGTGAGACCTCAGCAGCACCCTGCAGCAGTGTGACGTTTTTAACTGTGATGATAAGTGCAGTTTCACATTTATCCGAACTTCTTCTGACAGCAGTAGCACATTTACCGAAGGCTTGTAACACTTGGGGGTAGGGTTACCACTTTTAATACATTAAAATAAGGGACGCATACTGCAGCGGGGGCCACATCCCTTGGGGGCCAAGACCACAAATACGGGACGACTCCGTATTTTAAAGGACGGGTGGCAACCCTACTTGGGGGCAACAAGGGGAACGTGTTGTTGTACATTTTGGGTTTGCATATTTGCATCAAAATAAACTGAGACCCCGTATAGTGGGGTCTCTTCTATGGAGTTTAGCTCGCTTTACTTACCGTAGTGGTCTCGTTGTCTTCCACCTTGTCGCCGGTGCAGCCTAGAAATTGCAAAGTGGGTGGGCCTGCAAACAAATAGGAAACGTCTCGGTGAATGACGTTCGGAGTGAGGGAGGGCTTGGTGTGTTCTGACGCTAGGAAATAAGGTCGGGAGGAGCCCCCCTTAAGATTATGCGGCTGAAGGGCTTTGTTTCACGGTGGGGGGAGATTGGAGACTGTGCCCCATCCGCCCCCCCCCCCCAATCAGTAATCAGTAACTTCGTCCCTAATTTTAAACCTACGGCAAGCAGCGATAGCAGCCGTTCTCTTTAACTATCTGTAAGGTCCGGCTCATTAGACTCAAATGAGGTATTACGTCTTGTTCAAATCATCATTATGGTTGTCCTATTTTCATCTTCAATTGCCAGGTTATAAACGGCATCTTTTACTTGTCTTTCTTTAATTTTGCCATTCGCCGGGCAAATGGGCTGTCGCTTTGAATGTACGTCCCTTTTTATAATACAACTAGCTTATTGGACTCCTCTGCCTTACACACCCATATTGTTTTTAATGCTTTTTATTTTAGATTTGACTTGACAGGTTTATAATCGTGATCACTCAAGTGTGGGGAAGGGGTGGCTGTTGAGTGCCTGTCGGTAAAAACGAGGATTATTCCTCTGTGTGTGTGTGTGTACCTCTGCCAAATACTGGAATACAAAGAGTACACGACATGTGATTCATCCAAGTTGGGCCTCATAAGGTGTACGCACTTTTGCTTCCCCCCTGCGGAGATCGAACCTCAGATCTCGGACCTTGTCTTTTTTCATTTTCTGTCATATGCTAGGGTGGCAGGGCATTCGTGTCACCCTGATGGTAGATCCGGCCATTCGTCCCACTCTGCAGTAAGGTTGCAGGGTCTCGAGGTAACCCGTGCGACTCGAACGCTTCTCCTTCCAGGCGGCACACGGCGACTCCTCTCATAGCCGAGATCTGGCGGGGCTGCACTGCGCAGGCGCCTTCTGGGATTTTGAAAGCGAGTAGAAGAGAACTGATGTGGTGCTTTCATATCTGGAGTTTCCTTCACATCGTAGACATCTTTTAATATCATCGAGTGGGAAGTGTATTAAATAAACAAGAAGCAAGTGCTACCATAAAGCAGGGAGCCACGATCGTTTTCTGCTGGAAAGGTTGCCACGAAAGTGAAATGGCAGCACTCTGTCTGCGGCGTCTTTACAAGCTGCGATTCTCTAATGAAATTGGAAAACGAATATAAACTGCCACATGCCTTCTCTGCTGGCACGAATCTGCAAATGTGCGCACGCTTGGCGAGATGTGCGGGGCCGTCCGTCAGTCCGACATAACGCCTGCAGCAACGAGCGCCGCTCAGAAATAATTCAGGGAAAGAGAAGAGCAAGCAAGAGGAGAACGAGCGCGTGTGAAATAACAAGAGGCACAAAGGGGGAAAACATGAAAAATACGGAAAAAGAACAGGGTACAGTATGTGAAAAAGAAAATGAATGTTCCCAAAAGATGAACACGAGCGAATGTGTAGAAATACAAAGTATTTTCATTTTCGGATTCCATCCTCAGCTTTGATTAATCCAATTCAGCATCAGTGGGGCCCAAGCAAGAAACAACCATGGGCAGGAGCAGCCCCTCAGAGGACACACACACACACACACACAGAGCGAGTGTAGCGCTTCTTCGTGTGTGTAAAAGACGAGAGATTATGAGTGGAGTGTGCAGAAACCGAGTAAGCGCAAACAACAAGAAGACGCGTGCGTGTGTGAGAGAGAAAAATGAGCTTAGTACAAAAATAAAATCATTGTAGGGCACGAGTGCTCAATATACAAGATTTGCGTGCAGAAAACGAGGCGTTCTGTGTACAAATAGCAGGAAACAATGCGAGTATACTAAAATAAAGAAGTGTGGGTTGTAACAAAGGCGCTATATAGGCTGACGCCGGAGGCACGTATAAAAGCAAATGAACTTTTGTTTTTCTTCACCTGTGGGACACGTCTTCCCCGTGTGCCACAGGCCCAAAACACCACACTCTTCTTTGCACCACCACTCCTCCCAACTCAGGTTCCTGGAGTGGTGGCTGCCGGCCCCTTTTATAGTGCTTCAAGTGCTTGACCACCTGCCTCCGATTGCACCTCCGGGTGTGGCTGAACTACGGCGCAGACGGGCCCAGGAACCTCTGCAACAACTCCTGGTGGCCACCCCGATTTCAATAGGGCTGTGGAGAACTCCATCTCCCATGGAGCCCTGCGGGTATCTGAGGTACCACAGTCACCCGGGGGGCTGCCATCAAGTGGTCCGGGGGAGGTACTGTGCAGCCCTTGCTTGCTCCCCTGGCACATACACAGAAGGGGCATGCAAAAAATGAGGTGCTTAGTGTACAAAAACATGAACACGAGTGCAAATAATGAAAAACTGTGAGTATACGAAAAACAAGAAAAGGTATGGGTGTAAGTAAAAAAAATGAACATACTCCAGTGCAAAAACTGTGAATATTAAATGCAAT
This sequence comes from Polypterus bichir lapradei, assembly GCA_026402145.1. Taxonomy (NCBI): domain Eukaryota; kingdom Metazoa; phylum Chordata; class Cladistia; order Polypteriformes; family Polypteridae; genus Polypterus; species Polypterus bichir. The sequence continues at coordinate 26,224,391 of JANRMT010061414.1, forward strand.
TGTAAAAGTGAGGAAAATACTTGAGTGCATAAAATTAGAAAGGGTTTGAGTGTGCAGGAAAGAAGTGTGAGTGTGCTAAAGTTTGTGATGAATCTAAAAATATAGAGGAGTGTGAGGGTGCAAAAGCAAGAGGTCAGTGTACAGATGTAAAAAAAAAAAAAAAACGAAGAGTGAGTGTGTGATAAACATGGAAGAGCATGAGTGTGCAACACAAACAAATGAGTGTATCCATGTGGAATTAGTTTAGTGTGGCGAAAAACAAGAAAATGATGTAGAGAGTGCAAACAACAATAAAATGTTTGCACAAAAATAAGGAAGGCTTTAAGTCAGAAGCAGTGTGTGCAAAAAGTAAGAAAACAAAATGCAAAACAAAAGTGTGTGCACAAAAAGAAAGGTGAGAGTGCACAACTGTCAAACAAGGACTTGTGCAAAGTGGCCTGGCGGGCTCCCTAGACTTGTGCCTCTTCTAGGCCGGTACCCACCTGTGTGAAGCCCACTCATTCTCAACATTTCTGTGTGAATTTGTCTCTCACCTCCCAGAGTGTGTGTGTGTGTGTGTGTGTTTGGGGGTTTCAAACAGGCCCTGTATGAGTAGATGTGGATGTGTGAAGGACTGGTGCCCATCTGCTGTTGGCTCCTGCTCTGTGCCCAGTATTGCTAGCATAGGCTGTGGTTTATGACCAGTAGATTTAAAAAAGGACAGAGACAACGTGAAGTCAAGAAATGCGTGAGGTAAATGACGCTGGAGTGTAAGAAGAAATGTGTGCAGGAATGGCAAAGGTCAGGAGTGTGCACAAGAAAGAAGGAGTGTGGGTTAAAAAATGTGAAAACTCAGTTGTGCGCAAAGATGAAAGGAAAAGTGCAGAATTCTAGACAAGGAAAGGTGTGTACACAAAAGGTGACTGAGGGCTGCTACATGAGTAGGTTAGAATAACAACTTTGACATATTTAGTATATTTCTGTAAATGTAGTTAAAGCTTTTTAGAATGACTTGCTGTGTGCAAACAGTAAGGAAGAGCAGGATTATGTTAAAAATGAGGACGAAAGGAGCCATAATATGTAATATGTGAAAGCAAAAACTAAAAGGATGAAAAAGGGTCTAAAACAGAACATGGAAAGAAGGGTGTGTTACACTGGCGCCACCTGCTGCTCCCATCTGAAACTGAACACAGAGCTGAAGGGTCCTGTTAGTACAACAAGCCTCCTCAACCAAAAGGTGCAAAATGTGGGTGGTCGATTAACCCCTTGGGCTCCTGAAAGCCTCAAAGTCAAAACTGTGCTGGGTCACTGAAAATGAATTTTAAAAACACGTTATAATGTTACAAGCCATGATTCAGTGCCATTACATGACAATCAGATCAGGTACCCTGAGCGAATTCAGAAGAATTCCCTTCAGTTAATGTTTGTCTAGTTCACTTCACTGAGTGCGGACATGGAGCACAGAGACAAGTTCCCACGTAAAATGCAGTTACAGACTTCATGAATGACGTAATACTTACTGCTAACGACAGAGGTTAGTTTAAACACAATAAAAACAAAGCCGCTTCAAAAGAACACCAATGGAACTGCACAATGTCTGCCCGTACAATTAAGAAGGCAGGCGTTTGGGGGATTCATTGGATTTTAGCCTGCTGTCCCCTCAATGTGCTTTTTAGAGCTTCAGCAGGGGGGCACCATAGCAAGTGGGTTTACAGCTCACAATTGCTTTAATCTGCATGATGAAGCAGCCATTTAATTATCATTTAGTTGTTTGGCTGACGCCTTTACCAAAGTCGACTTAGAACATTGGAGATACAGCTGCTTCCATTTTATTTGTTTGTTTCCAGTTGGCGCACAGGCAGGTGGAGTGAATTGCTTGAGCAGAAGGTCAGTGTGAAGGAGGGCACAGTGGCCTGGTGGGCACCCTAGACATGCCTGTCCGTGTGAGGCTCCAAACAGGTGCCGTATGAGTGGCTGTGTGAAGGACTGGTTGGCTTCTGCACTACAACATTGGAGGTCAAACTGGTTCCATTTCATTTGGGTTTTTTTCCAGTTGGAGCCCAGGCATGTGAAACGACATACTCAGGGTTACACACTGTCACTTGGGGGATTTGAACCTGCAACCTCAGGGTTTGCAGTCCAAAGCTACACCAACCTGTGGTGATTCGTATTGCCTCATTCCTCTACGAAACAAAGAAAAAACAAAAACGTCTTGACCCAGAAATTCGGGATTTACTTAAGAAAAGAGAAAGAAAAAAAAAGGTCTCCCGTAACAATGAGAAAGTTCTCCACAAAGACATTTCAAGTGAACGCTAGAGACTTGGTGGCTTCTGCTGTCCCACACAAGTGCATTTGTGTGTCGTGAGGAGTGGCTGCTCCGTGTAATGCTGGTCACAAGTACAAGCTGGCGTGGCTTTCATTTGTGATGCCATTTGTCCGTTTATGATGTGCATAACTTAATTGTCGGCGTCCTCCATAGTTGACTGCATACTCCATGGTATCAAAATAAGCTGGAGCTCTAGCAGCACCCCCTACATCCTACCGCCCTTTGCCACACTATCTGTCACCATCCATTTCCTCCACCCTATTTTTCTACTAGAGGGTTGCGTGGAGTCAACGCCTTCCCATCAGGCATATCCAAATAGCTTTAAGAGCCCCCGAGTTGTGTAACAGCTGTACTTAGCGGTGACAGAGCTTGGAATATTCTGTGAATGCAAGCCTGGTTATTTACCATCATTACATTCCCCCTATTAAGTACGGCAATTTGGTAAATGTCTTTAGGGAAAACATTGCACTGCAGTACGAGGTGGAAAAATGCGAAAATTGCAGCCGGCCGCTCAGAGCTGTGCCGATGTGAATGGCGTGTGCTCTCTCACGGCCAAGCTGCGAGCTCTCGCTTACTTCCAAATGAACGCTCCCATGCAGTGTCCTCATGATTTGTATCGCTGCTTTTTTTTCTGTTTGCCTATTTCACACTTCACTTGTAGCAAATCTAACTTAAGATGTCCGTTTATTCAGTCTGAGCAACGGGAAAGTCTTTCCTTAACACTGCAGCCTCCTGCCGTCTTATGCTGTCGGCTCATTGTTACTCAAAGGGCCATCAGAGGTCCGGGAGGTCGGGGACATGAATATTCAGCCAGTGCTGTTCAGGATGAGCGCCACCTAGTGTGCATGTATTGTCTGACAGTCTTAAGTGACAGCAGCACTGTACACAAAAGCATTTAATACAGTCCTTCGGAATTTGTGCATTCCGCTGAAATACAAGAAAGCCAAGTTAAGCTGACATCAGATTTGGCCATTTGGCAGCAGGGAAGAGGAAAACCAACACAGCAGCTGACTGAATTCCAGGAGGCAGTTAACCTCTGGACACCATAGTCTGCTTGAGTCGACAGCTCCGATTTCCACTCTGAGGCCAATGAGGCCTCCCTAATCCTTGCAGTTTGGGGATCCCAATACATTTACTCACACACTGACATAGGGCAAAATTCATGAAGATTAGCGACAGTGGAGATTGGGCTTTCATCCAGAAAAAAAAAAAAACATGTTTGTGTTAGACCCACCTGCCCCTCTTCTAAAGGCGAAAAACTTTCAAATAAAGGGTTTGTTAGAGAAAACTGCTGTGGTGTTAAGATAATAAAAATGAAACACTTTGAGTTGGATGTTTTTATTCACTTATTTTTGTTCCCATACTACGTTTTGTTGTATCTGTCTGTGTCTGGGCCTGGCTGGTCTTTCAGCACATCTTTATTAAAACGCTGATGGTCAGTGTGGAGGGTATCCTGTGGTAATCGGGCAAGTCCTGCTGGTTGAACTCTGAAATCTTATTCTGGTACTGTAGAAAAAAATTAGATATGAAGAATGTTATCACTTAGGCATATACAGGGTGGTCCAGATCTAATTATGGAGATCCAGATCGTCTGGATGACTTTGATTTATGCGGGGACGATTCCAGTTCGGTGTGAAGACGATTCTTCATGTCGTCAGTTCGCACACTTCTCGATGGTCCGGGATTTTTCGGGTGATTTTCTATGTAGCCCTAACCCTAATCCTAACCCTTAATAAGTTATAGCGTGATGACAATTGCATAATTAGATCTGGACCACCCTATACAGTGGAACCTAGGATCACGAGCGTCTTGGACCATGTACCAATCGGGTTATGACCAAAAAGTTCGCCAACCTTTTGCATCTGTTCACAACCACACACTCGGGTGACAAACAAGCCAGTTTCCCTTCCGGTTTGTACACGCTGGTGATTTACGCATGTGTTCAGTCTTTCCCTGTACAGTAACAATGTTCTCGGTCAGACGTGCATCGCGCAGAAGGACTTTACCTCAAAGCTGTAATCTCCTCTCCACCCAGTTCCTCCTCACTTCCTTCATGCCAAAACTCGACTCATGCAAGGTTAGTTTTCTTGGCTGTTTATGGTTAGTTTTTGTATAAATTACGGATTTTTCAAATATTCATTTTTTTCCCTGTGCTTAAAACTCATTAAAAAAAAGTGTTTACAGCAAGTGGTTCGTAAGGCTGTAGAGTGAACTCTTGCAATGTTACTTATCTCTGTTTAAGGAATCCTCAGTGTTATTCAATATTTTTAAATTTAGTTTACTATTACACTGTGCATTCCATGGTATAATTAACTATTTTTGTGCTTAAAAATCTTTAAAAAAAATCTATTTACATACAGTTCGTATGGTCCGGAACGGATTAATTGTATTTACATACAGTCCTATGGGGGAAATTACTTCAGGTCACGACCAAATTGGGTTGCAACCAGAGTTTTGGAACGAATTACGGTCGTGACCCGAGGTTCCACTGTGCATGGCTATGCAGTCTGCAAGCAAAAACCACACCAACGTTACATGGAAAAGCTGCTCTTCTTAACGTACAGTATGTGGCTGAAACGCTATTTGTCAAAGACCCCTGGAGCTTTGCATGGACCGTTTCCTTTCCCTCTGAAGTTGAACACCAACTTGTTTTAAAGCATAAGCCAATCTCCCATAAGCCCCTGCACACTGCTGCTGATTACTGGGCATTGAAGTCCTCTCATTAGCACAGCCACAGGATCATCCCAGTCATGGGCTCATTTATTGAACGATTAAACACTGCAGCGCCTGTGTGGGGTTCTCATTAATTCTTGTCCTAAGAAAGTGTGCGCCCTCTTTCTTCCTGATTTAAAGGATGTTGACTGCTGCCACTCAAATCTCTGGTCCTGCCTGATGAGAGTATAATGGGCCCCGAGTCATTTATAACATCACACGATGCAATACACCCTTTTCTCATTGTCTTCGTTAGCCTAAAAATACCCAAAATATTTATCTCTGTTTTCAAACATTAACACATATGTTCTTGTCTGGCTTTGTGTAGATCTGATGAGTTGTGGGGGGGTCTTTCTGTCTGGAGGTCACCCCACTTTGCGAGGGTTACAGTGCACCCCCTGAGTTACTAGTTTGGTTACTGTTTGAATGATAAGAAGGTCAGCATCTTATAATCTCACTGTTCACTCTGATATTCTGCAATTTGGGGGGGCAGTGAGGGGGAAGCTAAGCCACTTACAACTCAGTATGCCAAAGGGAGGATTTTAAAGTTGCTGCTAAACATAACTGGAAGCATCTACAGCCATTTATAGAGAGTTGTGTTCCTGTCTTGTGATTTTGGCAGCGTTTTTAATTAACTGAGGAGTCGTAATAGACCATGTTGAGCAGCCTCTTTGGAAAGCACTGCAGTAATCAGTTCTGCTTTCTTTAAATGAATAACAAACTTCAGCCACCTCAATTATTGTGTGTTTCTCAGCTTGATGACTTGGGCCTCTTGTATTGTAGTAATGTGAGGATCTGTGTGAGTGATAACACCTAAATTCCCATTGGACTCAGCAAAGCTAAGGACGTGGCTTAGACATGTGGCAGAATATTGTTGCTTACACGCTAAGAGATTTTTATGGGTTTTTTTTTCCACACAATTAAGAACAAGTAGTTCTTAAAAAATTCAGACTCAATGAAACTCAATTATAGACACAAAAGGGGAAAATATGTGGCATTGGAAGGGTTGGACATCCCAGAATGCTATGCAGCGCTGCATCTACTAATTGGACGTTCACTTTGCTGCACATTGATTGACCTGTTCCTGCCCTGTGTTATGTGTAAAAGAAACCTGTAAAAACCAACATGTCAACATCAAAACAGTAGGAAAAGCCTGCCTAGGGTCCACTGAGGTAGATTACGGTAAGTACATGTCCTTTGTGTGATACGTTTTGAGACCGTCAACAACACACTGGACAGTAGAAGTGCACTTTTCTTATAATTTTTTTTTTCTATTGTTTACACATGAAAGGGAAGAATATCAGTGCCGATCTGCTTGATCATTGCGCCCCTTGTGTTATTGCAGGCTACAACAAGAAGAGTGACAGTTTTCACATTATGAACAGAACTCAATTGCAATTATTTTTCTTTTTTGTCACACAACTACTGTCGCACAATGCTGAAGCTTCATGTAACCGAATTCTCCGGGCATACCACTGCAGTTTGGTTATATAGTGTGGTATAATGCATCATTTTCAGTTTCCTAATCAATGTGTGATGATTAATTTACAATGTCGTTGCTATCCCCTTGGGATTAATAAAGTATCTATCTATTTATCTCTCGATTCGAGCAACGGTTCCATTTTAGTTTGTTCTGCAACTGCCTTTATAGCTTTTTGTTTGCCATTGTGTTTTTATTTGGGGTTCCCGCCCCACTCGGGAATATTGATGAGTTACCTTAGGGGCAAATTGAAAACAAATATTCATGATTTTTTGCAGCATGATGTTATTTCATCCACTAGATGACAGCAGAATATTGCCCTGAGCATTATTCAGGCTTACAAATACATTACACGTCACCCCAAGTCTAACTCTTGCTTAGCTGTAATGGCACAGAATTTTGAGCCAGAGTCCCGCTTGGTGTTAATTGTTTTGATTTTTAGCAGTTGTGTAAACACAGTTAAATTATAAATGGCCACTGCTACTGGGAGCATTTAAGTTACACCATTTTTTATTTAGCCCCAGTCACCAATACAGCAGGCTTCTTCTCTCTGTGTTAATGGGCCAAGACAACCCCATCTCAAAACTTAACAGAACCCCTTTATTACCAGTAACCACTAAATCAAGTACTAAGCTATGTTAACAGAAAATCTCAAATGTTAGAATTGTAACTCCAGTTGGTACATGTAACACCTCAAAGCATTCTGAGAGAACCAACCCCTCCAGCACCGCAGTCTCCTGTAGTTTGATAGACACAAAGAGCTGAGAGCAGTCAGGCTACACCTAAAGATTGGTCCAGGTGTCGTCTGCTAAAGTCCCTCGTGAATTGGACTAAGCAGGCCCAAGAATGTTTAGTTGCCTCTTAACGTCAAGGCAGCACAGTGGTATCTGTGTTTGTTTGTGTATTCACTCCCAGTCTCCACGGGGCTTTCTGTAGGTGAATTTTATTTGGCAACGTTAACTTGCCTTGATATGGATGTTTCAGGGGCTGTAAACCTTGCTGGCCCACCCAGCAGCACTGCCAGGATAGTGTTTACCTCATTCCCAGCCCTTTCTGGGAAGAAGCAGACTCAGGTAATTGATGGATGGATGTCATGATGGCAGACGAGTTCTTATAAGGGATACTCTAAGCAGCTGAAGAGAACAATGGCCATTAGAGTACTGCCATTAGGCTTCTGCTCATATTGACGATGATGTTATGGTGAAGACATCAACTACCGAAGATCAGAGAGTCTCAGGCCAGTTCGCTTCTCAGGTCTACATAACAGAATGGTTGTTATGTTTGATCCTTGAGTCAAGTATGTTTTCTTTTATTCTAATGTTTTTGTTAGTTTTCAAATGTTGATTTTCATTTTGCTGTTTCTGGATTGTTTTTGTCTCTGTTAGTATTGTATTGTTTGCTTATTCTGTGTTTATGTATTATATAGAGAGTATATTTATGTTCAGTATATACTGTATGAAGTTTATTTAGCTGAGGTCCTTCAGAGAATCAGGGTCATGGATTGTGAGTACTGTTCACACCTCTGGTTTCCGGGTAGGTTTTGCGCTGTTTCTGGACTTTGTTGTTGGATTTTGGACTCGCCGTTTTCTTTTTGGGTTTCTTTTTTTAGGCAAACCCTTTCTGCCTTATATTTGCTCTTTTTTCCCTAACTTGCCTTTTATGCTTCTTTTTTGATTGTTTAAATAAATTCTTGATAACTAAAAGAACCAAGTTTGCTTTTGCCCATTAAGGCAGAGGTAAATGGTCATTCTCTCCCCAGAGTATTTTTGAAAACCTTCGGCCCATTTTGAGTTTGGGGTAGGCTGCCTGTGGCGAGGTGTCCTGGTCTGGCTTGTGTTTCATTTGTGGCCCGCTCACCTTTTTAGTTGTTTTGGTGTGGCTGATTCAGGAAACGTCTGATGATTGTAGCATTTCGTACACTGGAAGATATAAGAAACAAAATTTCAACCTTTTTTTTCTTCTGTATTGTTCTCCTCACTAGTGCAGTAGCAGTGTGACAAATTTTCATGTAAAATGCAAGCATACATTTTACAGATTATTAAATACATAAATAGTACACATAAAGACACTGATTTCTTTAAACCCTCAAGAAAAGAAAATGAAACTGATTTACATAAATGTAGGCCAGCAGTGTCTGTCTATTAATGAATTAATTAACCCTGTGGTGAGCCCACCCAAACAATGGACCACATTCTCCGTGAATGTTCCTGAGGCCCTACGTGTACCGGTGAACAACTTAAGGATGCTAATGACGCCGCTATTACCTGGATACGGCAGTGACGTGATAAGACATGATGATGAATTAATTGTTAACCTGTGGCCAGTTGACAACCGAATCAAGTAAAGTCTTACCTGTGGTGAAAACTAGAGAGCAAAAACCTTTCCAATATCTCATCTTATATATCAACGTTTACATGTGCAAGTGTGCGTGTCTATCCAGCCTGGAAGTGAGAGGTGGAGTCGGGGTAAGGGCTCCACCACAGAGGAGACAGAAAACTTGCTTAGCCGCTAATAACACAAGCGAGTCCAGCATGTCAGCAAAACGAAACCTCAGAAGAAAGACAAAGTCTTTTTTGCCGCTAACATCGGCAAAACGGTATCCCTTTTACTTTTCCTCCTGCCGCTAATGCACAAGCAATGCAAGCACATCGGCAAAATGAAACCTCCTAGGAGAGAGATGCCCAGAGTAGTTCCTTTCAATTATGTGACATCTCAACATTTCAATTTTCTTCTGATAATTTCAGTAGTTTTTAGGACCCTACTTTTTACAGCATGGGCTTACACAGCTAGTAGTGGATAATATCAGAAATCTTTAATGAAAAAAATAGTTTTTTGAAGTCTACGTGAAACAGAAACTGTATTCTCTGTTAAGACATCTGATAACATACCAATTTGCACATTTCTTCTTCTTATTATTGTTATTATATGAACTTTTTGAGAGAAGCTCAGCAGGAGCCTCAGCAAGACCCTGAACTCTCAGTTCAGTCAACTGAATGTGAGCTGTAGAAGTGTCACAATGTGTGTCTGTGTGTTGGCCAAACTGGCATTAGTGTTGTGACTGGATGTGCAGGAAGTTCATTTTAAAGAGTAAATCCAAAGCCTCCCCTTGACCTCACGCGGTCCCAGCAGGGGTGGTACTGTTTCCCAGTTTTATTTTTAATTCACACAGCGTTAATACAAAAGCAGAAGTAATGTCTCCCTTGCTATGAGCTCAAGTAAATGTTTTCCTCACACCATTTTCCCGAACATGTGGTGTACGTTGCAGTGCAGGTATAGCCGTGGCCACTGTAGGATATAAGAGAATTCTACATTTATAATTACTATTTTAATAATAGTAAGAGCGATTAAGCAAATGTAGAGTGTGTATGTTCTCCCCATGTGTGGGTTTTGTTGGGAGTTTTCTGCTCACGTCCCCAAGACATGCATGTTAAGTTTAAGGGCAAGTCCACTTTGGCCCCCTGTGGTTGTTTGTTTGTTTAAGCCCCTAATGGACTGATGTGCCCATCCAGGTTTGGATTCTTCATTAATCCTGTTGGAAATGGCTTGAGCTCCATGGCCCAGGATTGCATTAAGCACGTTTAAGAATGAGAATAAAATGAATAAAAACAGGTACTAGATAGTAAAAACACTTACCAGCTCTAAAATGCTAAGCGCGAGATGGGCACTGTCCGTGGTACTGAAGTGGGCAATGGTGCTCTGCCAAGTGTCTGTCAGGCAGCCTAACACAGATGGAAGACAGGAAGCTAGAAGTGCTCAGGAAGCTTACTTTCTTCAAAGTTCTTATTTTATATAATAAACACGCTTCGTCTTATCTAATTCTTTCTGTTGGAAATGCAGGAGTGGAAAATGACTACCTGGCAAAATGTTAAAGATGCTGTTGTCAGTTTCTGAATGAGAGTGCATCCGAGGTTTTACAGACCCCATTGTGGAGAGATTGTTCTTCACACATATTTCCGATAGACTGAGCTATCTACAGTCTGAAACTATACAGGCATGCAGCTAGTCCTATCAATTCAAGTCCATTATCTGGTCTTCTCTTTCCCAGCGAGGTCTGATTGCATTTGATTTCCGTTAATTTCTCTAGTCTCGTGTTCTCTTCTGGGTGGCTTTCACTGCTTTCCATTTGTTTGGTTTCAGTTCACCTGCCTTCTCTTGGTCTGGTGCTCCTTGCTGATTTTTAATTTGGTTTTGTTTCTACTGAATTTTTTTTGTCTGTTCTCCTCTGTTAATGTCCACCTGTGTGATTGCTTTGCTGTCTTCTAGTGTCATTTTCCCCCAATTTGTTAACTTTGTCCTGCTCGCATCTCTTTGCACTGGCCACGTCTCCTCTGATCCGCACCGGTCAAGTTTGTTTTGCTTTCTTTTGGGTCCTTCCTGCCTTCTCCTCAGGTTTTTCGGTCTCTTGCCTTTGCTTCATCTGATCTGTCTGTTCTGGGCTGCCCTTTTCTGGTTGCCACTGGTTTCTCCTGGTCTGGATGCTTGTGGCATATGGGGCTGAATGTGGATGCAGATTTTGTTTTTCAGTTCAATTCAGATTATTTGTGACTAGCACTTTTCAGTGAGGACCAGCTCCCAACTACCCCAGACTCCTATCCACTTCCGTCCTTTTTAAAAATCCCCATTTCTGTGTGTTCATTTCTCAGAAGGTGAAATTGAAGAGGAAGGGGAACACAGTAATCGTGAAAACAAACAAGTGGAAAGTCCAAAAGGTAACCCTTTTCATTCCTCCCCATATGTTGTAAACGGTGTGCCCTGATGTTTATGGGGGTTTTGAAAGCAAACCCTTTGGAGAATCAGCAGAGATTGTCATACATGCTTGGAAGACAACTGCGCTGTCTCAAATGGAGTGACAGTCTTCTTTATGCAGCAGACAGAGGCCATGATGTCCCAGAGCACCATGCGACAACCTTCCTTCATACAAACAGAGTAAAACCTACCCATAATACCCAGAGGCCTAACTGCCTGTTATTTTGCTCCTCTCTCATTAGATCTTTTGTATGATGTAACTGTCCCATCCTGGAAGCGGTGCAAATTGCAGCCTTACCCTTATTTCCCTCAAACCATACCTACTGTATTATAAAGCTTAGGCTGTGAGTGCTTCACCAAACCCACTTGATCAGCACGAGTGCACCCATGGCAAGACGTCATGACCATCATGTGCAACCTTACTCTCTTTCCCACAAGACTCACTTTGCTTTCTCCCCTTTAGGTGAGGAGGACCAAAGTGATACTGCAGACATCGAAATGGAGAGCCAGGATTTAGGTAAGACCTGTGATTGCGACATGATGCTACCTTCCACCGTCTCTCATTTGAAAAGTGAATTCAAACCATTAGAACAAACAAGGTTTATATGGACCCTGAAATCAATTCTGCAGCCAGTCGCTTTTCAGGGGTGCCCTTACAGTATGTGACTCCATGTAGACGTCATCGAGACTGGGATTGAGCGATGCACATTTGTCTCTTCCATCAGCTCCTCCTGTCTCATTACTACCTTCACCGAGCTCCGCTCTGCTCCACTCCACTTTACTCTACCATGCTCCTGTCACCCTCATACATTGTAATTTTTTGATAATTTCTCAATTGGTTGCAACATTCAACCCTCGTATTTTACAGATGCATATTGCATTGACTTTCTCACAGGAGCAATAAACCTTTGTCTTTGTGCGCTGTCTGGGGGGTGGGGGGGGGGGGGGCTGCTGTATCTCTACGGGTACGATAAAGCAATTTTACCAGTGAATAGCCTTGACCTTTTTCATATATGACACTTAGATCCCCATGAAAATGTCCAAGGCGCCTTCTGTGATTTCCATGACTCCTTAAAGCAAGTGCATTGTGAAAGATGAAATAAAAACAGCTTGGCGTGCGGGCGTGCAGATTTCATCTGCCAGTCAGAAATGCGTTCTGCATTCTTATCAGCTGCCCGCTTGTCTCCAGACTGCCTGCATACTTTTTATCGGCTGGCCTCGCATTAGCCACACGTTTTCTTGCTTCTGCTCTCAATTCACCCTTGCATTTATTTTCTGCTGTTCTAAATACATTTGTCACTCTTACATTTAGCAGTTTTCCCAGGACTCTCATGGTGAGAACTGCAACTGGATGTGAAGGATGGTGCACTACTGGCAGGTTTGATATTAGGCAGACAGATGCTGGATCAAACGTACTTAAAGAGTCCTCAGTCTCCACATAATGCACCATGCCGATTTAACTTGTGCATTATGTGGTTTGTAAAGGTTTTAATTGTATTTTGACTGCGAGCCCATTACACAGCACTCTGAACCTGCACTCCGTGAAGAGCACAGTGCATTAAATTGAATGCGTGTCACACCCTGCACACTGGTTTGGTGGCTCACTCTTTATAGCACATGGAGTTGGAACTTCAACATTTCACAGTCAACCTTTATGCTGCCAGTCTTCATATAAATGCAAATCAGAACGTGAGTCAGCTCAGCACGAGTGTCCGTGATGATCTAAAGTTGATTTTACTTGCTCTTCTCTGACAATCCATGGCCCATGTCATCTTATGCGTAACATTTGAATGCAGGTCAGGAGAAGGTCAACCTGAATGAGACAGAGAACAAAGAAGAGAGTGATAAGGACGCCGCCCAAATGAACGATGGCCAAGACAGAGAAGGTAGGCCTTAACCAGCCCTCTAAACTCTAAAGTGAACTGTAAGGCTTGGAGGGGACAAAGAGATCTGCCCCATGTTGAGGAGATCTTGAATTATGTGCCCACATTGTACAGTCAGTTTTTGGGAAAATAAGAGGGAGATGCCGTAGGACAAAGGTGTCTGTATCACCGGCACCCATCAATGTGTGTGTAAAACTTGAGCAATAGACTTGGGACAGCTAGACATCCAGAAAAGCTAGTTGGGGAAAAAATGGTCCATCGCTTCCAAAATGTACGTGTTTTAAGTACAATATATGCACCTTTGTTGTAATGTGCATTTGTACACAGGTGTGTGTGTGTGTCTCATGGGAGTCTGACTAAATGGCTGTGTGTGTTCGGGTGTTGATGTGCAGGCACATGTGTGTTTGTGGGTGTCAGTGTCATATACGGTGCTCTCCAGAATGTTTGGGACAAAGACACATTATCTATCGATTTCCCCTCTGCTCCACAGTTTAAAATTTCAAATCAAACAATTCAGACATGCGTAAAGTGCACATTGCAGACTTTCATTTAAGGGCATTTCAGTCACACAACACGCCTTCTACATTTCCCCCCCATTTCAGGGCACAATAATGTTTGGACACAGCAATGGCAGGTCTTTTAAAGCTGCTGTCATATTTAGTTCTTTGTCTCATATCCCTCACATACAATGACTGCTTAAAGTCTGTGATTCATAGACATCATCAGGTATTGAGGATCTCCTCTGGTGATGCTCTGCCAAGCCTCTAATGCAGCCATTTTCAGGTCCTGCTTGTTTTGGGGGTCTTTTCCACTTACATTTTCTCTTCAGCATATGGAAGGCCTGCTTAATTGGATTTAAATCAGGTGACTGGCTTTGGCATTTAAGGATTTTCTTATTTTTAGCTTTTTTAAAAAACTCCTCTGTTGCCTCAGCAGTATGTTTAGATTATTATCTTGTTGTAGGATAAAGCGCCACCAATGAAGAGAAGTGTGCCAGGACCTGTGGCAGCCATACATGCCCAAGCCATAACACCCCCACCACCATGTCTAACAGATGTGGTGGTCTGCTTTGGATCTCGGGCAGTTCCTTTTGGCCTCCACACTTTGTTCTTGCCATCACTCTGATCAGGTTCATCTTTGTCTAGTGTGTCCACAAGATCTGTTTCCACATCTGCCCTCCTGAAGTCTGTGTATGATCTGTCAGACAGGCATTTGGGGCTTTTTCTTGAACCTATGTTTCCTTAGGAGCTATTAGCTCTCCTGAAATGTGTTCTTTTGACATTGTGGCATGTTAAGTAACCGAAAAATACAGAAATATGACAGAAAAGGCGATATCCCTTCCATCGTGATTACGGCGGTACAAAAATCACATGAGAAAACGATATACTTTAGCTTACTTTACTGACGTTTTTTACACGGTTACAGACGGGAAGCTTATGACAGACTTTATCAAGGTGGGAGTCTTGATCTACGCAGTCTGCCATCTCTCGTCACCACGCTGAAAGGGTTTTCCGGACGGATGACATAATCTTCCGCCTGACAGCTTCAAAGGGTTTGACTGCTTGTTCCATATATTTATACTGTCTTCTCCATATGCAGGGCCCTCTCTGGTCTCCAAACAAGGACAGTAAACACAAACCCCACCTCCAACAAGAATAGCCCAATGCTCACACTGCAGTTTGTCCCATTCTCCAAACTGCTAGGCTAATGGTTTCTAAATGCAGCCTAGTCCCTGTATACCATACTTGGTCTGCCTGTATGAATGACTCTAACAGTGTGCAGAGAGACAGTGACAATAAACTGAATATTATAACAAACTGAGTATAACACCATAGTGAGGATTCTCCTGCCGTCAGCAGTGGAGGTCTTCCTCGGCCTACCAGTCCCTTTGTGATTACTGAGCCCACCAGTGTGTTCTTTCTTCTTCATTATATTCCAGACAGTTGATTTAGGTCATCCTAAGATTCACCAATGTCTCTAATTGTTTTATTCTTGTCTTTCAGCCTCATAATGGCTTCTTTCACTTTCACTGACACAACTGTTGTCCTCATGTTGAATAATGGCACTTACAGACTCCAAAGAGTAAAAGTAAGCCAAGTTATCTTATGAGGCAATGAAACACACCCGAGGAATCGCAAACACCTGTGACGGCAATTGTCCCTCACATTATAGTGCCCTGAAGTGTGGGGACTGGGTAGAAAAAGTATAATGTGATTGAAATGTGTGCAAATCCCATTAATGTGCACTTTAATTACGTCTAAATTGTCTGATTTGTTATTTTAAACTGTGGAGCAGAGGAGTAAATCAATGTGAAATGTGACTTTGTCCCAAATGTTATGGAAGGCACTGTATGTATTTGTGAGTGTTGGCATGTGCTGTATGTTGAAAGGGTCAGGCAGATCAAGGATGGGTCGTCAGATCGAAGTGTGCACAACTTTTAAGATGGCCTTCCATTTTTTTCTTTTTGTATGTTAACAGAAAGCAAGGGCAATCCCGAGAAGGATGAAGTAGCCTCTCAGTTAATGGAGAATGAAAAGGAGGCAGCTGTGCATCCGAGTGACGGTAAGATCGATAAAAAATTAATTCAGCAGCCACTGGCTTCTCTTAAAGCTTTCAGGGCAGGCACTGTGCAAGTCCACACGCCACTCCAGTGCACTAGGACTATTAGTTACTTGACTAGAAACACCGAGAGTTTCCAACAAGGAAAGTGGAAGAGTGTGAGGAAATTAGCTGAGGGTGTTTGATTGGTTGTGGCCCTCAAGACAACCCTCTACAAATACAAAAACACCATCAAGAAAAAGCAAATACAAACTTTTACTACACAAAACACTTATAGGAGTGATAAGGCAGTGAAAGCAAAATGTTAATGAAAAAAAAATAGAATAGAAAGAGAAGAGCATGAAACCTGCGCACACTTTTGGCCCAGCTATAAAAGTCTTGAAAACTTACCCACTTTAAAATCCCAAACTAAGAACTCCATTCATCTCCTGTCTGTTATTTCTCTCTGCTGAGCATTTCTCCCATCTTATCTGTTCTGGCCAAGAAGTGTCTTTAAAACCCCTCTTCTGATATCCCTGCTCTCTTGAGCCTTCAGTTGTTCTTAAAGAATCAGGTTTTCATGGCAGCTCACCAGCTGCCTGCTGTATTTAACGTTCAGCCCGCTCTCATATAGTCTCCTCTAGCATTATGCCCTCTGGTGGCGAGAGGGTGGCATTTCCTCCCTGGATTTCTCGCTGTTTTAACAGGAGGGTCAGACATGCTGGCTAGCAGTGAATTGTTTCTGCCATGCAATGTTCAGCTATAGCTGGCCATCGGCATGGAAGGAGAAGGTTCTGGGGGAGAGTTCTTCATGACATGGCACGCACAGAAGGACACGGTATGCAGCTTAGAAGCTGTCCCATCTGTGAGGTGCTGGGAGTTCTTCTATTGCTCTCTGTGATGTGAAAGTTTCTTTGTGCTGGAACGTGGTTGAGGAGCAGAAGAAGACAAAGAGTTGTGCTTGTGGCTGTGGTGGGAAATGCTTGCCCAAGAAGAGTTTAACACGAATAAAAACTCTTTATTCATTTTACACTTATGTCCAGGCCTGTCTGTGTTGGGTTTGGGGAGCTGGAGTGCCCCCTGGTGGCCACACTATCTATCTATCTATCTATCTATCTATCTATCTATCTATCTATCTA
>JANRMT010061414.1:26241203-26314574 GCA_026402145.1 Polypterus bichir lapradei
CTATCTATCTATCTATCTATCTATCTATCTATCTATCTATCTATCTATCTATCGTCGATCATATTATTTGTCCTGTGAGCCTGTATCTTTGTTTTTAATGTTTTTTGCTGCTATATGTGTCTTATTTTCCCCTTGAAATCAATAAAGTTTGTTTATTTTTTACACAGTTGACTAAGATGAAAGGTTACTGTTACATCACAGTGTGGATAATTTGGGTAGCTTTGTTCTCTCCAAGTTGTTCAACATGTGGAATTTTGAAATTGAAAACTCATGTTTAGTGTCTGTCCAATAGCATGTGAACTCAGTATAACATCATAAACAATATGGCCATGGTCATACAAAGATCGACACAAAATGGCGGTGACAATACCAAAACAAGAAAACAAAATGGCAATGGCAGAATAATAATAAAATAATAAACAACAGAAAAAATAAGCTTAAAAACTGTGCTTTCAGAGTGATTGAACTCTTAAAAGAAGAATTGAATTGGTGAGGAAGAGGAGAAAGGCTGCTGTGGAATTCTTTTAAACAAATGTTCTGAAGTCACTCTACAAAAGTATATTTCTATACTATATAGTGCATTTAATGTACTTAAAGGTGTACAGTATTTTTAAGTCATATATTTAAATTATGTTTACACTTGTGTTAATTGAACAGAGCTGTCGTAAGTGAGCTGCAGTTCCTCTTGAGCTGCTCTGACTGAACACAGACCTGTCCAAGCTGACATACTGCACCGTAGATAAGAAACGACAGCTTGAGAGCAAGTAGTGATCCTGCAGAATGTGGAAAGTTAGAAACTTAAAGTACACAACTTGGCACATTGTCAAACCATTGCCATTTTAGGCAAGGCTATGGAAATCATTTGTTCTATGATGGCAATATATATATTACATATTCAAAGTAAATAATATAGAAAGATATATAGAACAATGCATAAAAATAATTTCCTGCACAGCATATTGGCAGTAAATGAAACTTTATTTGTAGCCTGAATACGTTGTATGTTATTGTAGGATTCAGGAGGGCAATATGAATATCTGAAATGGGAGCAATTCGAAAAAAAGAAATTCGTGAAAATTAAAATATGGCTTTTTGTAGTCTGTAAGTTTAAGGCAGTGTCAGGTAGTGAACAAACTACAGGGAGCCTGAAAAAGAACCCAGAAAAAGTGGGCAGTGGCAAAACTGCAAGCATTTAAAACACATGATGGCTAAGGGCTTTAGTGGAGACTGAAAGGCACAATGCTCGAGCACACACACACAAGTGCATTATTTTGTATTATTTACTGATTGTGTCATCTGATTTCTCCTTAGAAAGGGGTGAAAGGTGATACAAAAATATAAGGAGGGCAAAGCTGGGACTATACTAAGTAACACCTGATGCTATCCCTGCTCCCATACATAATCTGGAAGCAGAGATAATGGTGCATGTACTGAATAGGAGTTCACCTCCTCAGCCCTGCTTGGCGGAGTCCCTTGCCATATGGACTTACTGTGGAAACTTTGTGAAGAACCTCGCTGATATATGAGCCTCTCTTTTGCATGGTGGAATTTCCATTTTTGAGAGCAAGTGTTTCCAAGCCGTTTCCAAGTGTTGAGAAGCAGCCAGCACGTGTGTCACCTGCGGGGCAGGCATCGTCACAGAGCTGAGCTGTGCTCTGGTGGCAGTCTCTCTCTCTGTCGAGAAATGGGTGTGGGGATTAAAAGTGGCTTTTCAGTCATTTCTGTGCCTCTCTTGCTCCCTCTTTGCTTTTGACAAATTGAAGGCAGCATGTTGAGGAGAGAGCTGCCGGTGTGAGAGAATGGAAGTTAACAGCAGGCGGTGAGCGCCTCATGTCACCTAATGGACTTGACGCAAACAAGCCTCTCTTATTCAGTCAGTAATGGAGGGGCATTGTGTGCACCATTCATTATCTGTTCACCTCTGCCTTCCTCGTCACAACATCAAAGCAACTATTTTAGGGCAGGCCTCCTAAGAAAGTGCCATGCGGGCCCAATTTGTGCGGCGCTTTGATGGCAGCCCTTTGATCAGCAGCGCCTTGCATCCTCTGTCTAGCTGCATAGTCATGCGGAAGGCGCTACATTTAATGCAAGTTGGTGTGACTGGCTTTGTCCAGTCTGTGTTAGTGAGTGGGACATGGTCAGCTACATTACATGGATGCAAGCAGACATAGGCAGGTGGGGAAGGTTAGGGGGCTGAAGAAGACCCTGCCATTCCTACAGTGGAGACGCTTCTTGCTTATCTTCATAGGCTTGTTTTTTCTTTACTACTTATTGCTAACACAGCTCTACATGTGCTCTTTGTCCCCCTTATAGATTCCGCACTGGGGCCTGAAGAGCATCCCAAAGACACTAGGAAACAAGAGGGTCCAGGAGACGGTAAGGAGACTTTTAATGAAAATAGCAAAGCGTGAAAGTAGAAGGTCATATGACATGGCTGTTTTCTTTGTTCCATTTTGGCAAGAAGCGTAGCAAAGTGGCACAGGAGATGCTGGATTGTGAGCTCATGTCACTTGCAGTAGTACAGGAGGAGGTGGACTACGACCACTTTGGACCCACGGGCGTGTGCCCCTGAGGTTCTGAATCAGTTTTTTACAGAGACATTCCTAATGAAGGCAGCCCAAGAAAGTTGATGGTGGCACATCACTAAGGTGTGGTGGTGCCTGCCCAGCCTGATTGTGGCCGTTTCAAATGGCTTGTCCAGAGGTTGGGTGGTGATTGTATAATGGAAGATGCACTGAAATGCTGATCTCCCCTTTACCTTCTTCAGGATATCAGCCAGACCGTCTGCCCTGAGGTGTGTGTGACAGTGAGCCATGCATCCTGGTATGACACACAGCTGCATCCCTGCACACAGGCTGTCTGTGCCCCACTGCTGCTTCTGGGCACTAAGCTAACGTCAGGAAGTGTGTGTCAGAAAAGGCCCTCCATGCTCCCTTATTGCTACTGAGGCTTCCCTTTTCCTGGCACTGCGGCCACAGAAATTCTTTTTTTGATCATTTTACACATGAATGATGACTTTATGCCTACAGTCTATGGTGGATAACAAATATGCCGCTGCTGTGTGTTTACATTTGGTGGTCAATTATGTGGAAAGTCAATTTGCTGGCACTTAATAAAAGCGCGGTGCCAGGGTCACTGCACACAAGAGCTGATGAGAGCAGAGGACCCTGGACGCATCGCCTTGGTGTATTTCTTTTCATGTCAGAGAGGAGATGGAAATCATAAACACCACACTGGGTGTGATAGAAGAGCCATCTGCCTCATGAAAAGGAGGAGAACGGAGGCCGGGGCAACAAGGACTTGTCCCTGACACTTTATTATGTAATGCCAAAAGATACCCCTGGAGACGTTCACTGCTGTATACTTTTTAAAGTTGGGTATGGATAAGCTTAGGGTTATGGGTAACATAACATGGCTACAGACTCTATAAAAACTTCATGCAACCACCTCACCTACCCTACTTTTAAAAATCTGTATTCACAAGTGTCGCTCCTTCCCCATTTTGAAATTAAGGTCACATGCCCAGCAAGCACCATTGCTTGGGTAGCTGGGTCAGTGAGTGAAAGAGAGCCTTAATGGACATTAAAATGCTCCATAGGGCCCACCCTACTGCTTGTCACTCTCCACAATGCTCATGCAGGTGCTGCTGTGTGGTACCCAGGGACATATGCATGGCGTCTGTGTGCCCTCTGCCCACTACATAGCCTACCTGTGGCATGGTAGTACATCAAGCATGCATCAATAGCCCTTCTAATAAACCTTGGGCTGCTGGGATCATCATGGAAGCGTGTGGCCTAATCCACAACCCAGGCTGCATGGGGTACTCCTTGGGCACCTCTCCACCTTTGTAGGAGGCCATGAAGTTCTCAGTATGTTGGTTTGGCCTGGGAATTCAGCAAGCTGTGCTCTCGTACAACCTGCCTATGAAATGTTATTCTTTCATGTACAAAACAAATGTCATTTTACTGCATTATTATTTTGTTACACTAGCTGCTTTTTCTTCATCCTATACATTCTTACTTTTTGTTTTAATTATTTTACTTTGTCATTCTGTGAGAAATTGATGTAGAACATTAGAACAATTGTGACGAGAAGTGGCCATTCAGCCCAACAAGTTTGTTCATCCTGTTCATCTAACATGTCCAAAATAACATCAAGTCGAGATCTGAAGGTCCTTAAAGTTCTGCTCTCCACCCCTCTACTCGGTAATTTATTCTTTGGGCCTG
Organism: Polypterus bichir lapradei; assembly: GCA_026402145.1. NCBI lineage: Eukaryota > Metazoa > Chordata > Cladistia > Polypteriformes > Polypteridae > Polypterus > Polypterus bichir. Next base: position 26,245,430 of record JANRMT010061414.1, read on the forward strand.
TGGTTCTTTGTGTGAAGAAATACCTTGTAAAATTAGTAGGAAATTTGCCCTTAACGAGTTTCCAACCTTGTCCCTGTGTTCTAGTTGTGGGGGTGTATTTTAAAGTAATGGCTGGCATCCTGGAGCATGAGATTGACAGGCGGATCGGTGCAGCATCCGCAGTGATGCGGGCTCTGTATCGGTCTGTCGTTTTGAATAAGGAGCTGAGCCGTAAGACAAAGCTCTCAATTTACCAGTCGATCTATGTTCCTACCCTCACCTATGGTCATAAGCTATGGGTAGTGACCGAAAGAACGAGATTGTGAATACAAGCGGCTGAAATGAGTTTCCTCCGCAGGATGTCTGGGCTTTCCCTTAAAGATAGGGTGAGGAGCTCAGTCATCCGGGAGGGGCTCAGAGTAGAGCCGTTGCTCCTCCATATTGAGAGGAGTCAGATGAGGTGGCTCGGGCATCTGATCAGGATGCCTTCTGGACGCCTCCCTGGCGAGGTGCTCTGGGCACATCCAACTGGGAGGAGGACCCGGGGAAGACCCAGGACACGCTAGAGGGACTATGTCTCCCGGCTGGCCTGGGAACGCCTCGGGATTCCCCCGGAAGAGCTACAAGAAGTGGCCGGGGAGAGGGAAGTCTGGGTATCTCTGCTCAAGCTGCTGCCCCCGCAACCCGATAAGTGGAAGAGGATCGATGGATGGATGGCTGGCTGGCTGGCATCCACCTTTCATAGCTTTTAACACTACAAACGTGAGACCACTTAATCTCCAGCAGTTTCAGGTGAACAGGTTCAACTCAGGCACTTCTTGTGACTCGTACATTGCAGTCCTGGAATCAGCCTAGTCGCTCTTCTGTGGACTTTTTCTTGCTATGTCTTTTTTGTAATCTGGAGACCAAAACTGCACACAGGACTCCAGTGGGTTATATAATTTAATCATAACCTCCCTTGACATCGTGATGTTATATAATCTAACATTTTATTAGCCTCCTTGGTGGCTTCTGTACATTGTGTGGATTTAGACGGCTAAATCCTTCTCATAAGGTGTATTTTCAAGTTTCAGACCTCCCTGTATTTAAGTCTAACATTTTTGCTTCCTATGTGTATTACTTTACATTTACTTATATTAAATTTCATTTGCCACATGTCAGCCCAAGATCCTCTGTAATGATTCATTGCATTTGAGATCATCTGCCAATCCACTTATCCTGGTACCAGCTTGTTATTTATATTCCTATCCAAATCATTTCTTGTATGCACATTAAAAACAGCCACAGCCCCAGCACTGACCCCTGCTGGGCACCACTCTTAACATCACCCATAACATTTATGTATATTAAAGTAAGCAGCGATTTGATGTTATTTTGGAGGAATTAAGTGATTAGGATTGGCAAGCTTGGTTGGACTACATGGCCTTTTCTTGTCAATTTTTTTTAATGTTCTGAGACCCCAGCACTGACCCCTGAGGGTCATCAGCCAGTGATGAGGGTCCCGCTCACCATCACCCTCTGCTTCCAGGGTTTAAGCCAATTGCTCTCCCACCTACACGCTTGCCCTGAATTTCCTTTTTTTTAGTTTGCCGCCCAACTTCTCATGTGGCACCTTAATAAAACATGAGGTACATCACATCATATGACCCCCGCTCATTGCATCCTTTTGTTGCTTCCTCGTAGAATTCCAGCATATTAGTGAAACACAACCTCCCTTGTCTGAACCTGTGTTGGCCTCTTCTAGACATGTGCACCTCAATCTGTGCCTTCATAATTCCTTTTGTTAACTTACCCATGATGCACGTTAAGCTTACTGGCCTCTAGCTCCCTGGATCAGCCCAGTCACCCTCTTTAGACAATAGGATGATATCTGCTAGCCTCCAGTCTTTGGGGAGTTCCCCAGTGTGCAGACATTTTCCAGCGATATATGGCAAGCGTTTAATTATGTAATCACAGACACGTTATCTGGTTGCGATTATCTGTTAGATTTCTTGGGGTCTTCCAGGAGAAAGGCTGAGAAGGTTCTGTGTACCTCACAAAAGCGACTGTGGGCTTGTGCCCCTGAGGTTCTGCATCAGGTATTTGCAGAGACATTTCTGATGCTGGCAGCCCAAGGTGCCCAGCCTTAGTTTGTGTTTTCCAAATGGCTTTGGCCTGAGGTGGGTGGCGATTGGATAATGGCGGATACACCGAGATGCCAATGCTCCATGTTAAACAACGATTGGTTTATTGTACCAAAACGATATCATCAAAAAGTGTTGCCTCACCCTGGCATTGACACAGTAGCAGCCTACTCACTGAGACCACCGTAACTAACAGAGCGAGAGTGATTGTTTGGGGTCTCCCAGCTGGGCCTGTTGTGGATGCTGCTGAATGATACTTAAATTGAAGCTAAGTATGAAATTATTATTTGTGTTCTGATAGTTTTTTGTTGTTATGGTTATGTTGTCATTGCTGGGACTTTAAGATGGCACTGGAAGCTGGGTGGCTTTTCCAAATTGCATTTCCCAGCTCTGAAGCTGATCCATCCTGACCTCCTGCTGAACACAGCCGTTCAGGGTATTACTAGGATGTCGCCCTCTTGTGGTTCCACGCTAACAGAGGAGGTGCCTGGTGGACCTGCTACTCCATGAATGCCCATCAGGCCCTTTGGCACATGTCCTTACATTGACTGGATGCGTGTTATTGTGGCGACTGACATGCGCGTGTGAAATGTTCTGTGACAGCCATTGCAGCAGGCTTACTTAAAATGACACAGCTTTCTCCGGCAGTGTGTCTTCCCTTGTAATAAGAATGTCACTGCATGCGCACAGTGTCGCTGAAAAATGAGACTCGGTGACACCTTGCATTTATCTTTTTCCCATTTAGTTATTTACAAAAGCTCCAAGCCCGGCATTTGTAGATGATATTCCACTGAAACATTTGACGTGGAAGTAATGAAAAACTGAAGCGTGCCAAGGAGGCATCTCGGCTTTCCAGTCGGTGTCACTTGGGTTGCTTTTTCTGCACCTTAGCTCTCTGTGCACATGGGGGCACTGCTGCACCCGTCTTTTTACTTGACTCCTCTTGGCTCAGCTCAAATCATTAAGAACTTTAATAAAAGTTAACGTTCTTAATGATTTCATCTCCGTTTGCTGCCTCAGCCTCTGGCTTGGAGTTCCCAGCCTTGTGGTGGGACGTGCTGTGGTGTATCGAGTGTCCCAGCAGATTAAAACTCCCGTGGGCAGAAGGCCCGAATGACATGGCCGTGTCGGACTGGGAGCTGCGGCTTATGGTGTCTCCAGACTATCTACTGTCCTGCCACCCAGTAAGTGTTCTTCTCTTGTAAGTATTACCAGGGGCATTTGAAGCTGTGCCCGTTGTATTTTTTGGAGACATTAACCTGGACAGTGCTTGTCATTCATGTCATTTGTATTTTTGCTTAGAATCGAAACAAATGGCAGCGGGGCTACTGGAGGTACATTAGGGGCAGTGAATGAGTGTGACATGTGGAACAGACGGCAGTGACCTGCTCTGTCCTGGGCTGCTAGCACTCCCTGGCCTTACCTGTTTGTCTGTCTTTTATTTCAGTGTTCACACACAATGCGGAGTCAGCATTAGAGAAGCATAAAGAAGATGAATCACACCTAGAGAGCAACAAACTGGTCATGACAGATTGGGACAGACACACACACACACACACACACAGACCACTGCAGGTACTTGGCCCCAAGCATTTGAAAAGAGCTTCTGTCTGCTACGATGTCTTTCTGTCATTTTAACTTTTGCTTCACTGTAAGAGCTCGTTTATACTTAACGCTCAGAACACGTATGCGTCCGCATCATGGCTGCCACGTGTTCCCAGTGTTCATTTGACACGTCCTCTGAGCAGGTCCTCAGAAATTAACGCAACGTATGTGTGAGTTGCAGTACCAGCTAATAGTTAGGGGGACAGTGTGATAAAAGTCAGAATGTGACGTCAGAGTCTCTGGTTACTATCTACGTGACAGAAAGCCGCTTTGAGGATCTTGTGGGATCGATGTGTGCGCTTCGATGCTTGATGAATGGTTTGATGTGGTGAAGCACAATGCTGACATACAGATGCATTCGTAGTGTTTTTATATTCAAGCGTCGCATATAGGAATATCATAATGACACGATACATTTTAAAAGTCTCACATACCATCTTCTGTGCCGTCTTTTTTTTTTCTGGGGCTTCCTCCTGACCTGACAGTAGGAATCGCCACACAGAAAACATTACATTTACTCTCTGCACATTTAGAACCCTTAGATTTATACTCGATATCACTTTCATGATGAAATGCATTAATTTCGTTTAAATAATGAATACTGTTAATAATTACACACATGGGGGTGACATGGTGGTGAAGTGGTAGCGCTGCTGTCTCGTCGACTCGCAGGGAGTCACGTCGCTGGTATTCCCTCCCTGGAGTTCCACACTGTGCTCCGGTTTCCTTCCAAAGATATGCAGATTTGCTGACACTAAAATGACACCAGTGTGTGTGTGTGATTGTGTTCACCTTGTGATGAGCTGAGCCCCCATCCAAGGATTGTTTCAGCCTCGTGCCCAATGCTAGCTGGAATGGACACATCCCTGGATTGATGATTTAATCGTTAAACATCCTTTTCAGAGATATTGCGGTAAGGTGTCATCAGAATTTAATGGCTGTTCCAGGCAATTCACAACACAGCGAAGCCGAACCTGTTCTCACCGTGATGATATCTCGCTCTGCCACCTGGTGGATTCCTCCAGATTTACATAAAGTACGTGTGTGAGTATAACATAGCAGACGTGTCCGCTGGAGCACACGATGTGTCGCGTGAAGTATAAACCCGGCCTATGACATAACAACAGCAAAGAGAGTTTAGATGAGCGTTGTGGTTTATGGTTACACTGCATGTTAGAAGGCTGTGGCTGTACTGTCATGGCATGTATGTTAAATTTCTTTAGTTATTCGTTTAGGCGAACAGTCAGAAGGTGGCCATTGTGCAGCCTCGTCCGCGCTTTACTGGTGTTGTCAAGCAGACTTGTAGATTGGAGTGTTTTGTGTCTGCACCTCCTGTGGCTCTTTGTTATCAGCTCTCTTAATGGCCGTCCTTTTGAAGGGGTACAACATACCGTTTGCTACAAGTGTATATTTTGCACTTCATATTTTCCACAACTGTAGCTCCAATTCCATCAACATATCTGTGCTTAACAGTGAAAACACATCGTTCACTTTTACCGCTCGCCCATTGACATCTTTGAAACTCTGATTTTGCAGGAAGGTTTTTTCCTTGCAAGAGGTAGGGTTTATTTTTTAAAAATGCAGTGTACCCTCCGCACATGCGAGACACATTTTGAGAATGAATTGGGGTCCTTTTAGGAGACTCCTTAGCTGTAGACAGTTTACCATAATCAGAAGCTTGCTTGCTGTCTGTCAGACCAGGTTAACAAGACCACCTCTGATCTTTGCTTTTCAAAATCACCGTCCCCTACTCTGAGCGCCATCTTCACGAGGCATTGGATTGGTTGAGAATTGTGACACACGGTGAGCCATCTAATTGTTCCTGCCCACATTTTAGCCAAGATCACTCAATGCTGCCTAAAAGACGAATGCTTTATACGTTTGGCTCTGTAAGACTAGGACGTGAGTGGAGTTTGAATGTCCCACCTACGTGTTAGTGGATTTTTCTCGAAGTGCTGTATTTTTTTCTCTCATGCCCCAAAAATGTCCGTTAGTTTGACTGGTGAATCTCAATTGCCTCTGTATGTTTGAGTGGACTCAGACCCCATCTGGTCCACTGAATCCGACCTTGAACACTATGCTGTCAGGATTGGCACCGACCTCTCGTAATCCTAAACTGGGCTAACTGTGTCAGGTAATGGATGGAGACAGCTGCCATGTGTAGCAAGTATGGGGGACGCCTGCCAGACAAGATCGCCTAAATCTGAACAGGCCTCAGCCTATTTGTAACTGTGTAACATATCATGGCAGCCATGCAGTGAACAAGTTCCAAAGCTGGAGCAGTGAGAGGAGATGTGGCAATTTTATGTTAAGCAAAGTCCACTCGTAGGAACTTGCTGGTATTCTTCATCATTTTGAATGCTGCTCTGTGATGGCTCTGCTATATAAAACAAAGATGGATGGATTAGACTCAAAGCCTTCACCTCAGCGGTGGCCAGGAAATTTGATGCGGTCTCTCCGTCTCTTTTTGTTCCCACCTTTCCAAGCCTACTGTTGTGCTGCCATTTCACTGAGGTGCTCATCGCTGAGCTCTTCTGCAAAGCACGCTTTCTATTAGGATTTTAAAGTCTGTTTTTGATCTTGTTTCTCCTCTATTGACATTCATTATCCTCTACATGATTTACATTTTATTTAATTCATTTTGTTCTGCTGCCAACCAGTCCTTCTTCCTATCAATAAAATATAAACAGACTTAAGGTAAAGTGAACAGAAGGCGTAAATCGTCTTACTGTGGCTCAATTGGAGATGCCCACCATCTCTCTGAGCAGCAGGGCACCACTCGGCATCAACCACTCTTTGACTTCAGTGCCACTTGTCCAACTGATGGCCCCTCTGCAGATGTTGAGGTGCTTCTTGTGTTGGTTGGTGATTTGTTTTACTTTTATTTTTATAATTTCTTTACAATTAATTGTTTTGTAATACGTCTAATTTAAAATTCAGATTCATTTTAGCAATATAAATTTATTTGAAGTAGTTTGTTTTTGTTTTACCGCAATGCCATCTTGTAACTACAGTGTTGCTATGCTTAGACGGTCAGAGGTGTGTGACTGTGACGTCATCAGCACGACTGTATAAAGGTCAGCCCGGCAACTTCCTCATCATCTGAGATTGCAGAAAGAATGGAAAGACTTTGCTGTGAACTTTGAAGAGTGATACTCTGGTATAAAAACTTTGGTTACGAAGTTGGAGCTCCATTTAGGATTTATAGATCGGCATGACCTCCCATTTATAAACCTTGGCACGGATTGTAGGCTACATCCCGTCTTCTGGCCCTTCTCACTGCAGAGTCCACACACTGGTCGGGGGGACACCTGGCAGGACATTCAGCGTTCTGTTGGCTTCATTAGCTTTGGCCGAAGCCTTAAAAATCAGCACTGAGTACTGAGAAAGAAAAAAAAAAAACAAGTGACGTTCATGCATTGATGGAGATCACAGCGTCCATGTGTTTGCTTCTCTTGTCTGGTGTACTGTTTCCGTTTCTCACATCTGCTTTTTTTGTAGTGCGCACATTTGTTCCATTGATGGGCTCCTCATACTGTATCTGCTCCACACAATTTGTTGCCCACGTTTTTTATTTGTCTCCTTCTGTTTCTATGTCTCAGATGTACTCCATTCGTTGTCTTCTGCACAAATGCGGTCTTTGTGAATTTTTCCCATGTGTTTTCTCTGCCCATTCTTCATATCCTTATATCCTTAATCATCTCCTTCTCATCTCCAAGACCATATGTCATGGTCTTTGTCTCTTTTCTGCGTCGTCTTCTTTTCACATTCACCTTCTCATGTCTGCTTTCTCTGTCTCCTCCCCAAGCCTATGTCTTCCCCCTCTTTATCACTCATATTGACCCTGTACATCTCTCATATGTTCCCACCTCACCTACTCCACCTGTCCTCTGTCCTTGCGGTCTCCACATGAGGAACAGAATAACCACAAACAATCACAAAACAAATAAAAAACATTTTACTGAGCTTGTACTGAGGGATTTTTTTTTAGTTTCCAATAAAGGTCAGGCATTGCTGAAAGAACTCTGTTTGAATAATGGCAGGGTGAATGTTCCTGTAGCGGTCCTGAAACTCCACCTACTCCATGAGGTGCTCTTGATGCTATCATCTTGTCCGACTGTGAGTAGGGAACACAGAAAAGTCAGGAGGGCAGAAGTCCCAGTTGCTCTAGTATGTCCAGGGTCAAATGGTGGTGAAGTTCTCAAGATGCCAGGGTGAAGTGAAAAGTTTTGTAATTTTAGGGGAGTGTTGTTTTGGTAGAACAAAGCCAGGACAGATGAAAAGAGAAGGTGAGAGTAGGTGAGAAAAGCTGCCATAAGAGAAGATGACAAGAGAGATTAAAAAGTTACTTGGTCATCAAGACCTGGAGGACTATGTGATCCTAGGCTAAGAAAGAGCTCAGCTGCTTCGTTTTTTCTTTGAAAAGTATCTTTAAAGCCATGAGAAAGAATACGACGAGAAAGAACAGTGTGGCTGTGGCCAAAGGATGTTCAGTGTTCTACAACAGGCTTTGTGGGGTCTAACAGCTCCCTTAGACAGTTTGCTAGCTGTCCCCCTGTTTCACCTCCTCAGAAGGCTGGACACGTCCTACAACATATGCAATAAAGAAGATGTTTAAACTGGCTAGAGGCCCGTTGTTTAATATTGAAATCAGCAGAGGAACCAGATACAAGAGTATTGTGGGTGACATATCTGTCACTCTGTGAAGTGAGCTGCAGATGAGAGATGTCCCTAGTTTAAGTGGTCAATGGAAAGAGATAAAGGGAAGGACATGAAATAAGTGTCCTGTGGAAGGATCAGTCTGCAAAGTGGGGAAAGTGAAAAAGAGCATTAGGGTGAACTGGGAGGACTAGTGGGAGTCGGGGTTCATTATTGGGGTTGCTTTTAGAATGGATGTTATGAGGTCCACTACTGGCCTGATTGATATATATATGTGTGTGTGTGTGTGTGTGTGTGTGTGTGTACAGGTATATGAAGAGTGCGAGAGACTGTATGTACATCTCTTATCTAACCAGACAGCTAATTCCATAGCTCTGGGGGCCCTGCTGGTGAAATCTACATCCGCCTGTTACTTTATTAATCCATGGAATCTTTAGAAAACCAACATTCTCAGATTGTAATGTGTGCTCCAGTTGGTATCTGATCATACTTACTTACTTATGCCCTCCACCCCTTCCAGGGTATGGGCCGCCAAAGGTAGATCTCCAGAGATTTCTGTCCTGGGCCATTCTTTCTAGTTGACTCCAGCTGTAGCCCATCCTTGTGATGTCTTCCTCGAACTCACGTCGCCAGGTGTTTCGGCTTGGTGGTTTCCTTTCAGCTTTCACCATCTAGCATCATGCGTCTCCGAGTTGTCGGAGATCCTTCATCTTCCAGGAAGTTAGTCTCTGTAGCCCAACGCCCAACCCTCCTCCTTTTTAATCCGGGCTTGGGACCAGCAATGGCGGAGTTTATCTGATCATAAGTTTGGATTAAAAAACAGGGCCCAGCCCTTTAACAGTTTGTTATAGGAGAAGAAGGATTGTTTCGGCTGTAAACTTAACTGGAAGTAAAGACTAAAGAAGTTATGTGGTCACACTTTATAGTTCTGGTAAGGGTTATTGCAGCAGCATTTTGAATTAACTGAAAGCGTCTCAAACAGAATTGCTGCACTGCAGTGGTCAATTCTACTAGAAACAAATGTCTTCTCTCATTTTTGTCAGTATTTAAAATACATCTTTTTTTATACATTTTTAAGTTGGAAAAAATTAATGTTTGAAAGTTTTGTAATGGATGTTTTTATGGATGGCCGGTCTTTTTGAACATACGATTCTCTAACTCTCCTCAGGGTCACAGGTGGTCAGAGGCGTTGGTTTTCTTCCTTAATGTTGTCATTTTTAATTTGGTGGGTCATTTTTACTTTATTGAAATGGTGGCGTAGCGGCAGCACTGGCGGCTTTGGCCGGGGGGAGGACAGATCTCCTGGTGGGCCATCTCTTTTCTGAGGATTTGTGCTCAAACCAAGCTACTCTCTTGATAAGTTCTCTGCCTCTTCTCTCTGGCCACACGTCCTCCTCCTCGCCTGGCCATATTGTCTCTTCCTAAACAGATGCTGGGAGCTCATTTCAGGCCGCTTTTCTCATCTCATCGAGCATGTCTTGGCTGTGTGTAATTAGCTTCAGGCTTTTGAGTTGGCGCAGGGGATCGGTTAAAGAGCGAATGATTTCAATAAAGATTTGTAAAGCAAAGCTTGTAAGGTTAGGCCGAGCCGCAGGAGAGCACAATAGCACTTTGAAACGGGCGAATATTGATGAGGGACGGAGGGGGATTGAGTGGGGCCCCCCATTTGTGCAGGTCACAGTTCACTAGTCTTTAATTGCTTCAGATTAGCAGATCTGCAAAGCCACAATAAAAAGTGTATCACCAACAAAGGCTGTTCCCTGCCTTGTGTCTGACATTCAGCCATTTGCATATGAACGCCGTTTGCTTTCCCAATTTGCCACTTCATTACTCTTCCCTTCTCTGTTCCCCAATGTTTTTTAGCAAAAGTGGAAGTCTTTTCATTGGCACTCAATTGCCAGTCCGTCTGAGGGCACAATTGGCGTGGCTTTTTGTACTTTAAGAAGCGGATACATCCCACGGGGTTGGTGATGTCGAAGACCACCCAGCAGCTCTCCGGCGAGCTTGCAATGTGGTCTGACCTCTGCATCTTGGTGCACATTCGTTCAGGGTGTATTAGAGAGTGAGGAGGATGGCATGGTGCCAAGAAGCATCCCTGGGGCTCAGTGTGCCAGTCTTGGCAGAAACACTACCTTCATGTCTTCCCAGAAGTCTCAGGGTCGTCAGATTTAAGTTGGTGTGGGGCCTCAAGTTGGTCTATAGGATTGATTTAGCATACTTTGGATCTCATCTTGTAAATATTTGCCTCCAAATAACAGGCACCCCCTTTGTCCTGTCGCCTTGGCACTCAGCACTATGTCTGAAAGAAATGCAGCAGGCTGACCAGGATGGGAATGGACTTCCATTCAGGATGTATGATAGCCCACGTAGCTAGCCAAATGAGTCCCGTGAACCGATCTCCACTTGTTTTGATCTGATCTTCTCCTGTAACAGAGTGAGACATGTTCTTGGAGTTCAAGTTTATTGTCACGTGTGCTGAAGTCCAATAAGATTGTCACTAGTCTGTGAGAGGCGGGCAAACCCAATGGCAGACATCACCTCACTCCACGCGTCTTGATGAGGGTCATGGTGGCAACAGACTGAGATGGACATCCGCCCCATGCTCAGCTATTTCTTCCAAACATTCTGCAGACTGCCCAGATGTCCCCAGGCCACTGAAGATATTTAACCTCGCCAGCATGACCCTGGGGGCATCCAAATTATAGTCCCAAAAAAATCTCAAACACCTGAGCAACAGACACATAAATAGTACTCTGTGTGTCTCTTTGCGCCAAGCAGCAACAGCTCCCCAAACACACAGAAGAACTCGCTTATAATAAGAGAGCCGCTGCCGTCTGGTACCACGCTTGTAGTTGGGACAGTGACGGATCAGATTGTGCTCGGATCTATCCCATGGTGCAACATGCTTACACTTAAAGGCACCTGTAGCATTTAAATAAAGTCAGTCCTCAAGTGGAACACAACATGTAGTGGTGGAAGTTTGTCAATGTTGCTTCCAAAGCACACAGTAGAAGTCGCTGCATATTATAAGTGCAAAGTCAGAATGATACATCACCAGAGTGTTGGTAACGGAGTGAATCTTTTCTGCTGCTGAGTCCCCATTTTCCCTCTCAGTGTCATTTACCCCATCAGTGTGTATACAGGAATCCTTCTATGCCTTTATTGTCCTGATAAACCCAGAACAGGGTCTGTCCCAGCTGTAGAGGGTAGAAGATACCCTGGTTGGACGCCAGTCAATTATTGGGCCAGCTCATTCATGCTGGGCCAGTTGAGTTTCTAATCAATCTAACAGATACGTCTCTGGGAGAACATGCAGTCTCCACACAGGCCGGTGACTGAGCCAGGATTTGAACCCAAGGCTCCAGAGCTGTGTGGCAGCAGCTCTAATGTCATAAGAACCTGGGTATAAAGAATCAAAGGTGCCATGTCGGTGACTTGTAAGTCGACTTTTATTGAAGCATCAGTTGAATGTTTATCCACATGACAACTGCAGGGCATTGGTCTACATTACATTACATTAGGGGCACACAGAAGTCTCAGACTAGGGGGTCTTGGAAGTGAGCATGAAAAGGGTGCCATCTTAGACGCTATTGATGAAACAGGATGCAAGCACAAATCCATTACTGGAAAGCTCTGAGGAGCTCTGGCACCACACCACCCCCTCGACCAGGTGCCCTCTTCTTCAGAGGTGTGATCAACTGTGCCCATATTTGCTATAAAGAGATGAATCTGCGAGTCCGAGTAATGGAACTTTGAAAATTATCAAGCAATTGAAGATGCGAGAAGCTCGGCTTTCCTTTCAACAAATCACAGATGCAGAATGTGCCCTCCTGCCATCGTTCCCACAGGCAGCAAATGGGTTTTTATTGTTCTAGCCGGCAAATGGAATAGACTGGCGAAATGTTCCTGATAGATGAATAAAGTCTAATAATTGTCCTGTCTGGCACCTCGTGTGATTCACGCAATTTGGATGCTGAAGCTTTCAGCTCTCATGACCCAGAGGTGTTTGTAAAGTCCCGGACTCCATGATGATGTGCTGCAAAAACAAAGACAACAGACAGACGTCGGATGATACAATCGAGAGTGCTGGCTGAGCCCTGCTAACAAGAAGGCAGCCGGGAGAATTCGCCTGCGGCGTCAAGACTGCCTTGTAAAAGAAGCAGGAGGAGAAGGAAGACCTCGGCAGTTTACTGCACCTCCGGTGCCCACTTTGGCCCTTTTCTGGCAGATTCAATGCCAATGTAAAAGAGCAACATATGGGCAGTGCCTGGGCTGGCAATCTGAAGTAAAATATCCCGAAGCAAGATGGTCATATTAGCAATAAACAAGAATGCGCAAGCTTATCACATTCAAGAGGGCGTCCACATGCAAACCTGGACTGGGAACGCAGGGCTAATGGTGCACACCAAAGATTCAAACTGGCATGACCTCACTGGCATCTCCCATTCCTGTGTTTAATGCTCACATCACAGCCCGTCCTTTTTCTGATGTCCAGACCCTCCTGTTCTTTTAAGGCCAAAGGACACTTCATTGTGCCTGACATTCTCACCTGAGCCCAGACGGTGTAACCTTCTCATACCAGGTACCGTTTGCCATGTATGCCATCTTGTGAAGCTGCTTGTTATGACAAGCACTCTGTGCCAAAGCAACTTGCAGTGCCTTCAAGGTCAAGATGAACTTTAAAACCCCTGTGTGAGAATTTTAGCTGGTCATGTGCCATCGAAAAGGAAAAAAGGTGCCATGACTTCCGAGCGTCTCCAAGCCACGGGGTCCTGGGTTTGAGTCCCATTGTCTGTGTGGCGTCTCCATGCTCTCCTCAGGTTCACAGTTCGGTGGGTGAGTGAGTGAGTGAGTCTGTGTGTGTGTGTGTGTGTGTGTGTGTGTTTTATTGATTGTCATATCGTCTTGTGTGCGCGACTTGAAATGTGGCTTCCTGTGTATTTTTCTGACCAGTTGTTTAGGTTGCTGATGGAACACAAGCAATTTAAAACAGAAGACTGCTGTTTGCTGTTAATTTTTTGGATTTTTGACACCGTGAGGGCAGCAATCTCACTGTTTCTGGTGTGTGGCTCCCACCCAGCGCAGTACGTGTGACAAGTGGGCCTGGAGGCAGAGACGTCACTTTCAAGCGGGCCACTGCGCGGTGGCACCTGAGGAGGTCTGCTCTTCCCCATCCATGTCCATTTTGTAGTGACTGTTGCGATTTAGGGAACTTAATTCATTTTCTGTAAAGTTTGTGTTTGACATTTGAAGTTGTATTTTTTTTTAGCGGTTTTGAACTTTTTTCTTGTACTTCCTACTGTCTTCGAGATCCAGTCAATAATGGCCATCAGATTGGGGTGGGTTGAGAGTGGCCATGAAAAGGGTGGGAGGGTTGAGGGGGGCAATCGTCTCTGACAGTCCTAAAAAGCTTAAAATGACTGCAGTGGCTGATTGTGAGACAACGGTGAGTTGCGACCCCAAAGTCACCAACTCACAATCCAGAAGTTTAAGAAACTAAGCGTTAGTGAATTAAAACAGAATTGTTTAAGCTTTGTTAATATTATTTTTTATAAATCTGGCATATTTTTGTCCGCTCGTTTAAGTCTTTTCGATTAACGGTAACTTTTTTATTAATGTGATTTTTGCTTTTATTTTCATCATAGAAATGATCAGTTATTAGTAATTATTTTGCACCGTTTTCATCAACAGTTTGTTTTTTCATGGGTGCTGCCTTGCTGTAAAACTGTTGTCACGACAGGTCGGCAGTCGCTATGGTCTGTGTCCTCGATGTTACATCGCTGATGTCATCGACATGATGGTTCATGAAGTGGTGCCTTGGTGATGTCAGCCATGTCGTTTCTGATTTCTTACTCTCTGAGTTTACAGATTTCAGAGAAGATCCTGTCTTGGTGTGTCTGCCAGTTGTGCTGCTGCGGCGCTCTCTTTGATTCTCTTACTACGATTATTGGCTTTAGATTTGGGTGTTTGGTTTTGACTTTCTGCTTGTTTGTTTCCTCTCCTGGTCGTTCCTTTTCAATCACTTGCTAGCTTTTCTTGTGCTAAGGTAACAGATTGCATTGGACTCCATTTTGTTGAGACACTGCTATGATGTGGGGGTAGGGGGCGTGGTCATGGAAATCACATGGGATGACATCATCAGCTCGATGTCATGGATGGCAGTTTGTCCAAGAGTGTGCATTCTGTTTCAAAAGACTTCAGTGTGCATTTCTTTTGGTTTTGATTGATTATGGCCACCATTTACGTGATTTATGACACATAACTTTGTGTGCTTTTCTCATCTCCCAGTCCTTTTAAAATAACCTCCCACCTGCATAACATTTGCACAGTAAGGGAAGGGACAAAGACCCTCCCAGGACCTAATAATGGTCAGTTATGCAACTTGCTTAAGTAAATTTGTACATTTCCAGAGTGACAGGTAGCCATCTTCTGTGCCCTCTGCTGCTGTTCTCGTGTTATTTTCTAAGACGATATATTTCTCTCATTTTTCTTAGGTGCTGTTGTAGATGTTGCAGTGAAAACGGAGGACACCGAACATGATGAAGGTAATGACGCGTCCGCCAAAGCTGTGTGTCTTGAGTTGCTGAATGACCCAGTTGGGCTCTTCAGGGGCAGACATTGCAGCTCGTGGCTGTTTGTCCACTTGCAGGGCTACAGAACGGTCACAATGGTCTGACTGGGTCTGCTAGACTGGTTGATTATTGGAAGTTTTCCAGTTCAGGTCTTTACAGGAGGCACGTCATTGACTGGGGGCTCAGAGAATTTACCCCCATGCTGGAGCTAAACACAGACACATCACTGCCCAACAGCACCCCCCAGTGAAGGGAAAGGCACAAAAAGGAAAACTGCTTCTTCTTGTGCTTTACTTCACAATCAGTACGTTTTAAACATACGGCTCTGCACATACAACTGGGCACATTAAGGCCCAATTTCAAACCGTGTGCCCTCGGTCACTAACTGAGACTAATCTGTAGTCGGAGAGGCTAGAAATAGTTAGAATATACCAATTCAATTTAACTTGCCTCCCATAGACTACACTAATATTTAGGCAAACATTCAATATAACTTAAATAACTACAGTCATATGAAAAAGTTTGGGAACCCCTCTTAATTCTTTGGATTTTTGTTTATCATTGGCTGATCTTACAAAGTAGCAACTTCCTTTTAATATGTGACATGTCTTATGGAAACAGTAGTATTTCAGCAGTGACATTAAGTTTATTGGATTAACAGAAAATATGCAATATGCATCATAACAAAATTAGACAGGTGCATAAATGTGGGCACCCCGACAGAGATATGACATCAATACATAGCTGAGCCTCCTTTTGCAAATATAACGGCCTCTAGACGCCTCCTGTAGCCTTTGAGGAGTGTCTGGATTCTGTATGGAGGTATTTTTGACCATTCTTCCATACAAAATCTCTCCAGTTCAGTTCGATTTGATGGCTGCCAAGCATGGACAGCCTGCTTCAAATCATCCCATAGATTTTCTATGATATTCAAGTCAGTGGACTGTGACGGCCATTCCAGAACATTGTACTTCTCCCTCTGCATGAATGCCTTTGTAGATTTTGAACTGTGTTTTGGGTCATTGTCTTGTTGGAATATTTAACCCCTGTGTAACTTCAACTTTGCTTGAACATTATCTTGAAGAATTTGTTGATATTGGGTTGAATTCATCCGACCCTCGACTTTAACAAGGGCCCCAGTCCCTGAAGTAGCCACACAGCCCCAACAGCATGATGGAACCTCCACCAAATTTGACAGTATTTGACAGTACAGGAGGTGTTTTTCTTGAAATGCGGTGCTCTTCTTCCGCCATTCAAAGCACTTTTTGTTATGACCAAATAACTCAATCTTTGTCACATCAGTCCAAAGCACTCTGCTCCAAAATGAATCTGGCTTGTCTAAATGAGCATTTGCATACAACAAGCGACTCTGTTTGTGGAGTGAGTGCAGAAAGGGCTTCTTTCTCATCACCCTGCCATTACGATGTTCTTTGTGCAAATTGCGCTGAATTGTAGAACGATGTACAGATACACCATCTGGAGCAAGATGTTCTTGCAGGTCTTTGGAGGTGATTTGTGGGTTGTCTGTAATCATTCTCATAATCCTGCGCATATGCCACTCCTGGATTTCTCTTGGCCTGCCAGACCTGCTGAGTTTAACAGCAACTGTGCCTGTGGCCTTCCATTTCCTGATTATATTCCTTACAGTTGAAACTGGCAGTTTAAACCTCTGAGATGGCTTTTTGTAGCCTTTCCCTAAACTAGGAGACTCAACAATCTTTGTTTTCAGAACTTTTGAGAGTTGCTTTGAGCATCCCATGCTGTCTGTCACTCTTCAGAGGAGAGTCAAAGGGAAGCACAACTTGCAATTGACCACCTTAAATGCCTTTTTTCATGACCGGACACACCTGTCTTTGAAGTTCAAGGCTTAACAAGCTAATCCAACCAATTTGTTGTTGTAAGCAATCAGTGTTGAGCAGTGACATGTATTAAAATCAGCAAAATTACAAGGGGACCCACATTTTTGCACAGCCAGTTTTTCACATTTGATTTAATTTCATACAACTAAATACTGCTTCACTAAAAATTTTTGTTTGGAAAACACCCCAGTGCTCCGATGTTCCTAGGAAATGAAAGACATACCACTGTTATCTTTTATGTTGAAAGGAGAGGAAATTATTATGCAGGTGAGAGGGGTTCCCAAACTTTTTCATATGACTGTAGCAAATGGCTCTTACACCCAGGTTTCTGTTATTGCTATAATATCATAATTCAACTCCAACTTGTTTTATGTTTGATACTTCTAGCATTAAGACAAGCTGTTTTTATTGTGTTACTTGTTTTACTTTTGAACTTAACCTTTGGGTTAGAGTTTATATTGCCATGCATAGTAGTTTTGACGCCGTTGTTCATCCTCTCAGGTACAGTTCTAAACCTGGCCTGTCTTAAACTTCCTGCCCCCCAATCCTCGACTAACCTGCTCATACACCTCTGGTTCAAGTGTAACCCATCTGCTCCAAAAGAAAGGCCCCATAAACCTCTCTATTCTTCTAGATTTGAACCACTGCCCTCATTTGCAAAATCTGGCTTTGGTTTACTAAATTGCTCATCTCTTTTTGTTAAGTTTAAATGATTTCACTTAAATTATTAAAATTATGTAATTAATAGAATAAAGAAGTACTGCAGTTATTGAACACATAAGCTCCTGTAATACTGTAACCCTCGACTGCATCCTGTGTGTCTTTCTTTGAAGTTATTAAACTTTAATTTTTCTCCACTCTTAACCATATTTCTTCCTTACTTTGACGCCCTCTGACTACACCCCTTGTATTTCTTCGCTTTATTGAACTGTTACTGTGTCGCCCTCTTAACTCTGCTAGCTTTCCTGATCGTTAAGAACCGCTCTGCCAAGTAACATTTCTTACACCCTTCGTTCGTCCTACTAAGAAAACTCGCTTGCTGACTATCAGTTGCTAGTTAATACCTTATTGTCATTGTCTACGTCTAGATGTCTTGTTTATATTCCGTGGATCCCCTCTCTTAACCCCTTTCAAGTCAACCTCCTAACTTACTTCTTAAGGAATGAATGTGTACGGCCTCACTTTGTACTGGTGCTAACGATATACTGGGTCAGTGTTCCAGCCAGTTATTCTTTATATGAATTGCTGTTACCTTAAACTCTTCAACGCTATGTCACCATTTATTTACTTATGGATTTGTCAGTTTCAGCTGCCACTTTCTTCCTTGCATCACCTCACCTCACCAATGCTAGTTTTGAGTACAAGTAATAATAAACTTTCCCAACGTTTCTCCAAACATGTAGATTTAAAAAAAAAAAAAAAAAAAAAAACACCGTACTAAAGGGATTGCCGCATGGCTCCTTAGCAGCATCCAAAAAGCAAAATGTGTATTTTAATGAACTCTTTATCTCTTTACGCAGCAGTAACACAAGGATGTAAATCATCAGCACGTCTCAGTCTCCAACCTCCTTTCCTCTCCAGCTTCTCTCAGTCCCACTTACCCACTCAATGGCAGCAGAACACTGTTCCAAGTGTTATTTGAGCTTAATGCTGTAAAGCACCCAGAGTGTGGTGCAGTAATAACCGTAATTTTGCAGAATTCCGAGCCCAAGTCACTCTCGGGGTTAACACCGAGATGTGCCCCCTTTCTGTCACTCCTGTGCCTTGCAGTCATTTGAAGGCTCGAGGGCCAGCGGTAAGCGTCTGCATGTGTGCTTTACAAAGCTGTCAATCCTTCTGTCTTGCAGACATGAACACTCAGGTGGAGGAGTCACAGGAAATGCAAGTAGAAAGCAATCCTTCCAAAGGTAAGAGAGTTAACTTGCTCACGGCAGTGGAGGTGCCTCCCCCGGTTAAAATAAGAATGTCCTCTCATTTTTGATGGTTCTGCTTTTTCTCCTTCAGATGAGACGGAAGAAATGAGTTCGTGACTCAGCAGTGAGCGAGTGAAGACAATCAGACGCTTTCTTCTGGAAGGCACTCACGTCACACCGAATGTTTGCCTCGGAGAGATTCATGTCACTGGCTGGGGGAGCAGATTAGGGGATGATTTCTTCTCGTACATATCATGATTTTTTTTAAATTGGTTTCCTGCCAGCGGGTCGACGTCGCCCGCTTTGCTTTACTCGCTCGCTTGCTCGCTCTCGGTATTATTCTTTGGGTAACTGGTGACTCTTGTGTTTAATGGTGCATTTTGAGAGTGCAGTCGTAATTCCCTGTCGCTTGTTTCTGTTAGACGTGCGCACGCCAAGCACATGAAATCTACTTTGTTGAGCGCGCTCGCCTCGGCCCACTTGTGGCATGGGGTGCGCTCCTTGACTTTCTTTAATTTTTGT
This sequence comes from Polypterus bichir lapradei, assembly GCA_026402145.1. Taxonomy (NCBI): domain Eukaryota; kingdom Metazoa; phylum Chordata; class Cladistia; order Polypteriformes; family Polypteridae; genus Polypterus; species Polypterus bichir. The sequence continues at coordinate 26,264,662 of JANRMT010061414.1, forward strand.
CATTTTTTTGTGGGAAATCATGGCAGACGAAAACTGTAAGAAGAGCAGAAATTGTGGCGCCCATTCCCACCTGGCTCCGATTCAATCGGGCTGGGAATTTCGCTGCATGCTCACTTTGCGTTTATCCGGTTGAATTTTGCTTTGGGTAGCTTTTATGTTCTTTTTTTTTCTTTTCTCATGACTTGCCTTATCTGCCTTTAACTACTGGGACGCTGGAAACTAAATAAAGTGAAATAAAGAGACGGTGAAGACATAGATGTGACATTCAGTTCTTGTGACCGGGATATGCGCTGATGTGGTTAGTTAAGTCGTGCAAAGGTTTCTGATTTTATCTGTGCTGCACATCAGACATTTATATAGAGAAGTTACGCCTTCACGAAAGTACGAACAAATGTGATTCCAGGCTCTCGCTTGTCCTCTCCTCTCGTAGTCATTTCAGTGCCTGAGCCATACCACAGAGCACCCACCACCCATCATGCACTGCTGCTGTCCTTTAAGGGTGAGAATCTTTAATAGCATAAGCACCAAGTGCCTGGGGTGTAAACTGACTAACCCCAGGGGGCAATCGAGGCTTGGGCCGCATGATTCAGCCTGTGTTTGGGGTCCAGCCTGTTGCTGTGCTCTGATTTAATGTAACTCGACTTGTTCATCCAGCACGAGACACAAGCAAACCACTCTGCCATGGCAGGCTTGTGTGACAACTTTGTAACAAGCACCTGTCAAGATGCAACTGGAGCTGCAGAGCAGCATCTGTGACATCTGAATTGAGAAGTGAGGATAAGGGTGCAGTAGAGGTAGACATGATGCAGACAAAGGGGAACAACATCCAAAGTGTCCCTCTGGACTCCTGGGGTATGAAGTTGGGTCTGCACCACACATGGAGTCTACAAAAACAGTCCAGCCAAAGGAACTGGAGCAAGTGAGTGACCATGCTTCTGACCGCGAGGGCTCAGTGGGCTCACTTCGCTTGTGTTAATATTTTAATGCCAAGGCTCCCTGGGACAGTCAAGTGGCCTGATGTTTTAGCACAGCCCCCACCTGACCTCACAGTCCTAAACTTCTGGAGGGTCTCTACAAAGCAAAGCCTCATGGGACGATCAGGGTTGAAAGATAAGTTGAAGCAGCATGCAGGTCACTCACTGGCACCCGGCCACAACATTGACCTGTGCCAAATAGTGAATGAGTCAGCTGTGAGCACTCGTGTGTTAGATACGTGAAATGATGGAGAAAGTCGACCCAGGGTGATGAATCACCTCTGGTCACTTCACAGTTTGGTCTAATGAAGTGCTGGACACAAGTGGTGTTCAGTTCAAATAAAACAGGAAACTACATCAACTTTTTTTAATTAGGCCCTTATTAATTAATACATTGAAAAGTACAAGTATATTAAGATGTAATAGATCCAGCTTGCAGTGCAAACAGAAAGAACTGCCAGTAGCTGAGTGGTCAGCCAGCCCCTCTCTAGGCACAGTGAAGATGCGTATCGATGATAGACAGTGGCCATTGCCACGGGGCACAGAGAAGAGTGGGACAATGAGAAGGACTCAGTAAGAGCCAATCGCGGTGCTCGACACAGTCGGCCTCACACCGGCTGCTTGAGTCGAGAGGCTCGTCCAATGAGGCCTTTCTCACATTATCGGGATTGTGGGGGCGCTAAGCTGTTTGCGTCGTAATAGATTTGTCGAAGTGTGTCCCGACTGGAAACCAATGCAGCGATTTAAGAATCTCAATAACTGCCGTGATTTGAGTGAACGTTTAATTAGAAGGCCTGACATTCAAGAGTTACATAACCCGTCTTAATTCTGCAGCATTTCAAACGAGGAGAAATGGGCTGCCAAGAGGAGAAGGCCGCCACCACCTGATAACACTGACGCTTGGCCTGCGTTCAAACCCAGCAGGTCCAGTTTGCTTTACCCATCTTAGAGTTGCACCCAAATTCAGCTTCAGTTTTTACAGCACTTTAAAGGTACACGATTTTTGCTCATTTACCTATTTTATCTAAATAATATAATATCATGGTGTTTAGTATTGTATTATTTACATGAATGGAGGTTTAATTTGGGTCTCACAATGACATCTCCTAATGGCAACATGCAGAGACCTGGTGGTAGCACCTAACCCGAGAGACCCCCGTGTCTGGCTCTCAGACTTGGGGGTGATGATTTTATAAACGTGCCATAAATCGTCTAAGAATTGGCAATTCCAGCGTTGGCAAAGCTGTTTCTGGGCCGCAGCCTTGGCGAGGCTCACACTGGAATTTCTCATGACGGCCTTTCAGGGAAGGCCAAAGTTCTAATTGTCAATAAAACATCGCAAAGAAAAGGTAAGTTTGAAACAGTCCTGTAATTGTAAATAAAGTTCTGGTCTAACTCTGATCTTTTAAGACAAAGTCTAACAACAGACGTGTAGAAAACGAGTCACAGGTGGAGTCTTCATTTTCGGAGTCCAGTTCCTGCGACCCGTGTGGGGCTCCAGGACTACTCGATCAGGATGTGTGGATGACTCCGCCACTTGGTTTGTTATTAAAGACCTCACATGTGACCTTCTGCATGTAAGGACTGGAGTCGGGCACAGGGTGGCGTGGGGTAGGCGGGCACATCATTTGCTGTCTGCAGTTCAGTTATGCTGTGACAGAGAAGACAGATTTGGTTGTTGATTTATCTTGTCCACTGCTGACATAAACAGGCCATCGCTTAACCAGCCCACTTAAAATGAGTGCCACGCTGAACACTTCGTGCCCATGAGTCGGGTGTTTTAGAAGGAAACTCCTGGAGGGCCACATCACATTTGGAGACGCCCTGCAGTGTGTGTGTGTGTGTGTGTGTGTGAGCCACTGCACTGCTTCAATCCTGGTGTGAGCTCTGATTTCCATAAATGTATTATTATGTCTTCTCTGATTGTACTCCTGGTTATCTACATATGGAGCCTGAGGTTTTGGAATATTTGGTTAGAAATGGAGAACGAGAAGAGGACCACGAGAAGAAACAAAGTCAAAACCAAAAGTGACTCGCAACCTTAATTACGACCCCAACGCCTAATCGCTAACCAGAAATCAAAGTCAGAGAGGAAACAGTAAGAAGAAGAAGAAGGGGGTGACCCCTTGGAAAATCGCAGCTGACAGACCGACAGGAGTAATGACGATTTCTTAAACACTTCACAAACCACACACGACCCACTCCTGTTAAACACGTCACACGGCAAACCACAGCCCCACAGATTAGGAGACTGGGCCACCACTGGAAGGTCACCTGGTCACTGCATAGTCTTTCACTTGGACTGCGTCTTACTGACACAGTCTGGCCAGTTCTCTCTGCATGATCACTGGATACTAATGATACTGATTTACATCAAGCTAACCCTAAAAATTTTGGTGAGATGGTTGGGTGGTACGGCTTGTCCTGGCCCCACGTTGGGTGCTGTACCTCTCACAACAGTCAGGAGCAGCCTGACATTTTAAACAACTGACTGTGGGCCCGACGACCAAAGCGCATGCAATGTACAGTCTGACATGTCATAGGACCACTCAAAAATAAGCAGAGCACAGACGGAACCTCAGACTTACAGAAACATCAACGTATGTGTTACAACACTCAAAATGAACACACAGAAGACAAACCGTACCCCGTTTACAATGGAAATTACTGTTACAGTCCTTAAAATGATATCACAGACATACTGAGGTGCAGAGTAACAGTCGTGAAAACTTCACAAACTTCACCACACAAAGCCCACTCTCAAAAGTTCTGAATGTCTCACCTCAGCAGCTTCAGGCACGCCCTGGATGGCCTCCATCTTCTCTTGGAGACAAGGGAGCTTGCAGTCCTGGTGGGATCTACCACTGGAAATGGATGAGGGGCTCACCAGTCCTCTCCCAACTCCAAAATGTGCAGCTGGAGCAGACGTCACAGGCTCTGGTTCTCGGCAGCGGATATTTCACTGTGTCCGAGAGCAAAGTGTGAGCCCATCGGTTACACCAGGACTGGTTCTGTCATCATTGTGGCTTTGACGACCTTTCCACTTTGGAATCCCAGCACTGAACCTCATCCATCCCTCAAAATCCTAAACCAAAATAGCGAGAAAAATCCCAGTTAGAATTCAGAAAATCAACTAACCCTTCAAAATATCCTCTCATGAGATCTCGTCAGACCAAAGATATTTAAAGTTTGGTGTGTGTCATCTGTGATCTTCTGACCTGGCCTGGTCTGGGCTGACTTGGGGGGTCCAGCTCCTCAACTTCACTGGCGTCTGTCCTGGACTCAGGCTTTGTGGACCCAACTAGGCCGAGCCCCCACTATATAACATGCAAACCAAAAAACGTTCCAAGTTTGGGGGGACCTCACACAACAAATGGTGGAAAGGTGACCACGTAATACAACTTCTCAAAAATCAAAGGTAATGCAATCTGTGGCACCACAACGAGAATGCATTGAAAGAAATGACATTTAACTGATGGCAGTACATGAAGCAACTTTTTCTTACCTTGGAAAAATGAAGAGTCTTGCTTGTTGGGGTGGGCTGTATTTTAATATGAGGATGAGATGAACAGGATTGTCAGAAGAGTCCTGGATTGGTCTTTGTGAAGGGTGAAGCAGAACAACGCAGTCCAATGGGGATGGTGTGTGTAAAGCAAGACAGACAGACACTCAGAGAGACACAGACTGAGACACTCAGACAGACACACACAGAGAGATGCAGACACTCGGACAGACAGAGACGCAGACACTCAGAGAGACAGACAGATGCACACACACAGACAGACTGACGCACTCGGACACACACACACACAGAGACACTCAGACAGACGCACTCAGACACTCGGACGCCATCAGATGTGTGCCATTTGTGTCTTATTGAATTGTACTCAGTGGTGTCCTGGTCATATCCTTCTATTCAGATCATTAATATTCTGTTGACAGTTTATTTGAAATGTTGTTATATTCTCCATATATATTTATAAATATTTGTGTTTTACTTCCATTATGTTTTGGGGTCAATTAACTATTTATGGCTCAATAAATTCATATAGTGAGACAGTGTTGGAAGTAAGCAGCGTTGTAAACCTGAAGCAGCATATAATGTGACGTATCCCAGGATGCCCTTCTCCCCCAAACCAGCCATTATGCTTTATATAAGGAAGGGCTGCCAGAGTTACTGGGGGTGACCAGTGGAGCAGACGTGAAAGAAGCCAGAAAAGCAAACCCTAAAGACCACCTTTCATTCAGAACTCAATAAGTCAAGAATTCAGAAGCAAAAGTCAGGAGCCGGGATACATAAAGACCACTACGTAACACACACACACACACAAGGTGCCATCGTCTTAGACAGTGCACAGACGTGGCTCATGTCTGTAACACACACATCTTTATAACGCTACGCCGGTGATGTCAATCACATCACTTCCCACCCAACTGACAACACATCATGATGACAGCGGTGCACATACAATCCAATACAACACAATTTATTTTTGTATAGCCCAAAATCACATAAGAAGTGCCACAATGTGCTTTAACAGGCCCTGCCTCATGACAGCCCCCCAGCCTTGACCCTCTAAGAAGAAAAGAAAAAACACCCAAAAAAAACCCTTGTAGGGAAAAAATGGAAGAAACCTCTGGAAAGGCAGTTCAAAGAGAGACCCCTCTCCAGGTAGGTTGGACGTGCAGTGGGGGTCAATACAATACAATACACAGAACAGGACACAAGTAATCCTCAACACAGTATAAACATAAAAATATGACAAGTACAGAGCAGAAGTTAACAGTAGATGATATCACATAATATGATTTGGAAATGAATCTTTAATATTTCCTAAAATGAAACCCACCATGAGGAAGGGGCTTCAGAGAAATGTTCAGCAATTTCCAAACATCCCAAAATCACGAGCCCCTCTCTGTGTGGTGGTCTCGATCGAATCACTTCCAGGGTATCTACAGTTTTTGTTTTTATTCATCGCCCGCTGTGGTTTTGAGGCCATTTGGCTGGCGTCAGGCGCTTTCCCTCGGCCGTGGCGCTAATCCATCGACGTAACTAATTAGTTGACAGACAAACTTTCCAAGGAAAAGGTCTTTAAACAAAGAAAAAAGAAGCTACATTTTGTTTTAAGAATTACAGCTTTCTATCGCACTTCGTCTGATTGTGGTCTCAGAAGGGTATGGACCGTCCAAGAGAGACCACCCACGTCTGTCTATGGTATATGCTGTGGTAGAAATGGGCCATTGCAAGTCAGGTGCTGCTCATAGCCGCAGCCCACCAGCCGCCCCCCCTCACTTGACACTGTAAATGCAGAATGGGGGGACTGGGCACCCTTCAGAATCTCGACTGCAATGAGACCCCCTAGTAGCCAAGAAGACCGAGTGTCATACAAGGCCAACTCCCCTCAGGAGCTTTTCCTGCAATGTGTAACATGACGGGCTTGCTGAGACCCCACTCTTTTTGAAAGATACTCAGACTTCGGCTTTATGTGTCACTGAAAGACGGCACCATATTTACAGCACTGGGGCATTGGCATCCCCACACTGACCACCGGGCCCTCACCTAACCCTCTTCCAGCAGCAACCCAAGCTTCTTCTGGAAGGTCCTCCCTCCAAGTACTGGCTGGGCCTGAAGGTGCTGGATGACCAATTCTGAAGCGCAGGTGGCATGGCTGCTGACCAGTCTTCGCTGTAAGGTGCCCCCAGCGACCAAAAACGACTTTATGAGTTTGGCCTCCCCCAATCTGTCCCCTGAAGTTCCTCACACGGTTTAAGCCCACTGTAGTCGTTGGCCCCGGTGACAAAGGAGCAGAACTGACACCATTCAGCAGCCCCCCTAGTGACCTTAGGGTTAGCGTGGCCTCTAGTGGCTGTCAGAGAAACCAAGGGTCCTGCCTACTGTGCCATACATGGTGTTGTGAGTCCAGCTTGCTGACACCCTTGAGGAATGGTAACTGCTGCCCGCTGTTGGCCAAAAGGGGCTCAAGTGATTTGCCCAATTCTGCCTACACCAGCCCTGAGGAGTGGCCCCTGAACATTTGAACCTCGGGTGCCAGGCTAACTGGAGCGGCACACAAGGAGACGGTGAAGTCTGCCATCCTCAGGCTCGTCTCAGGCTGATGTCCCGTCAGGTCACATAGCCACGCCCTTAGCAACGCGAGCGGCACAAGCGACTCTTCAATTAACGGAGCGGGCGGCGTGCAGCCGTCTGACATTATTTTGCACTTCCTCGATACATTTCTATTACCCCTGAGACGGTGGTCTGCGTTCCATTTGCTGGCCTGCCACTCACACGTCTCGCCTGAGACAGTCATTGGCCCACCTGGTGCCCTGGCCCCTGCACTCCCAGTAGGGGGCGTCAGTCTCCAGCACGGCCCCCTCATGCGTTACGCCGAGTCTACGCTCCTCGCTGCTCCCGTCAAAGCACACATTAATAAGAACGTCTTCCTTGTAAATCCTAATTAGAGGCTGACATTTGGAGTAACAGAATGAGTTTATTAAAATTTGCTATTATGCCGTATTTAATTGGATGTAATATGCGGAGAAAATTGAAAACTGAAGTTAATTGTTCCAATTATTAAAATGGTCTCGGTTAGTGATTACTCGCTCACTTTCATCAGTTCATAACAAAGCTGCTCGAGCCGCGGAGATGACGAACTCGACAAGAGCCGAGACAATCGACACCGGCGTGCGTGCAACGGGCCCTCTACCTGCAGGCGGACCACCGCAAACTGTGGCCCGAGGAGACAGCCCACCAAGTGACACCCAAAGCCCTGCACAAGATGGCAGCTCATCAAAGGCTTTTGACCACAGCCTCGTCGACTTTACTTTCAGAGTCACTTCGTCACACGCCCGGTGAAATGCAATTCTAAAAAAGCACAGAGTCGCATGAAGTGACACCAGCATGGAATTCTAAGAAGCAAAGTTGTTTGGGTGAGTAATTCCTGTGGAAATGCAACATATATTGAAGTGAGCCCCTGGGAACAAAGGAGATGCAGACCCCTGTCACAGCATACTAATGTGCATCTTAGCACCGAGAGGAGGGAGCGGCGCAAAGCTGGAGACTCCGACCCGCAGAATTGGGAAGGCGGCACCTCGTGACTCGTGGAGGTCAGCCTTCTGCTCCTCAAGGGCGACATCCATTTTCGATCTGCCGCCTCGATTACACATTCACATTGGAAAAGCGTTCAAAGGAGCGAAGAAGTGCGAGAGAGAGTGGCAAGAAGAGCAGGGAGAGGGGAAAGGCAGAGAGCCGAGGTGCACGTGAAAGGCGCTATACACACGAGGGCATTCTGGAAATGAACCAAAATACAAGAGTTAGGCAGACAGGAAAGGCGCCATATCACCGATCATTGACTGTAATGGGCATGAAGACCCCTTTAGTAAAGATAAATTAAAGTGGCACTATGTAAGTGACGTCCAGAAACAGATAGGCATGAATGGCACTGCAGAACAGAGACAGGTGAAAGGCACTATATAATAAAAACATTCAAGCAAGATGGGTAAAAGACAGAATATGATGGATAGAGAGATGAAAGACAACATATAATCAATAGACAGACAGATGTGAAAGGCACTATATAACACACTAACAGATGTGAAAGGCACTATATAACAGATACGGTAGACAGAGTACATAACAGACAGATGTGAAAGGCACTATATAACAGACGGCCCCCTTCTGATGTTCTGTAAAGTGAAGATCCACAGGTTGACTTACAGTGATGGTGTTCCTCACTTTCTGCTCTCCTATGCCCACTGCCGCCGGACCCCAAGTGCTGGACTTCGCTCTGCTCCGCTCTCTGAAGGACCCTCGTTTCTCCCACTTTGCTTTGTGTGTGTCGTGGTCCCTCTCGATTCCTCATCGTTGATTTCGAAGTGCTGCCCTGCTGACGTCGAGGTTGTGTTTGTGTTTTTCACTGTTGGACACACAGAGGGCCTTCTTACGGGTTTCACTGGTAAATATTTAAAACATGAAATAAATAACAGCATGATGACGTTAATTCTACAAGCAAATTCCCCTTTGGCAAGGATGAGAGGAGCAGGTCGAAGAACAAGCGGCTATGAGGCGAGAGGAGGGTGGCATCCCTGGCACACCCTCATTGTTTCTTCCCACTCGTTTCTCAGTGTGCGTCCGTCTGGTTTGAAATGCCACACGCTGTGCTAAATCATTTTTTCCCTCTAAAAAGGTAACACTTGAGCCTGACGTGATGTGGCCCGCTGGCGCAGGTTTGCTCACACTGTGACCCCGAGCCCGTCTCTCAGCCTGCTGTTGGCCTGTTTGTACACAGATGTCCTGCGGTGGCCATGACAGGCTCTGTTTGCTTGGTTGTGACACATAGCTGGCCAGCAGATCCCACCAGTGGTCTGACAGGTTTGGCTGCAGGACACTCGGGTTTCTAAAACGCCTCAGAAGGCTTCTGAATTTAGGAGGTGGCCTCCAGTTTGCCGTCTTCGCTTGCTTTCGGGGCTGGTGCAGCATGAACTCTACGGCCGGCTGTCGCTTCCTTCTACGTGAGACTTAAAGGGCAGAGGAGAGCAAACCGACGTTACGAAAATGAATGGAATGACGACGATGAGAGCCGTTTAACAAGCAAGGGATCGTAACCAGACGGCTAACAGCGAGGTCACCAAACCCAAAACGTACCCCAAAAAGCACACCGTATGTACTCACGGATAAGTCAGGGCTTGATTTTTCCGTATAATTTCTGGTATTTTATAATGTCGGTCGTATAAGTCAAATGCGGAAAACTCACACTATTGGTACAAGGGATTGTGATATGCTAACGCCCGCCTGAGAGTAACCACGGCGCACACGGCCTTTTTGTTTTCTATGCATTGTGCCTACGTGACCACACGGTAATACCCAAACAATTCCGAAGCGACGTTTGCACTGTTTTGTGTTTTTTGTATCTCACACCATCATACACTTTTATTGTAAGAGCATCCCTCATCTATGATGGAGCGTTCGAGAAGAAGAAAATATGAAGCTGATTTTAAATTAAACGTCATTGAAGTAGCGAAAGAAATTGGTAACTGCGCTGCTGCAACAAAATTCGATGTGTCAGAGGAACTGATGTGAGATCGGAGGAGGCAGGAAGATGTCGTATTTTTGAACGGGCGTATAAGTCGGCGTCTGATTTTATGATCGATTTTTCAGGTTTTAAGACCCGACTTGTACCCGAGTATACATGGTAATCAAAATCATGGTAATCTTTTAAATGAAAGAAAAGGAGCAGTAGGAATCGTACAGTGTACAGCGTCACACATCTGCGGCACTCACAGACATGAAACAGCAACGACCAAAAAGTAAGCAAAAAGAAGGATGAACAGTTTAAACAGGTAGGCAGGCAGGCTGGCTCAGGTGACATTACGCGACTTTGCCAGTGAATTTCAGCCCTTAATATTAGTGAGTCCTGTGAAGCCCGGTGGCACACTGCCGCCAGTCCAGGACTCGCTCTGATAAATTCTAGCAGGTTGCACTCGGCTCCTCCAGAAGTACAAAACATAGAACGCCGTGGCGAGGAATAAGGAGTACGGCGGCTTTGGACCTCACAAAGAGTCTGTCTGACGTTAACCCTGCGTACAGCACCGGCTCCGTCAGGCAGCACTTCATTGGCAGGTCCGCGCTGGGAGGTCAGCATTAGGCTGGTGCCCAACGGCGAGATCTGACAAACCCGACGACTTGAATACACAGAATGTGACATTAGCTTCATATCCATATGCAAATGAAAAAAAAATATAAACACAGTGGGGGGAAAAAAACATGAGGAATCATTACAGTTACATCCAAGATGGAGGATGGAGGCATTTCAGGAGACGTTTCACAAATGGGACAGTTACGTTTTGAGAGAACCTATGGACCAGCAGTAACAACTGCTGAGGATTAATCTAAGACTTGCCTCCCAGCACCAGAGTAGTCGGCAGGATTCGGTGTAAAGAGGCCGAGCTGCTCCTCCTGGGCTCATCGTAACAGCATCGTCTCTTCTGGTCCATTCTGGCAGAACGTTCTACCGTTTACAGATGAGGGTTGCTTCACGCTCTTCATTCCAGCGGATTTCTACCCAAGTCCAGGGGGAATGTCATTTAGAGCAGTCATCAGTTCAGCATTTGGCATGGCAATGTTATGGGCGTAATTAGGGAACTGGCTCTGCGCTCCTCTGCGCCTTGCCGTTTCTTGTCAGGCCACGTGCATTTGACGATATTAGGTTCCTAATTGCATTTTGCTTCACACCATCTATTCCTATTAAAATAATTAATAGGCAAAGAGAGAAAATTGCATGTTGTGAAATAAACAAACATGTGGCCGCGATCCTGAGCAGCTGTGAAGTGTCTGTCGCAGCTCACAGGCTCACGCCAGGGCGTTGGTGAGGCCTCAGAGACCCAGTGGCAAGTAACTGGCTTGTTCGTGCAGGCAGTGGCATCAGCTGGCGACGCTGGGAGTGAAGACCGATGAGAGACGTTATCAACCATCAGTCGAGGAGCTTGGCATTCACCAGCTTTACTGATGGGTAACTCAACGGCTGTGGCAGGAGGTCCGTCTCGAGAGACTAACAGAAGGAAGAATCGGAGCACTGAGCATGAAGGGGGCCAAGCAGGATGGCACCACCAGCTAGGCAGTGCCAACAGACTGACACGATTCCTCACTTTTGAATGTCGTCACGAGTCTCACGGGTAACGTGCCCCCTAGGAGGAAGAGAGGACCTGTCCAGTCCTAATTCCAGAGGTCACCTGAGGGGTCACTCTTTCACTGTCCCAAACATCGCCTGGTGTCCACTCTTGATCCTAGACATCAGTCCCATTAAACCTGGTGCCAGGCTTGAGTCACAGAGGTCAGGGCAAACTTTTAGTGCCTTGCTACAGTTCAGAGGTCAAGTGGTGTCCAGTTCTTGGTGTCGAGCTGTCCACATGCAGCAGGGCTTCGTCCTGAAGGTCAGCAACCTCAATGTACTTTTGAAGCAGTGGTCAACGCGAGAGCCTCCTCCTCGGCTGCACTTTGGGGTCTCACAGGTCAGTCAACTGAAAGCCTTAGTTACATGGACAGGTTGTGTGTCCTCAGAGCAGATGGACCACTGGATTAGGACTGCAGTGTACAGCTGGCACCAGTGTTTGTTCCCAGGGGGTGCTCACTTGAAGGCCTCAGTGCCTGGCACTGGACTTGGTCCCAGCTGGTATGGGCAGCAGTTTCCTGGTCTCCTCACTCCGAGGTCAGCACCACTGGCCAGTCCTGGCACAATGAAGGGGTCAGCCAGCACTTATTCTCGTTTTAATGATTTGTGTCAGTCCGCTGATCCTTCGCCTGTGCGGACCGGATTGACTCTTCCTGGCTCTTGTCCTGGTGCCACCGGAGATCAGCCATCCCCTGGGGTCCGATCATTAAAGCCTGTATAGACACATAAAGAGGCTTGAAACGGGAGGGTGCAGCTTGCCACGCAAACGCTGGGATTTACAAAAGAAAACTTGACGGGAGGTAACTCTGAGCCGTGCGCACGCGACATTTTGGAGGAACGACGAGATGCTTGGTCAAGTAGGGAAATGCAGCCACAGCAGCTAAATGGCGACTCGGGGACAGACATGGCATTTCGTATCCCTGAGCCGTTAGCATAACGTGCATTGACGTGGCAGACACTGAAGGGCCGGATACGACGCCCAGATTGCACTGCAGCTCCCTTTAAGAGGGTCAATGCGGCGTTTTTGCACTCGAGGACCGTTTTCGTTTTTTCGTCAGTTAACATCACTTCTCAGGGCACTGGCTGACAGGTCCGGAATCTCTCTGCCAAGCTTCACTCCGTCATGCCCGCTGTGCTGGGCGCTACATCCAGCTTTTGTGTGGCAGTGTCGCAGCACTTTAAGGGCACCTCGTGAGAGTGAAGCCATACGCAGTGACATTCCACTACCGACACACAAGTCAAATGGGATGTCTAGCGAGACGAGACTCACAAACGTCGTGGCTCAGTGGCCTGGTCGGTGACGTGACGTGCAGAACGGCTGGCTGGTAAGCCCTTAGTCATCGTGCATATGAGGCGCTACAACGTTGTGAAGACACCCTGGAATGCAGGAGGGAGGCTGCTCTGCCAGCCAATGAAGTTCTGCATATGCATGAGGTCGATTAGCATAGTCCATGTTTGGTCGTTCCTGACTGCGTTTTAGAAAGAGAAATTCTGGAGCATTGAACTTTACAGATTGGATTTCTTGGCCGCCCTGTGGTGTCTCCATATCTCAGGCCGGAGTCTACGCAGTTTTACAAACGAGACCACCGATTTCAGCCGGAGGGAGGTCAGTTATCGGGTTTGTCCCCAGAGGCTCCTTGGTCAGGCTGGTTCTGTAATGATGTGGCCTCGGTCAGACTGAGTGGACACACCTTGCGGTGGCACGGTCTAATTAGCCTGCTGTCATGCTTGTGTTGTGCCCATGCTGGCTGACCCCCGTCCCTCTGCTGCAGCTTCATTCCCCTCTAATAAGGACACGAGCACTTTTGTCTAAATCCTCACAAAACCGGCTGCGCGCTGCAGGCAACGTTTAATTAAAAAAGGCCGGTAATGAGGTGGCCTTGGTGACCTGCACTTCATTCCGCTCGTGCACATCGTTTAGCCCCTGCTGGCTGGCAGGTAGAGCGAGGAATCAACTACCTGCTGCAGACACGGCCATCTGTTCGGAGGCCGGCAAGCCGAGAAGGCTCCACGCCGTCTCATCGATGTGGCCAGCACTCCATGTGGCCAGCGTGTGAGCTCTCTGGACCGCAGAGGCAGAGGCCTAAATCCTGGAGTCAACTCGAACACAAAGACGACAGCACCACCTGCTGGAGTCCTCTGTGCAAAGCAGCCATCCTTGGAGCTGAAGCAAGCAGAGCAGTGAGGAGGGCTTTGTGAGACACGAATGGCAAACTGCTCGGTGAGACGGGCTGGACGTCAGGCCGTGGGCGGCTCCTTTAACGCCAAGCTGCACAAAGTGCCATGTCCGAGAGGCCAGCTTCACCTGGCATCTATAGATTCTTCCGATGCCCATCTAGGATTGGCATGGGACAGTGGGATTCGTTTCAAGTCAGCTGCACAACAGAAGAGATGGAGACAAGAGGGGCTGTGTATGTGACGCCCCCCTGAACCCACACAAAGTGCGCTGGGCCACTAAGTCAAGCTCATAGAAAATGGTGTGAGGGACATGAAGAAAACGAAGGTCACCGTCCAAGCTCTGCTGCTACTGCAATGGAGAAAAATGTCCATGTAGTCCATTTTGTCTTCACATGGCACATCACTGGACTTGCAAGGAGTGTTGGCGGGCATTTCCCTCTTTTATCATGTTGCCCAGCAGTGGATATGGCAATGGGTGTTGTTTCTTTCCTCTGCATTGCCCAGCTCTTCATATCTTCATGTGGCACATCATTCGACATGCCAGTGTGGACACTGGGCATCTCCTCATTCTTCTCATGGCACAACACCTGACATGCCAGAATCAGTGGGCATTTCACCGTTTCACTGGCTACATTTGCCAGCAGTGGATGTACCACGGTGGTTAGCGTGGGTCTCTGCTTTTCTTCACATCTCATCATTTCAGAAGATGCCAAAGTGGTCAGTGGGCATCTTCTGCCAAAGGAAGTGGTGTGGGGGCTGTAACTGGGCAGCGGTCATGGAGTTATACTCGGGTTGTCCAGCATGTACAGGTCCTCATACGCAGTGCTCTTTAAGGTACCGCCATCCCCTTTAAGGGACATCAAAGTGTTGAACCAAACCCAACATCCACAGGCACAAGGCTGGGAACAACTGAGGTAGGGCACCCAGTCGACCAGTGGGTACAGAGATGTCCACACCAAAGCCTTTAAGAGTGCTAGAGGTGGTCAGGCCAAGGGCTACTTTGCTTTTACTCTTTCAGGCCCGTCGCCTGATCAGCTCCATTAGCTGAGCCACCTGCTGCCTGACATGCACCCCCTCCTGATGCCACAACCACTGCTGTTGGTAATGTGGAGCCAACTGTGCCATCCCGTGCAGGCCCAAGGTGAGACTGGCATTTCTTGAGTCTCTCATTACCATACATTACATTCTCATGCCAAGAAAGCGGCACCCGAGGACGGAACGACGGCTTGTCTGACAAGGCTGACGTGCAAAACCCTGACAGCAGCGAGAAGGAAGGAAAACAGGACAGTGCCGAGCGCAAGGGAACAGATATGGAGCATCGTTCTGTGAAGCACCTTCACGTCGTTAATTTGCTGCTCAAAAATCGCAGGTGAATAAAACTGGAAAGCCTTCAAACGACGCTGCATTTATGGAAGTGAATTGATTAGCATGAATTACCACTGAGATGTAATTGCAGCTCACCAAGTGCGAGACGAGCAGAAGGCCGTGCAGCTCAGACAAGGCTGGGGGACTCGCCCACACCTCGCTCTTCTCCACGTCCTCCTACTCCCACCTGGGCTGCTTTGGCGTCTCACGGATTTCACGTGGGGTCAGTGGTCTGCTTTCAAAGTAACCTCTGAGGCGAGCGTGGGCCCTGCTAGTCAGTCCTTGGGAAGGCCGCATCCACCGGAGCGAAGCGACTCGGGCCAGGGGTGCCGGGGGCAACAGACCACCAAAGTGTAAGGCGGCTGCCACCTGCTGGACGAGAGGATTCGTCTCATGTGAATGCACTCCGTGCTATGGGATATGATTTGCAAATACAGAATAACGCAGCGATGATGATGATGATGATGATGATAATGTAAACGTACACTGACAGGCCAAACCATCATGACCTTCGGCCTAGCACGCCGTTGCTCCTCTGTGTGCTGCCAAACTGCAGGAGTCCTGTGGTATCTGGACGTCGTGAGGACTTGCTGGTCCAACACATCCCACAGACACTCGGCTGGGGATTTGGAGGCCAGGCGACACCCGGAACTTTTCATCATACTCCTCAAACCATTCCTCAACAAACTGGGCAGGGTGGCAGGACACACCATCTTCCTGACAGATGGCACTTCCTTTGGGGGTTACCGTTGCCATGAAGGGATGGTACCAGGTGTGCATCAATGTTTAGGTAGGTGGTCTGCATGAATGTCCCAACCCAGGGTTTCCCAGCAGAACATTGCCCAAAGCATCACACTCCCTTTGCTGATTGGCGCGCGCGCACACACACACACACACACACACACACACCCTGCTATCCTCACAATACAGTAGAAAATGGGATTCATTGGACCAGGTGACCTTCTTCCAGTGATCCATGGTCCAGTTCTAACACTGGCATGGCCACTGTAAGGGGTGGACAGGGGTTAGCATGAGCGCTCTGACTGGCCTGTGGCCACACCGTCACTTATGCACTGTGTGTCCCATATTAAGCTTACCTGTGATTTGCCTCTCAATGGGCCTTCTATTGGCTCTTACCAGATGGGTCAGCCTTCATTGACCACGAGTCCTGGCCTGCCAACACCATGGCAGATGTTTGGGGTTCTTCTCTTCTCTTCTTGGCCCTCACCACAGCTGACCAGAGGACTCCACAAGCCTAGACTTTGGGCCGTAACGATTTGGTCCTTATTAAGGTCACTCAGGTATTTACGCCTGCCCATATTCAACACACCGACTACGAGTTTCTAATGCCAGCTGACCTTGACATCATGAGACAGTCGACGACACTCGCTTCATCTGGGAGTGACCGCAATGTTTAGGCGCATCAGTGGTATACACACATCAAGATAAGGACGCCATTTTAGGTAGGAAGATGGACGTTTTGAGGTAACACTCATTAATCGTGGCATCACAGAGCTTCACCGTACTCTGTACACGTGACAGTAATGACCCGACAAGTCAGGATAAGGTCTTGTCAATGGCAACGTCTCATTCAGGGTGAAATGGAAGAAGCCGAAGTGGCATCCTCTGGGAATTCAAATCCAATCCAACAGAAAGTGCAACAAGGCTGTGAGGAGACCTCCAGAAGAAGCAGGGGATCCTGGGACCTCTGCCCAGAGTAAGTGTCATGGTGTCCCAGGCTGAAAGGGCACAGAGTATAGAAATGAGGGAAGGCTGGAATGAGAACACTTGGGGCACAGGAGCCATTCAGCCCATAATGCTCCAGTAGTCGGGCCACGTTGAGAGTATCCGGACCCTTGAGTGCCAGCTGCCCGCAGTCCGTGCCTAATCCGGTCCTCCTCCTTCAATTGCTCCTAATGAGCCCATTTCCCAGCAGCAGTAGCAGCAGGATGGCAGACACGCCAGTCACGCCAGCCTGCAATGAGGACGACTGTCGCCGGATGGGGAAGAGCGCGACTCTTAATGGCTCCTGTTTCTCCGCTTTGCCTACCTAAATGTTTTTGCATTATTTTCACAGCAGGATGAATTTCAAAGCAGGGGCTTCCACATCCTTGCCGGATGCGGGCGGGTTATGACATGTGTAGCCCCCCCCCCCGAATCCTTCCAATTCCTTCCAGCACAGCGGAAACAAAAAATAAAAAAAAGATTGAAAAAATTGCCCGCCTGTGGCACCTCCCAAGCCTCAGCTGCACAGAGTGGAAGTGGAGGCAATCAGAGATGCGGGGGCTCGGATGAAACAAAGCCCACCTGAGATGCACTGATTTGTTTCTTTTTTAGATTAGCCAGTGGAGTTTGATTTCAATTATGAGTTTTTAAATTTAACTGCTATATACTAAGAATTCAGTTCAATTTTTAATGTGGATGGCACCCGTCTACAAACGCCTTACGATTCAAGAGCAGTCACCATAAGCAGCTCTGGGTACGCGGCAGCAAAGAGCCCGGACAGACAGGGCGAGCAGACCACCAGACGGCCAACACGAGCACAGACAGGGAATCTCCGATTCAAGTGGTGCCCATGTGTGTGAGATGAGTTAGGGCATGGGAACGACACACACAGCCGGGCACGAGATTCAAGCCAAGGGTCCCGGATCTGTGAGGTGGCACTAGGGCGCGACCACCCATACGACGTCAATATAAGGACACTAACAGGATTTAAACGTCACAACAACTTGGAGCAGAACTGGCCAACAACCCGACAAGTTCGCGAATCGCATTCACCCGAATCCTCCAAAATAACATTGAGTGGAGACTTGAGAGGTCACTAAAATCCAGTTATGGACTACTACTACTACTAGGCCATTTATTTCATGAGTCAAAGCAAACTTTCCAACATTTGTGCCATATCTGCTCTTAACAAGTGTCCAGCCGTGTCCTTGTTGAAGTCCTCAGCTTGTAGTAAGAGCAGGGATCCTAATTCGCTTCACCATTTTAAACCCTTCAATCATGTCGCCTCTTAATCTCTGCTTGCTTAAACAATCTTAGTCCTGGAATGGCTCTCATCACTCCCTCAGGACCTTCTCTGGTGCTGCTACGTCTATTCTGTAATACGGAGACCAAGACCATCTAGTGTGCTCCCTTGACTTGTCCTCCACACCTTCTGTACGCTGCCCGACTGAAGATAGTGACCAGTCCACCGCCACTCCTAAGTCTTTGTGCATTTACATCTAGCACTTGTACTTCCTAGCAGCTCCTCTTTAGCTAAAGTCTAGCAAGTTCACACTCACCGATCGCTTCTTGGGGCCTGGTCCATCTTGATTGGCATCAGGTCATTGTGATACCCTCTGGCGTGCTCCTCATCTGAAAAAGTAAAGCAATAGAGATTTAAACATTTAGTAAACGGAGAGCCTCACAACCACCCGCTGGCCAGAAAAACTACTGGAGAAACTGAAAGAATCAGACTTCACGTTCAGAATCGAAGGGCTTTGATGTGCAAAAACAGATGAGCCACAATAACAGAAAGAACACGCAGACTACAAACACAACGCTAGCCAGTGTGCCACAAACAACTGAGAAATGAGCTTCGAATTCTGTCATGGAGCGTAAAACTGCAGACTGATTACAGTAAGTTTTAATTTTGCTCAGGTGAACCAGGAAGAAAGCTGAATTTACAGGAACAATGAATGACACACATGCTCTCTGTGACACACCAACACTGAGGACTTTCAGACAAGAAATCATTCAGCAGACGAGCGTCAAGAAACGCGACTGGGGGTCCTTCGTGCCAACAGCAATCCACCTCTATAGTGCCTCACTGGGACTGCCAAATAAGAAGTTTTCTTTCTTTATAGTCATTCCAGTGTGTGTTCAGACCAAAGTGTGTGTGTATTTATTTATTTATAGAGCTTCTTTAAAAAGCCAAATAGGGGACAAATCAATCAATCTATTTATTATATAGAGCATCATAGATAGATAGATATAGTGGTGCTTGAAAGTTTGTGAACCCTTTAGAATTTTCTATATTTCTGCATAAATACGACCTAAAACATCATCAGATTTTCACTCAAGTCCTAAAAGTAGATAAAGAGAAACCAGTTAAACAAATGAGACAAAAATATTATACTTGGTCATTTATTTATTAAGGAAAATGATCGAATATTACATATTTGTGAGTGGCAAAAGTATGTGAACCTCACGGATGATCAGTTAGTTTGAAGGTGAAATTCGAGTCAGGTGTTTTCAATCAATGGGATGCCAATCAGCTGTGAGTGGGC
Source organism: Polypterus bichir lapradei (assembly GCA_026402145.1). Classification (NCBI taxonomy): domain Eukaryota; kingdom Metazoa; phylum Chordata; class Cladistia; order Polypteriformes; family Polypteridae; genus Polypterus; species Polypterus bichir. The sequence continues at coordinate 26,284,117 of JANRMT010061414.1, forward strand.
ACCCTGTGTTATTTAAAGACCAGGATCTGTCAAAGTCTGCTCTTCACAACACATGTTTGTGGAAGTGTATCATGGCACGAACAAAAGAGATTTCTGAGGACCTCAGAAAAAGAGTTGTTGATGCTCATCAGGCTGGAAAAGGTTACACGACCATCTTGAAAGAGTTTGGACTCCACCAATCCACAGTCAGACAGATTGTGTACAAATGGAGGAAATTCAAGACCATTGTTACCCTCCACAGGAGTGGTCAACCAACAAAGATCACTCCAAGAGCAAGGCGTGTAATAGTCGGCGAGGTCACAAAGGACCCCAGGGTAACTTCTAAGCATCTGAAGGCCTCTCTCACATTGGCTAATGTTCATGTTCATGAGTCCACCATCAGGAGAACACTGAACAATAATGGTGTGTATGGCAGGGTTGCAAGGAGAAAGCCACTGCTCTCCAAAAAAAACATTGCTGCTCGTCTGCAGTTTGCTAAAGATCACGTGGACAAACCAGAAGGCTATTGGAAGAATGTTTTGTGGACGGATGAGACCAAAATAGAACTTTTTGGTTTAAATGAAAAGCGTTATGTTTGGAGAAAGGAAAACACTGCATTCCAGCATAAGAACCTTATCCCATCTATGAAACATGGTGGTGGTATCTTGGTTTGGGCCTGTTTTGCTGCATCAGGACCAGGACGGCTTGCCTTCATTAATGGAACAATGAATTCTGAATTATATCAGAGAATTCTAAAGGAAAATGTCAGGACATCTGATATCTCAAGAGAAGGTGGGTCATGCAGCAAGACAACGACCCTAAGCACACAAGTCGCCTGATGATGTTTTAGGTCATATTTATGCAGAAATATAGAAAATTCGTGGGTGGGTATGAAGGAAGGTAGGTAGGTACTTACTTTATTAATCCCAAGGGGAAATTCACATACTCCAGCAGCATACTGATAATAACAATATTAAATTAAAGAGTGATAACAATGAAGGTATAACAGACAATAACTTTGTATAATATTAACGTTTACCCCCCGGGTGGAATTGAAGAGACGCATAGTGTGGGGTCTCCTCAGTCTGTCACTGAAGCTGCTCCTCTGTCTGGAGATGATCCTGTTCAGTGGATGTAGTGGATTCTCCATGATTGACAGGAGCCTGCTCAGCGCCCGTCGCTCTGCCACGGATGTCAAACTGTCCAGCTCCATTCCTACAATAGAGCCTGCCTTCCTCACCAGTTTCTCCAGGCGTGAGGCGTCCCTCTTCTTTATGCTGCCTCCCCAGCACACCACCGCGTAGAAGAGGGCACTCACCACAACCGTCTGATAGAACATCTGCAGCCTCTTATTGCAGATGTTGAAGGACGCCAGCCTTCTAAGGAAGTATAGTCGGCTCTGTCCTCTCTTGCACAGAGCATCAGTATTGGCAGTCTATCTATTATAGTGTTTTTTTCTATCATATAGTGCCTTTCACCTATCTATTTATCTATCTAGATCTATCAGGGCACTTTACATTGAAAGTATTGCACCAGAAACTTATAATTTTAGTACATCTTTTTCAGTCAGTTCACAACATGGGAATGGAAAGCAGTGCATGGGCGCTTAAAGGATTAAAGAATTTGAGCCGAGTCCTTCATCACAAGGACAGCTATCCAATCAAATGTGTGTAATGTCATATGTCCCAAAGCCCCCACGTGGAACTTCAACATAAATAATGGCCCATCTGACGACAGAAATGACTGAAGGCAGCAGAACGACATTGGAAGCGACATCAGCAACCAAGACACGTCAGAGAGAGAGTAAAAGAACCCAATTGGTGAACGTCACTTCGGTTTTACACTGATTATTAAATTAAAAAGCCACCCAGGACAACATCCACCCTTGACAATGCTGATTTTCAGTAAGCTTTTATAAGACTATAGCCAGACTTTTGAATTCTTTTCTATTTTCTATTATACTTTTCTTCCATTGGTAATATTATACTTTAATAGATGCCACATTGCCTTTACATTTCTGTACCTTATCTTTACACTAAGAGTGACTGAATAAATAGACTGCTGCTTTCTTGCTCACAGGGTTACCAAGGCTGAGGGCTGCCACACCTTAACAGTGTGTTAGAAGTAAGACCCTGTTGGCTGGTAAGTGGCATATAACCAAAGGGGTCTTGAGCCTTCGTGTGCCTAGGGACACTCATCTGTTTGTTAGTGCTGGTGGTAGTGAGCCTCTGTGTGGAGTACGGACAAGTGAAAGGCTTGAGGTATCACTCTCACATATTTGTATGGATGGGGTCCTGTGTGGGATGTGGCATCACTCGTACATAGTTGTGTGTAGCTAGGATCCCCACGTGTGTGTGTGCGAGTTAGTCTTAAGGTGCGGGAGTAGACACACCTAGTAGCGGACCTGGGAAGACTCACAAATTCCACGATAATACAACGTCTGTTCTTCATTGAACTACACTTCTTTTCCACAAAGCAGAAGATCACACAGCGGCTTTTTCACGCTCAGTGCTATCTGGTGGTCCTCCTTAGCGGTAGGTGAAGGTCAAGATCCGTCTCAGCCCCATTCTGATCAGTGTAACTGACTTACAATTATATGATTTGGGACACCTTGTTCATTGTTGTTGGAAGCTTTATATATAAGCTATTATAGTGTTAATGAATGGGTGTTTAGTATTAATCATTTAACGTCCATAAAATGTTGTCATCATCATTTGTTGAGTCTGCTACATCGCTATGCTGTTGACTCTGACTGTTGCTAGGGCTGTTACTCCCCGAAGGCACAATGAGCCACGTCACTTATGTTACTCTTTATAACCCCGGTGTCCGAGATTATGGATCCAAACAGTAGACAAAACTTCATGGAGTGCTCAGTGGTGATGTCTTTTGACTGTTATTTCATTGCAATTCTCCTTTCGACTTTTTGAATCTAGCCTTTGGATGTACAGTAATCCCTCCTCGATCGCGGGGGTTGCATTCCAGAACCCCCCGTGAAAGGTGAAAATCCACAAAGTAGAAACCATATGTTTGTATGGTTAATTTTATATATTTTAAGCCCTTATAAACTCTCCCACACTATTATAAACATTTCCTGCACAGTTATATAGCATACAGTAAACCCTTTGTATTCTCTTAGATATTAGGTAAGATTCATTGAAATTATGTATGTAAACACACTATTTATATACAGTAAAACCTAAATATTATTTTAAAGATATCGAGTGTCTCCGATATCACATATGTTACAGCCATTACGATAGACAGGTCACCAGCAATAAATACGTACAATGCAAGAAAAATAGTATACAGTAAATGTGTGCACAGTGACACTAAACGTACGTACATGTACTAAGCACTGTAAGAAGAAAATTAATTATGGTTACTCACCAACAATGACACGATGACTTGTCCGATAACGATGAGTTTAGTTTTACTGCATAACAAAGGAGAGCGTTACAGCCCTTGTAAAGGAGCCTCTTCAGGCGACTGTGTAGCACCGCCGTTGTTCTTCTTCAATCCAATTCCCTAAAGCAGATTCCATCCGGACTACTGCCTTATTACATCCACTTACAACTCGTTTTTTGCCCTGGTAAAAGGACACTGCGGCCGTACATCTTATATTCTTTTCCTACTTTTTAAATAAAAAGAATCGTAGCCTCATTGATGCCGTAATGGCGTCCTACAGCGGTGTAGCTTTTCCCTTCCTTCAATATATCCAAAACTTTTACCTTTTCGGCAATCGTTAGCATCTTCCGTTGGCGCTTGGGCACGGCCCCTGAAGCAGTAGCAGGAGCAGATCGTTTTGGAGCCATTATGAAGGGCTTGACTACGCACAAAGATAAACACAAAAGAGCACAAAAGTTAACTCTTTACACAGCGAAACACGTTGATGCTGAATGAGCGAGACGAGACTTCCTGGTTAATGCAGCAGAATCGAATTCGGCGCTCCGTCGCTGAGCCAATCAGCACACAGGAAAATGTGCTCTGATTGGGTAGCTTCTCAGCCATCTGCCAATAGCAGATAGATATGTATGAAATCAACTGGGCAAACCAACTGAAGAAGCATGTACAAGAAGTAAAAAGACTCATTGTCCGCAGAACCCGCGAAGCAGCGAAAAATCCGCATTATATATTTAGATATGCTTACATATAAAATCCGCAATAGAGTGAAGCCACGAAAGTCGAAGCGCGATATAGCGAGGGATTACTGTACATCTTTGGATTTTTGACTCATGGCGGCTCACTTTTTGATTTTAATGGCATTTCACTATCTTTGTTTTGTGATGGTACGTCTTTTGGCTCTTCGCCTTTTGACTTCATCTACACTTAACGACCCTCGCTGTAGTTTCCCAAGCATATGCACTTATCCAGGTCCAGACATCTTTTCAGATCTCTTCACTGGCTTACACTGTTTATAAGCAACTGGGAAAAACTCAAACTGGACATCCAAGCATGGAATTTGAAGAGAAAAAAAAAGAAAACAAGCGGTATTCATTTTAATGCTGAAGACGTTCAGATTCCACATGTGCACACACATCCTGGGCAGAGAGAGAACACTGCAGGGCCCCGTCAGCTGGAAACTGATGGCGTCACACACTACAAAAGGCAGATAAGAAATTACATTGAGCACATAATGCAAAACTAGAAACAAGATTGGTTAAGAAGACAGTTGATGGTTGCGATAAACATTTAAATAATCAGTTAAATTACAGAGGAAAGCTTACTATTTATTTTCTACAACATCTGGTGGGGCTGTGCACCCACTCTGGCCCTTAACGTAGAAGCGCCCCTGTTTCTTCTGTGTACTCTTTGACGTTTACTTACATTAAATTTCATCTGCTCAAGCCTGTATGCCATCTCGCTCACCCTGTAATAACTTGTTTGATTAGCCAGTGATCCTCCTAATGTTGTGTCATCTGTAAACTTCACCAGCTTGCTCTTTTATATTCGTGTCCAGAGAGTGTACATTAAAAAGAGCAGCGACCCCCAGCAGTTGTGCCTGATGGGCTCCGTATTTAACACCACTTCATTCTGAAAAGGTTCCTCTCACCATAGCTTTCAGTTGCCAGTGCTGAATTAAATTGCGCCCCCTTTTACACACTGTATCTTGAATTCCCACTTCTTTCAGATTCATTACTAACTTCTCATGGTGGACTAACTTCTTAAAATCAACGTAAATAATATGACATGCATCTCTCCCATCGCACAGAACTCCAGCTTATTTGTGAAACACGGCCTCTGTCATCTGAGTCCAAGCTGCCACGTACTGCTCGGTTTTTCTCTTAATAATTCCCCCTAATGAATTTACCTGTGATGCACGTTAACCTTTCTAGCCTACAGTTACTTGGATCAGCCTGATCATCTTTTTTATATTATGTCATAACTTTTGATAGCTCGCAGTCTTTGAGAATTTCTCCAGTGTTTTCTAAACAATTGCGTTAAGGGTTTCTCTCTGTCCTCGCTAATTTCCTTAAGCACTCGAGTAGAAGTGTGTTGTTAGATTGGAGTCGATTAAATCTAAGCAACACTTCTCTCTCTACAATTTCCAAATCACTAAGTACCTTCTTAGTAATTTCCGTGACTTTTGGGAGGTTATCAACTTGATCTTCTTCACGCATAAAGCTCAATAAAGTGCAAGTTCAAAGCATTTGCTATTTCATTGTGTGTTTTTTTTAATTCCCCTTTGCTATTCCTGATACTCTTCACCTCCTCCTTGACTGTCCTTTTACTACTAAAATACGCAAAGAGTCTCTCTGGGTCAACGGCTGTCTTTTTTAGAAGGTGTGACATTCTACAGTGGACCCTTGACTTACAAACTCAATTCGTTCGCGAGGGCTGGTTGTAACTCAAGTTGGTTGTAAGTCAAGACTATTTTTCCCATAAGAAATAATGGAAATACCCATAATGCATTCCGAACCTCCCACAGCAACACTTACTTAACCTTCTCATAATAAAAAAAGGGTTGTATAATGTGCATAATTTACCAAAAAACCAATAATTTTTCTAATGTACTAACCAAAAAGTTATAAAAAGTGCCTAGCCTACCAGAAACAACAATTTCATATTGTACTCACCATTTAATTTGACATCTTTGGGCTGCAGGAAGGGAGGAGGAGGAGAATGAAACGGAAGGTGGTTATTGTTTACAAGGAGCCTCCTTATGCAAATCTTTTCTTTGAGATGGTGGATTTCGACATGCTGTACATATTAGCGAGATCGGTCACAAACGCCACTCTCATATTTCCGCACAATTTCCTTCTTGGTTTCGATTGTGATCGCTGTTTCTCAAGTTAATAATGACAGTAGTCGAGCACTCAGTTCAAAGCTGGTCGTGTTGTTAACTGCTGTAATAATACACTCCAAAGCAAGCCAGTGCTGACTCAGCCTGATGACATCATCATGTGCCGTGCCAGCCCGCTAGCTAACATCCCTTAACAATCGCTTTCTTTACTTTCGTTACCTTCTCTTCCTTCCTTAGCAATTATGCGTCTTGCTTGCCATGGTCGTAGTGAATTATATATATAGATAAATCACTGCGCTGACCGAAATTACGTCCACAAACACTTGTATCTGGACTCCAACTGACGCTTACGAACGTTCTCGGCTGTTTGTTTACAATCGCACAAGCGGATACACGTGACCGTATTCAGGTCGTAACGCAAGATGTTGGTCGTAAATCAAAACAAAAATTTTGGTCGTAAATCAAGTTGTTCGCATGTCAGGCCGGTCGTATGTCAAGGGTCGACTGTATTTCGTTGTTAGGGCTCCAAATGGTGGTAAGCAGTCCTGACATTCATGCGTTATTTTGGCCCTTTGCTGTGACCAAGCTGCTGCAGATGACTTTACAGTGGAACCTCGGTTTGTGAGCATAATTTGTTCCGGAAACGTGCTTGTAATCCAAAGCACTCGTATAGCAAAGCGAATATCCCCATCAGAAATAATGGAAACTCAGATGATTCGTTTCACAGCCCACAAATATTTATATAAAAATGATTAATACAAAATCTTCACTCCAACTAATGGAATCCCTGCTATCTGTTGGCTCACTGGAATCTTTTTCTTTTTTTGCGACTTTAACAAGGAAACGTCTCCAATGACAGTTGCTTTTGCCTGAAGAGTCACTACACTTGGACACAAAATAAAGAAAATGCTTTACGCACTGTAAGGTTTCTAAACTCTTTTGGGATTCCCTCCCCAGCAGGACAACGCGCGAGCGTCCCAAAGCAACCGCAGGCTCCCAGCGCTGTAGCAGTTCGCCGTAAAAGAGAATCAGAAAAGACTGCGGTCAAGTTATAAGCGCCCGCTGTGGATGGGTGATGCAAGGAACATTATAAATGCAGGGCACAGTACTACTTGGCCACGACCCTGGCTGACTGATGTGTCTGTGTATAGGAGAGTGGCAGATCCCGCTAGAATAAATAACCACGCTGTTCCTGTTTCAAACTGAATAAAGCTGGTGTTGCTAAAGTACTGAGACTCAGCTTCGTGTTTTGGGCTGCAAGACAGAGACTCGCACGTTACAACACACACACACGTGGTCACCATGCTATAGTAAACAGTATACGCCCGTACAGACTGAGAATGAGCATGGGAGACGATTACCCACAATCCCTACGTGACGCTTGGTGGACAAAGCGTATACGCACTACTCGTATTGCAAGACCTCACTCGTTCATCGAGCTCGTTAGCTCGTCTTGCAAAACACTCGCAAACCAAGGCTTCACTGTCTGTCGCAGAGTGCTCAGGAAAGGCAGTGGCATCTCAACAGAGCCTGCGTCTGAGGGGGCAGTTAAGGTTATACCACCTCCTGGCAACTGGGTGCTTCTGGTTTAATCTCATTTACCAGCAGAAGCCTCTCTAACTGGTCGGCAACATTACCCTCCACTTTTCTTTTTTAATGCTACTTGTTCCCGCTTGTGGATTGAGTTGACATGACAGTTAACCCGTACAGTTCTGACATCTTACTGACAGAGTAACATCTTTACTGCTCTGATCGAGTTCCTTGCTTTTGTCAGATTCTATATGCCACTGTTTTGCCCAGTAACACTAATGAGATTTTGGACATTCAGATCTAAACTTGACGCTCAGGGAATCCCAGAATAGAAGATCTAAGTGGGCTGCGCATTGTAAAGTTGTCTCCGCAACAAGTTCTTAGAATTGTTAGAAAGGCCCGCCAATCACGCAAGCAGCTGAACAGAAGAGGAGGCTTGTCTCTCAGGGCTGACTCCGAGAGAGACGGAGTGAGAGGCGGCAGGCAGGAACAACGCAGCAGGGAGCTCATTTTAAGGTGAGGCTTACACATTTCTGACAGCTTGGATATTTCATGTTGCTGCACTCGGCTTAAGGGGAACGAACATGTCAGATAAGTGCTTAATAAGATGCTAACACGGCCTTCAATGACAGGCTTCAGAGAGGCAGTCTGCTGGAATCTCCTCTGCTCCTCACTTTCCCCTGCAGATAGCAAGGAGCTAAGCTGCTTTTATAATGACTGTGCTCCATAGGCTTTGGCGCTTCCCCCAAACTGATGTTCATGTAGTGTCTCCTGCAGTGAGATGAGCTTCCACGGCGCGGCAAGTGAACTTCACAGACTCAATCACCACCAAACTGGTGCTGTCAGTCTGCAGTGCTAACATGCACTTGTCTTCTTTCAGACGAGACTCAAGTGAGGGGGGGCATGGAGGAGCAGCTGGCACTTGACTGACCAAGTGAAAGTTAAAGAGCCTGTAGATACAGCAGGGTCAAGAAGATATGGAGCTAGCAGCGGGTCACGCATCTGAGAAAGAGAATAAGACTCTGAAACGAGGTCCAGCGTCACCGGTCCTGGGAGAAGCCTTTAAACGTATATAAATCAGAGATTACACCTCAGACCCCAGTCGTGTATGCCATTCCTCAGCCTTGATTGGGTCGCTACCCACTGACTGAGAATCCCTCGTACACAGAGCGCTGTTGCAGGAAAGATTGTTGGTTATTCTTGTGTTGTTATTTATTTTTTTTATTTGCTACAAATTCTGAAGCTGTTAGGCTCTTGAATAGGTAGTCGATGTACTAGGATGGCTTAAACATGCTAAGTGAGGTGAAAACTAGGACTGTTCAAACTCAGAAACTGCCGACAAGTAAAAGGCAACTTGAGCCACCCACAGATGAGCAGCGGCCAGATCTTTATCCTTATCTCAGCTTCAACAGAAATTTCTTTTGTTGCTAGTCAATGATCATGCTTTGTTAAAGAGGTTTCTGACTGCTGCAGACACATTTTCAATTTCCAGAACATCTTTGTAAAATCTGCTTTGTGTGCAAGTTCTGGCAGCACAGCACCGCACGTTCAAAGCAGCTGCCACCTATGGTCATCAGATCGACTTAGAGGAGTGAGTATGCATCACGAGTCCCTGACTACCCTGACAAGTGAGACTTTCTCAAAGACTATTAGAACAAGAGCACATCAGGAACCGTGGGTGACACTGGAGGTACATGCACTGTTAAACGCTCTTACTGCTGCCTTTAGATCAGATGACAAGGAGCCCCTCAGGATTGAGAGGACAAGCCTATCTCAGGGTATCAAAGAAGCTAAGTGAATGTGTGGCAAGAAAATTCACAGCCACTTTCAGGACCCCACAGACACACAAGCTATCACAGACTACAAGACCACACCACCTGTCTGCAGTGGTGATACCTCCCTTCCAGATATTCAAAATAACTCCAATGCCTGGTTTGAAACCCTGAATGACATACCTGCGAGGAAGTCCATGCCTCTTCAGGAAGAACAGGTACTGCGCTTGTCCACTGCTGACATGCAAAGAACTTTGTTGAATGTAAACAAGGCAAAACTGCTGACGTTAGACAACATACTTGGCCGAGTGTTCAGGGAATGTGCAAGCCAGCTGACAGATGTCTATCTATTCAGTCATTGTCAACATTTCCCTGAGGCAGGTATTTGTCCAAAAGTGCTTCAGAACCACCATCATCATACCCGTGCAGAGGAAGTCCACTATCGCTTGCATTAATTGACAATTGCCCAGTAGCACTCACACCTGTCAACATGAAGTGCTTTGAGAGACTGGTCTTGGGCCACTACCCATATCACATGATTCTCTCCAGTTTGCCTATCACCTGAACTTTTCCAGTGAAGATGCCAGATTATCTGCTCTTCATCTTACCCTGTCACATCATTACAAGAGGCCCTTATGCTAGAATACTTTTCATTGACTTCAGTTCAACCTGCAACATCATCATCCCGCAGAGGTTCATTGGGAACTTGAGCCTGCTAGGATACAATGCTACCCTATGCGACTGGACTTCCTGACAGAGAGACGCCCCCCAGACAGTTTACGTCAGAAACACCATCTCCAATACCATCACGTTTGGCACTGGCACCCCCCCGGGCTGTGTTCTCAGCCCACTTCTTACTCTGCTGATTCACGACCGTACGAATGAGTATAGCTCTAACACTGTCATTAAGGTGGCGGGTCTTAACAGTGGGCATGACTCAGCGAACAGAGCGATGAATCAACAATTGGCAGACTGGTGAAAGTGCAACAATCTGTCTCATAATGTAAACAAGACTAAAGAAATGATTGTTAATTTCAGGAAAGCCCACGCTGTCCACACCCCTGATGTACATCAAAGGACCCTGCAAAGGAACTGGTCAAGAGCACCAAACTCCTTAGGGCGCCTGGCAGCAGTTGACCTTACTTGGTCAATTAACATCACCTCCATAGCCAAGAAGGAGCAGCAGCTGAAGAAAGCACGCCTACCTCCCCCCATTCTCACCACATACTACAGGGGGCACCATCAAGAGTGCTCTGACCAGCTACATCACTGTCTGGTTTGGGAACTGCTGTGTCTCCGACCATAAGTACTTACAACTGATAGTGCACACAGCAAAAAAGACCATTGGGACCTCTCTGCCATCCATTAAAGACATCTTTATCAAGTGTTACTCTTCCCATGATCTCGTTGTCCTATTTCCATGTGGCAGACGGTTCTGCCATGTCCAGATAGGTCCCATCAGGTTCTACAACTTTCTACCCCTTGGCTGCCCTGACTCTGAACTCTGTGCTGCCCCCATGTACTTCGATCTGCTCCTAGTAGCTGATTTATATACGGTACATTTGTTACACTTGTTACTATTGTTCTTCTTTATGATTAGATGTTACGATTTATTCTTACTTAAAATTATTAATATCAATTTACTTACTTATTACTCATCATTTTTAATACATATATTTATATTATAGTTCTTAGTTGTCCACTGATTATGTGTTTGTTGCACCGCGGTCCTGTTATTTCATGCTGCCATACGATGAATGGATATTATAGAGATGGCAACGGCCCTGGCAGGGGCTCACCCACACAAGGCCAGTTTGGGATGTGAAATTTTACTTAGACAAAACAATGTAATATTAGTGTTACATTATAGATAATAACAGCCATGGTTGGATGGTTTAAGAACTCCTTCCCCCTTTTTGGGTAATTTTATGACAGGGTTGGAGTGAAGTGCCTCAAACCAGTTTGGCAAGTGTTTCTCTGCTGAAGTCTCTCAGTCAACCCCTACAGGAAAGCCAGGCTGCCTAACTGCCAAGCTTTACCGTAACACCTGGTTTGGAGGGCAGGTGTGAAGATGTTTTCTGTCCCCCGATTGGTCTGAAGTATGGCTGTTTGGAATTGGCTTGTATCAGAAGACATTAAGTACCATGACGCCCTATTGGCTCTAGGGGTTGGACAGAAAACCTATAAATTTGTTGGTTTACCCCCTCCCTCTTTCTCTTACCAAACTGATGAAAGACCATCTCACACACCATGAACTGAAAAGGACAACACAGCTCAGCAGCCATATTGAGACAGGCATGCGGCCTGTTCTGAAGAAAGTTGACCACAAATGAGGACTTAACTTGAGACATTTTAAGTAACTAACAAGTCTGTGTGCCGCCTGAAACTACACATCAACATTTATCAGGTTGTATGGTTGCCAATATCCAAATGTACTTTGCTTATTGTTATTAGTTATGAATATTATCAATAATACATTGTTTAAATTGTAACTTAACTCCTGCTTGTCTTTTACTACACCTAATTGCCTGAGGTTATACATGTAGAAGGGAAGGTGAGGAGAAGTTATAAAGTACAATACCTTATAAACAGTGGTAAGTCTGTGAGATTTGAGGCACTCTGATAAAGGCTACATATTAATAATCCAAAAGGGGAAAGGAGAGTAATAGATTACACTACCAAGACAAAACAGCCATTTTAACCTAACAGAAAAGCAAGCAGATATGGGGACAACAGAACAGCACACCAGCTATCATAAATCTGCTAATCGGGTACCAACTACTTTCTGGATGATGCATGTTGGTTTTTTTTTTTTTTTTTTTTTAAGGTAGTGATTTAATCCTATTTTTGTATTTTTTCTTTTGCAGGTGTTTAAAACAAGTATGTAAGTGAGCCACTTTTCCCTTAAGATGCTGATTACAGCTTTTGCTGCTATTAGAGTATGGCTGAATGTCAACGTTTAAATACACAGAGTACTGCAGTCTCCAATGGAGCACTGCAGTGAGTAAGAACGCACATAAAGAGAGCGGTCACGTCGGTAGGGGCAGTACGAGGTGGGGTACAGCTGGAGGGGTTTTAACAGCCATGGTACTAGTTACTGACTGTGCCTTTCCAGGCCAGACACAGAGGCTAATGAACACTCTGTTCTCATGCAATGATACTTTCATATCAGATGCTTTAAAAAGAATCATTTAAACCTAAAATCTTTCCCATTACAAAAATTACTGGATTAAAAAACACAGTCAGCAACAATATAAAAAGCACCATCTGCATCTGACAGTGCCAAGAGTACTGAGCAGGGAACTGACTAAATGATTTCCAGAAACGGGCATATAGATATACAGTGGAAGAAGAGGAAAATGCATTACTTTATTGCTAATAAGGAGAGCATTAGCCTTTGGTCTAGTCTTTCTTTACTTATCTGCAAAAAGGGTGGCAGCTGTCACTTCAATACCGCTTTCCAACAAATAAAATGAAATGCCTGAATTCGATACCTTCACCGTGCCTAGAGTGAATAAGCTCATTAAGCTCCTCGGTAATGCATATTGCTTTACCACATTAGACACAATAAACGCATATTAGCAGGCGTTCTTTGACCCCCTTAGGAAAAGGACACCAAAATGGGATTTTTTAGTATCACATCCTATCATGTGAGTTACATGGAGCCCCAGACACCTTCCCAAAATTTAGAAACTGTTCTGCTCTGTTCACAGCTGCTATTGCCCTCTGAACTGGGTGTGTGATTTGAAGAAAACAAAAGGGGGACAAAGGGAACATCAGCCGTTCTCGGGTTAGGCCCAGGGATACATGGGCACAGTTCATGCCTGCTGATGTAAATTTAAACCAATCACATTAGTGGGTGCTGCCGTCTCAGCTTTAAGGACAAGGGGCTCTCGTTTGAATAAAATGGACTCGAGCAAATTAAAACCTTACTTCCAAAACCTTATTTACTGCAAGTTACACAGATTTTGGTTCTTCTTGTCTCCGAAGAATAACTTTGCAGTTTAATTTCAGGTGTGAAACGAGGCCTTAAAATATGCACTCACTTGTCTGGGTTGTAGCAGTTCACACTGAATAAGAATTGACTTAATCTTGATTCGAGGATTCACACACTTTCATAGCATTCTCACAAATATTACTGGAAGTGTTAAGAGGTTTGCCTTTATTTAATTCTCATCCGACTCTTTAAGGAGAAAATGCTGCTTGTGGCATAAAAACGATAGGAGACGCAATGGTTTCACTGAAATTTGATAGCTTTCATTCTTGGAAGCGCAGAACCACTCATTTTCATGTTTTAAGTTAACCCACTCACAGCAAATGAACCAACGGGCGTATTTAATTCATACAGAAGTTCCCTGTCCCAAGTGATGGGCCTAAAAGAATGCGCCTGTGTTTCACTTCACATGGATTTCGTCAAAAGGGTTTAACTCATGAAGCTGAAGTTTTCTACTGTGTCCAGAGACCTCCATTTCCCTCAAAATCTCGCCTTTGACCTGGTGCTGGTGTCTTTTTGATTGTGTGCCTTTGTGACGGGCTGCCATTCCTACCAGATGCAGTGTCCACCTTACACTTTAGAGTGTCAGAGCTCTATAGAGCGGAGTAGAACATGCAAGTAAGAATTTCACTGTACTCTATACAGGGGACAACTGTGACCCTATAAACCTCTAACTGAAGAAAGGTTGAACGGTATATTCAGGTCAGTATCAACACCATGGACAAGTTGCACTTCACCTTTGCTGCATCTTTTGGACCTCACCCAGAGTCCCACCTCTCGCTGCGTAAACGGTACTGGCAGGTACAACAGAATTGGCCGCCCCACTCCAGGCCCACGTACTGTGTCTGGCTGGCCTCAGGATTTCATAAGACAGTTTACTAGGCATCTTGGGAAATAACTTTTGCAAAATGATTAGCTTAAATGTGCTTTTTGTCAATCACACAATGAGCAAAGAAAAGAAAATAGTGCAACGGTGCAGCAAAGTAGCACAAATTGATGAGACGTGGGCAACGAATTTCAACAATTCACACATTTCAGGTGGCTTAAGGTGAAAAATGAAGAATGAACTGAAAGGTGTTCATCTTCCAGTTAGAGCAGACTCATTAGTATAAGGGCATTATTTCTTCAGAGACGCCTTACATGAAATGTATGACAATAATAACCGCTACTGCTAACACACTGTACATCGAGTATACGGCGTGCTTCACTCTGTGTCTCATCATGCTGGTTTGCCCCTTGCTTTGTACCTTCCCATTTCTCATCGGGGATGAATAAAGTGCTGTCTATGTATTGTGTCACACCGAGTTACTTAGACAGCAAAGGAAATATAACTAGCTATCGTTTATAGTGCCTTTCAAGTCTCTTGTATGTAGTTTATTTTACAAAGAGTATGTAACATATATGTGTGTCTATAGATTTATGGGGTACTTATTGTCATGTGCACAGAGTGCAGTGAAAGTCTTACATGTATGTGCTAATCAACACGCGACACACTGTCAATGTCCTGTACCAGGATTACCGAGTGTGACTGCCTTACCTGAAAAATCTCAGTGCTCAGCTTACAACATTTAGGAGACGGATTAAGTTTCACTCAAAACGCTGAAGACACCAGGCCGGGTTATAAAGTGCTTTTCGGAGTTGAATACTTCATATACTGTATCTGTCTGGTTTACATAGTGCTCCACGCCCATTTTACATCATACCTTTTATAACCATGTCTTGTATATGCTTTTCATGTCCAATTATTACACAGCTCCTTTAGAACCATATGCAGTACACTAGTATACTATATATAGTATAGTATAGTATAGTATAGTATAGTATGTCTCTATCTGGCATAGCCTTTCCAATCTACAGCCCAATCTATGTACTGTGTAGCTTTTCATATCTTTCTGCCAGTCTCTTACAATGTACAGTGCCTTTCATTTCCATCTAACAAAGTATTTTAGAACTATTTCATATAGTACCTTTCATTCATATTTATTATTTAGTTGGTTTTCATACGGGCCACATGGTAGCGCAGTGGTAACACTGCTGCTTCACAGTAAGGAGACCAGGATTCGCGTCCCACGTCCTCCCTGCATGGAGTTTGCATCTTCTTCTTGCGTCTATGTGGGCTTCCTCTGGGTGCTCCGGTTTCCTCCCACAGTCCAAAGTGTTAGGTGAATTGGTGATTTGGATGGGCTTCAGCAGAACCCCCATGACCCTTTTCAGGACAAAGCAGGGTAGGAAATGATTGAATGTTTTTCACATTTATTAAACTAATTATCTTTTATATACCATCTCTGCTATAGAGCATTTCATATCTCTCTGCTATTATAGAAGTATTTAATGTCTTTCTCCTGTATTATAAGATGTGGTAAGTCACTTATGGCCGAGTACTTCACAGGTATACCATGGGAATGGTGGGAGTCACTAACAAAGTCATCATGGAGAACCACCACTCAAAGAAGTCCGGTGCCACTTCATCTCTACCTCCAGGATTCCCTCTTCTAGTGTGAACAAGTAAAAACTGCACACAACAGGCAGCTCACAATGCTACGTATCTTCATTTATACGAATTCTACAATGTATTCACCTGTGTTTTCCATTCATTTCGAGTTGGTCACTGCTTTCTTTTTCCAAGTATTGCACAATTTAAAGGGAAACATACCACAGGGTGTATTATTATGGGTTGGTCTGTCCTGTAACTCCATCACCTTTTGCTGGTTTAGACATTTAGTTTTCATCAATTGATTTTAATTTAATCTCCTTCGCCTAACCGCCAATACCATGCTAGATCACATTTGATGTCTGCTCCTTGGGATCTTCAACTTCTGCACATCACACCCATCCTGCTCCGTCTTCACTGGCTCCCTGTGTCTTACAGAATCGAATATAAAATCCTACTAATAACCTACAAAGCCTTAAATAACGTCGCGCCAAACTACATCCGTGTCCTTCTCCATCACTATGTGCCTGTCCGGCCACTAAGGTCCTCTGATTCTGGCAATCTTGTTGTGCCCCACACTAATCTACACTCCATGGGTGACAGGGCCTTCAGCTGTATGGCGCCCAGACTCTGGAATGACCTACTGAAATTAATCAGGTCAGCCGACTCCATGAATTCTTTTAAAAAACAACTCAAAACTCATCTGTTCAGGAAGGCTTTTAGCTCTACTTGACGTTATTCCCCTTCTCTCAGTTTACCTCTCTGTCAAGATGCTCATGTAACCTGTATGAGTGTGTGCAGACCATCAATTGTGTTGTCTGTTAGGCTTTCTCTGAATTTACTATCTTACTCTTCTTTATTTAATTGCTTTGTACAATGCTATATACTGTATACCCTGCCATTCTTTGTTATATTCTGTAAGTGCCTTGAGCATGGGAAAGGCGCTATATAAATAAAATGTATTATTCTTCTCCTTGTAGTACATTTGTTTCAAAACATTCGTAACCACCAGCACATGGCACCAGTAGCTGTAACTTTATCTTTTCAGTGAGACACAAGTCTGCGTTATTTTCATTTGAACTTCAGTTAAGAACCGCCAGCCGCCTCTGTCTTTATGTTTGCAACAGTGTTGACATACAGATGTCTTCATCCCTTTTTAATGTATAGTCAAATAATAGACTTGCATGGAAGGGCTGAAGTCGTTGTATTAATTTAATGCAATTCCATTCAGTTTATTTTGGAATCACGTCCTTCACAGAGAGCTGACTCACAGTACACTATCTCTACCTTTAAGAATTAGGCGGACTCTGTTAAGGGAGAAAATGGTAAGGTAGTTAATTCAGAAAAGAAAGCCAAACGTTTTGAGATGAGGAAGACTGGAAGGTTCGAAGTAAGGCAATAATACTCACTGATCATGGCACTGCAAAATGGCGACATGCCATATGTTGATTAGGACATGCAGGTAAGAATTGTCTTTTACACACGACAATCACAACCCTATAAACTTATACTGTTAAACCAATAAAATGATGCACATGGTAATGAAATATGAAAAGGACATGGATATGGAGAGATGGCTTGGGGATAGAAAACTGCATCCAAAAGATTACGATAGGGGATTATGGATAATTTTGTCATTACGGATTACAGCAGGGGCTCCACTTCAGGGACTATTGGCCTACAGCGCATTCATCTGTGCTGGAACACCTGGAGATCGCTGAAGATTCACCCGACTAGTCACAGAAAAGAGATGTACTTCAGACGTTCCTCAGTAATCTGATTCAAGGCTATAGTGAAAACGACTCAAGGTAAAAATCGTTCATCTAAAGTATTGCCTTCTGAAGTCATATATTGCTGGACTTCCTTTTCACAAGACTGTGTTTGCCCTCTTATATGTATGTTGCAAAATGTTCACGTAGGCTTGAATTGTACTATTAATAGCTGACTATAAATTCACTTTTGTGTCTGTACTGCATGTGTATTATGTAATTTTATGTACTAAAAAAATACAGTTTCAACATTTTGTACTGTAGTCATGTGTTAATAATTTACAATCAACCTCTGAATCCAGATATTTCTTGGGTGCACTCACTCTGGGGTGGGTTTAAGTTGGAGTGTTAGTGGGCCTGCTGCATATTAGCACAGCTCGGCTGGATATCACACACCGGTGGCCCTGTAAACATATCAATGCCTGCCATGTGCTTAAAAACCACCTCGACAAAACAGGAGGGGCAAAAAAAAAAAACCAAAAACCTAATTTATCATAAAATCAATCAATCAAGTATAGTCAAGTAATGCTAGATGTGTCTAGAATTTGACAACCTTGAATCTCGTATGAGGGAAAAACATGTCAAACTGATGGCCATCCAAGAAAACTACAGCAAGTGACAGGCCACACCCATCATGGTAAATAAAAAAAATAAAGTGTGAAAGCAACATGAGGCAAGTGATGGAGATGTAGGGACCCTTATCTTTATGTTTGGGGCTTTGGAGTTGGGAGTAAATGCTGCAGACAACAGAATGAGAGGCGCGTTCATGAAATGCCCTCCTCTCATTTGTGTTCTTGGTTGCGCTTGCTACACGTGCTGTAATGTCACACGCTCTTCTCATGGCAGCCTTTCTCCAAGGTGGTCAATAATCCTTTTGTATGATGGAAAAGGAAACGCAAGTCTGAAGCCCGATTGTGGCTGACCTCCCAGCAGCTCCCTCTTGGAATTAGGGAAACACAGAGCTACATTCTGTTCTGAAAAGACAGTACAAAAGGAAAGAAAGAGAAAGGTGAAGCCGCAGATTACTCAGACAGCATCTGGAATTTGATTAAGATAAAATTTACAAAGGCAAATCCCTTGTCAAACAGATAAGCATCGCATTTAAAGGTCCGACTGTCAATCTCTCTTGGTACAGAACACATAAAATGTAACGCCCCTGGTGACAGAATCTCGAGCAGAGCACCAAGGTGTCATGGCACAGACTGTTTGCAGGCCCCGGCCACACAGCTGTTTTGCAATATGAATTCATACAAACAGGTTTTCCCTTACATGCTGAGTGAACATTACCCAGTGTGCTGTTCCTAGGGGACATTGCAATTTGCTGGCTTCTGTCTCTTTTACACTATTAAACCCTTATCTACTGCTTTCAAATTGGATAATAGTGTTTAAAATGTGGTTTCATGTGATAAAAGGTCCTTTTCTATTGGCTTGGGCCAGTAATGTTGAGTACTGTAGCAAAGAGGAATCAGTGACGTCTTGTAACAAGCATCCAGAACTCATTTGTCAGTTAATTTTCAATTTTATGCCATTTGGGGTTTCAGGGCAGCAGAAGAGAATCAATAGCTGAAACGGTTTCAGGGCACACGGTTCTGATGCCAGTCACGACATCATTAGGAGTGAAGGGCCAAGACAGTGTGTGCTGTTAGCAAGAGACTGAGAAAGGAAATCATCATTATGGAGACTGAACAAAGTGACTACAGAACCCCCTCTCATTTTTTAGGTTGAGTTAAAAAGAATCTACTAAAGAAGATATCTGTGCCAAAGGTGGAGGCTTCACTTTCAGTCTAGTCCTTGTACCTTTCCCACACAACAAATGTCAATGTGATCTCCTGTGTTTGGTTACAAGTGACCACTGGAACCTGCTGGTGCTAGTGGTTACAAGGAAGAGACCGTCCTTTTATATTAGAGTAAGGGCTGAAAATGCATTGCATATTGATCAGTTAGGATTTGTGGAGCTGAAGCAGCCCCAGTATGGCGTTGCACAGATCCAGAAGTATCACACCTTACAAACTGAAGCATGAGGGTTGCACTCATCAGTCCTTTGAGACTGGCTCCCTCGCTACCCAGCTTGTACATGCCTTAGCCTTAACTTATTTTAAGGCTAAGGCATGTACAATTTATTCTTTTTTCCTCGGTGATCACTTGCCATTTGCTGTGAATGTGGCCATTGGCATCAGCATTATGTGTGGGATTGAAGGGCGCTCGAGCATGTATTGCCTACTTGGGAAAATTCTAGAAGCAGAAGTAACCAGAACTAGTGTGTACATTCTCCCAGCTGGAACCTTCCAAAATGTTAAGCAATTGAATGTGTGTTCATGTCCATAATGCACCCAGCCTGTAGAGAATTTCATTGCATTTTTTTAAAAACCTATAATGGCAAATGGGCGGCACGGTGGCACAGTGGTAGCGCTGCTGCCTCGCAGTTTGGAGACCCGGGTTCGCTTCCCGTGTCCTCCCTGCGTGGAGTTTGCATGTTCTCCCCGTGTCTGCGTGGGTTTCCTCCCACAGTCCAAAGACATGCAGGTTAGGTGGATTGGCAATTCTAAATTGGCCCTAGTGTGTGCTTGGTGTTTGTGTGTGTCCTGTGGTGGGTTGGCACCCTGCCTGGGATTGGATTCCTGCCTTGTGCCCTGTATTGGCTCCAGCAGACCCCCCGTGACCCTGTGTTCGGATTCAGCGGGTTGGAAAATGGATGGTTGGATGGATAATGGCAAATTAAATTGCAGTTTTCACAGACATTTTGATCAACCCCTTGGGAAAATCTATGGCTCCTGTCCACTTCAAAAACTCATTTATTATCCCTGTGACAAAGTAAACAAGAATGGACTGTTGCATTGGTTACAGGCTTTTCTCTACATTCATAATGGCTAACATGGTACAACACCCTAGTACTACAGACATACAAGACACCGAAATGTACCGATACTACATGGAACTGAAGACCCGGTGGAAGAAACTGGCACACATGGACAGCGACATCTTCTTCTTAACGAAATGCAAAAAGGACATTTAATATTTTTCATTTAAAGATTTACCAATGTTGTTTCTTGTCCTAGTGTGTGTATAAACACAGGGAACTCCAGTTTCTGTATGACATCTTGCCTGAAGAAGGGGCCTGAGTTGCCTCGAAAGCTTGTGTATTGTAATCTTTTTAGTTAGCCAATAAAAGGCGTCATTTGGCTTGGCTTTTCTCTACATTCATAATGGCTAACACGGTACAACACCCTAGTACTACAGGCTAATGATGAGATGCTTTGAGGGGCTTGTGCTGGGACACATTAAACAGAATATTCTAGAAAGTCATGATCTCTTGCAGTTTGCAAACTGTCACAACCACTCCGCAGAAGATGCCATACCCACTGCATTTCATGTCATTCTGGTACGATACTAAAAACAGTCATGTCAGAGTAACGCCTCTAAGCATTTAATACTGATGTACCATCAAAGCTCTTAGCTTTAGGATTTACTGTGGCTGCTCAGGAATTCATGCTGGGTGATGCCCCCCATTGCAGATGCTCAACCTCTGAGATGAGTGGTGGGACACAGACTGCAGTTCTTGGGATTACAGAATGGCCTTCTTTGTCAGCTGTGCTAAAAAAGAACTTCTTTGGCTCAAAAGCCTCGGCAGTGAGGGTGCCTTTCTCAGCCTTGCCCCTCCTTAGCGATTCTGGGTCACGGCACCATTAGCCTCTGCACAAGAATTCACTTTAGAATTGTAAGAAAGCCTGGGTGTCTCTATGTGTGCTCTTCAAGTGGGCACAGTGGAATCAGCCTTCACTGGCTACATTACATTACATGACTTTCTCAGCTCAGGACTTTTTTCTTTAATATTTTAGGGAGTTTTATTAAGTGTTTATTTCATGTTCTTTTCGTCTGGGGTTGAGGGGGAGATATCAGAGTTAGGAAAAGGTTCAAAAGCTTATATACGGTTGCTTGCCATGTTGCTATGTAGGACAACTGGTGGTCACAACCTGTGCTGTCACCAAATAAAGGGTATTAGGATCAGGGGTTAATCTCTTCCTGAATATCTGAGAGAAACCTAAACATTTTCAGAAGGCTTGTATTAGTTACAGTCCTCTTACCATTTTGACTGTATTTGTTTAGCCATTTGGATGTGTCAGCCTTTGCTCATTTTGTGACTTACATTTCATCTCCCGTTTCCTATTAAAAGAATATCTCTGCCTTTCCCTCTTAGGGCGTTACACAAAGAAAGCACTGCAGAGAGATGAATGTGGCTTTGAATATTACTGGCACAGAGCTGCCTTGTGTCCTACGCATGCACGACACCCCCTGCCTTAGAAAGGTCTTACTGATGAGCTCAAACATTAGAACAATCTAGATAAGAACAGGCCATTCAGCCCAAGTGTCTATGATTCCCTGTGTAAAGAAAAAATCCTAATGTTTCTGCAACATTTACCCTTAACAAGGTTTCAACTGTGTCCCCTTGTTCTTGATGAACTCTTCCATCATGTCACCTCTTAATCTTCTTTTATTTAAACTGTACAGGCTCAGCTCTTTTCATTTTTCCTCATAGCTCATCCTGTACAGTCCTGGAAGCAGCCTGGTTGCTCTTCTCTGGACCTTTTCTAGCGCTGCTATGTCCTTTTTGTAGCCTGGAGACCAAAACTGCACACCAAACTCTAGATGAGGCCTCACCGGTGTGTTATAAAGCTTGAGCAGAACCTCCTGTGACTTGTACTCTACACTACACGGCGCTATATAACCTGACATTCTGTTAGCCTTCTTAATGGGTATTGAACACTGTCTGGAAATTAATAGCGTAGAGTCCACTATGACTCCTAAATCCTTCTCATAAGGGATACTTTGGATTTTTGTGTATTCAAACCTAACGTTCTTACTTTCTACATATAATACTTTACATTTACTGACATTAAATTTGACATTCCACAAATCTGCCCAAGCATATACATTGTCCAAGTCCCTCTGTGATAATTTAACAGATTCCAGATTATCTGCCAATCCGCCTTACTTGGCATCATCTGCAAACTTAGCCAGCTTGTTACTTATATTTCTATCCAAAACACCACGCACCGTCACTTTGCTCCTTGACCATTGGCGCTCACACCACCAGACTCAGGGAGTTTTTATTTATCCGGTCTTAAGGCTACTCAACGCCCGCTTGTACTCACCACCACTGTACGAGTGTACCTGTTGTGTGTCCTGTTTTTAGTTGTCTAATGTTGTGTTTAATGCGTACTGTTAGATTTATTGTCTGTTGTTGGTACTGTACTACAGTACTATGAAGAGATGCCACATACAGTACTGGTATTTCAGGGCCTGTAGGTCCATTTCTAAAGTCTATCTGTAAAATACTGACAAAGTAGATGCCTGAATGATGCTCACAACTAGGGATTTGTGGGATCCAGAGAGGGTTTAGGGGTAATATAAACTCAGCAAAAAAAGAAACGTCCCTTTTTCAGGACTGTGTATTTCAACAATAATGTTTTAAAAATCCAAATAACTTTACAGATCTTCATTGTAAATTGTTTAAACAATGTTTTCCATGCATGTTCAATTAACCATAATCAATTAATTAACATGCACCTGTGGAATGGTCGTTAAGACCTTAACAGCTTACAGAAAGTAGGCATTTAAGGTCACAGTTCTAAAAACGCAGGACACTAAAGAGACTTGTCTACCGACTGTGAAAAACACCCAAAGAAAGATGCCCAGGGTCCCTGCTCATCTGCGTGAACGTGCATTAGGCATGCTGCAGGGAGACATGAGGACTGCTGATGTGGCTAGGGCAATAAATTGCCATGTCCAAACTGTGAGACGCCTAAGACAGCGCTACAGGGAGACAGGAAGGACAGCTGATCATCCTCGCAGTGGAAGACCACGTGTAACAACACCTGCACAGGATCGGTACATCCGAATATCACACCTGCGTGACAGGTACAGGATGGCCACAACAACTGCCCGAGTCACACCAGGAACACACAATCAATCCCTCCATCAGTGCTCAGACTGTCCGCAATAGGCTGAGAGAGGCTGGACTGAGGGCTTGCAGGCCTGTTGTAAGGCAGGTCCTTACCAGACATCACCAGCAACAACGCCGCCTATGGGCACAAACCCACCTTAGCTGGACCAGACAGGAGTGGCAAAAAGTGCGTGAGTTTCTGCATGACAGCAATGTCAGTGTTCTGCCATGGCCAGCGAAGAGCCCAGATCTCAATCCCATTGAGCACGTCTGGGACCTGTTGGATCGCAGGGTGAGGGCTAGGGCCATTCCCCCCAGAAATGTCCAGGAACTTGCAGGTGTCTTGGTGGAAGAGTGGGGTAACATCTCACAGCAAGAACTGACAAATCTGGTCCAGTCCATGAGGAGGAGATGCACTGCAGTACTTCAAGCAGCTGGTGGCCACACCAGATACTGACTGGTACTTTTGATTTTGAGCCTCCCTTCATTCAGGGACACATTGTGAAACATTTTTAGTTTATGTCTTATGGTGTTGACTCTTTTAGTGTTCATACAAATATTTACACATTAAGTCGACTGAAAGTAAAAACAGTTGAAAGTCAGAGGACGTTTCTTTTTTTGCCCGAGTATAGTTTGTTATATGTTACATCCTTAGTGGAGGCCATTTGGGATCACTTTTTTAAACTTCCATCTTCAATCAGCACATCAATTCCAACAGGAGAAACAAGCCTTCATCACCAAGTAGTCAGCTTCACCAGCAATCAGAGATGAACGGTGGTGGGCATTTACGAATTTCCATTCCTGTTCATTAGAGTTCTTCTACTGGACGAGGCTCACTTGTGAAATATTTTCAGTCTTCGGACTAAGCTGGTAGAACAAAGCGTTGCCTTCATTTTTAGGGAGGAAGCCATCAATCTCAACAATTAGTTCATTTACATCTGGACTGAACTTCTCCAACTGAAATAATGGACTGTGTGAGTAAAGTTTTTGTGTTTATTCATTTCTGTGTCCAATTTGGAGTGCTGCAAATATTGTTTTTATTTTGTGTGTTCTGACACTTTAATCTTGATTCAAGTATCTTACTGGTGTATTCAACTTGTTTAAATGGGCTGTCGGTTGCATTTGTCTACTGAAGTGGTATAATCTTGGCTTTGAAATGTTTGCCCTACTTTATTAAGCACAGCATCTTAGTTGTTAACATAAATCTGGTGCAGCCCGATTTTATGATCACCCAATAAATTTTGGGGTTTGTTACAAATATAACTAGGGAGATGTGCAAATGAGAATCCCATTGTATTGTGGACACGTGACGATATACTTGAATGTTGGAACTTGTTACTATTACGATGTCACAATTATTCTCAAACATTATCATGAGTTATATAGCTCCTTTCACTGTGGACATCAACTGAAGCACTTTACATGTCCAGCATAACAACAACAACTGACAAGCATTGACCAGACACCATGCCAGGCCGTTTACATGACTCTTTCCATTCCACCCCACTGCCAACTAACCCCACTAACTATAAAGAGCAGAGATGAGCTGCTGTCCCAGGGGGTCATGAGTGCAGCTTTTTGTATCCACTTTGGCATTGCTTTGCTTACAGTAGATAACATTACAATAGCAATGCCCATCCAAACGGGAGGCTGGCACAGGGTGCCCTGGTCTCCCATTTTAAAGCTCTTATCTCAGATACTGCAGACATGCCGGTTTGCAGAAGCAGAGGCGAGCGACACTGCAACCAGGGAGCAGAGCGCCTGCCTTCCCTGCGAGTGTCTAAGCATAAACAGCTTGTGCAGCACCCATGGGACATGGGAAGCGACGCGCTCAGGGTTGAAGCTCTTCTCCAACTGGCACGTGGGATTGTTTCTGATAACAAGTGCCAGGAAGATTCCAGGTGCACTTTTCCATTTAATTAAATTGATAAGACGCGCCAAGAGCTTGGAATCTGTCAGTCGATATTAACAGCCTGCACGAAGGGAACGATAAGAAGCTTGTTGGCCTACTTTTGACACAGGAACATCATGGGAATTCTAAGATATCTACCTTTATTTTTTTCTTTTGCTGCCACTGTCAGGGCAGGTATGACTCTATTGGTCCTAACTAATGGGGTTCTGTGGAAGAAAGCACTAACGGGCAGACATCTCATTCATTTTTCAAAACAGTGTATTCAGTTATAGGGTCAATTGGGGGGCTCAAGTTCATCTTAGCAATACAAGGAAGGAGCCACCCTTAGATAAATCTTAACTCATTACAGGGCACACTCATACACGCATATATTGGGCCACACTTGAGTGACCATTCACTTAAATAGCAAATTTTGGGATGCGAGAGGTAAGAAGAGTGGGAGTTCTAAGTAAACCATGTGTGCTCACTGCATGTCAGCCATGTGCAGCCCTTCACTCAAAGACACTACACTGCAACTCTGTTGACTGCAGGATGAAAATGTACATTTTTAGAGACAATCTTCTGGTACACCAGTACGTGATCAACATGGGTTCCTTGCGTTCTCACAGTCTGAAACAATGTGTGACATGACACTGATGCCAGTGACACAACATAGCAATCTGTGCAACCACATAAGAGGACACTGAAGCAAGAACAAGCAGATAGATCATGTAGATGCCACTTTTAATGTCTCCGCTCTTCCAGGAGATTTTTCCTCAAATACACTTTTATTTATCTATCATCCACACAGTCTGGCCTCTGCAGAAGGCCATAACACAATAAAAATCAAAACTGACAATTGCCTGTACCACATCGACTTTTCATTCATTGTTGCTGAAACTCAAGGAGGACAATGTGGAAAGAGCTGGACCACCATCCAAAAATCAATCCTAGCATCTCCATACCAATTCTATTCTGAAAGCCTACATTATGTCAAAATTGATATTCAGTAAAAACTGCAACTGAGGGATCAGAGCCACACACAAGTACCTGGATTATAAATGACATTTAGCATACTGTATGTAGTACATTTACACATTAAAGACAGCAAAATGTGAACTCACCTGCTTACGTTCTGGTCGCTGCACTGTAGCAGACCTCGCAGTGCATCTCTCCGTGTTTTGTGCCTGTTATTTTGTTCTTAAATTGTGTAAAATAATTTTCTTTTAATAGTTTGTAAGTATTTATTTCTTTATGTTTTTTTTTTTTACTTTTGATTGTTATTGCCTTTGTAATCCAATGGGATACTTACGGTCTACCTGAGCAGGAAACCCCAGGTGTGTGGCCAGCACTGGTCATCTACAGCCGGGACGCACTGCTTACACTGAAACCAGCTACCAGTTACTCTCCGTGTACTACTAATATACCGGACAAATTAAAAGCTTTGAAACTCAGAAAGCGAGGAAAGAGAGGTGGGCTTTGAGTAAGTCGGAGACAGAGATGTTTTAAATCCCCTCTGCCAACTATCATCATGAGCAATGCACAGTTCTTGACGAGATGAGAGGATCTGTGTGATATCTCCACGAGTACGGAGAAAGCTGTCTGATGCGCTTTACTGAGACCTGGTTTATAAATACCGATTCAGATACAGCTGTTGAAGTGATGGATTTGATTGTGTACGGCAAGACAGAAATCCAGCTTCTGGTAAGCAGACGTGCGGTGTCGGTCTTCCTTTACATTAACAAAAAGTGCTGCAAGAATATTACTGTAAAAGACCACATCTGTACACTGAATATTGAACTACTCACCATCGGACAGCACCCATACTGTTTACCATGAGAGTTTAATCAATTTTTTGTGACAGTAGTTTACATACCACCGCATGGTGATGTGGGAGCTGCAGCTGAAACGATTCATGAAGCTGCTCAGAAACTAGAAATCAAATCACCTGGCTCTTTCAAACTTGTGATGGGTGATTTTAATTTATGCAATCTGAAATCAGTATTACCACACTACCATCAGTACGTGAATATTAATACTAGAGGGGACAAAACACTAATTAGACAAGTGTTATGGAAACGTCCCTGGCACCTACATATCGCCTCATACAGCAGCCCTGCGTGCGTCTGACCACATCATTGTTCACCTGCTACCAAAGTACAAAGAGAAACTGAAACAAGAAAAACCAGCCATATGGAAAACACAAAACTGGTACACGGACAGTATAGTGGAACTGCAGGAATGCCTCTCCTGTACTGACTGGGATATGTTGACATCCTCACAGTCACTTAAGGAGGCCACTTTCACTGTATGTGAATATACGGAATTTTGTGAATCAATGATTATTAAGGAAAAAACTGTCAAGGTCTACTCCAACAGTAAACCATGGATCGCTAAGTCGGCACTATTGGAAAAACAGCATGCTCATCAAGAAAAGAAGATAGAAAAAATATGAATTTTACAGCAAAGGATTAACAGGTTAATCAAACAAAAAAAAAAAAATCAAGAGGTGGTTTAATGATAACAATCCAAAGCAGGTTTGGAAAGGCCTATGTCCAGGTATGAGGACTGTTTGCATCTCTCAGACTAACACAGATAACCTGACTACAGACCCATACTGTTTTGAAAAACTCATCACAAACTTCAAAGGACTTTGTTGGACAGTTATCCAAAGATCTTGACCATACATTGTTCTTCTCTCTCTTGTTAAATTAATCTTAGCCTGAATTCCTGTCCTACCAGGTCCATCATTTCTGTCCTATTCACTTCTACCTGTGCATAATTGTAGTACCTGCCATATTTTCTGGGGGGAAAAAAACTTCAGTCTATTTAGGGATTCTCACAGAAAATTTGACATAAAGACAGTGGAGTTCAGATCTGCATACGGTTCTGCAAAATTGATGGTAAAAATGATTTCACAGGAGATTTCTTAATTGGGCGGCACGGTGGCGCAGTGGTAGCGCTGCTGCCTCGCAGTTAGGAGACCTGGGTTCGCTTCCCAGGTCCTCCCTGCATGGAGTTTGCATGTTCTCCCCGTGTCTGCATGGGTTTCCTCCGGGCGCTCCGGTTTCCTCCCACAGTCCAAAGACATGCAGGTTAGGTGGATTGGCAATTCTAAATTGGCCGTAGTGTGTGCTTGGTGTGTGGGTGTGTCCTGTGGTGGGTTGGCACCCTGCCCAGGATTGGCTCCTGCCTTGTGCCCTGTGTTGGCTGGGATTGGCTCCAGCAGACCCCCGTGACCCTGTTCGGATTCAGCGGGTTGGATAATGGATGGATGGATGGATTTCTTAATTGTGACGCTCACTACAAAGAATCTGTTTGTGGGGTGGAATGCAAGTAATATTGGTACCCAAAATTCTTGTTCACACTTCTGCATCATTTCCAGAGCCATATAATGCAGCAAATTTGATGCATACCAATAAAATCAAAGATATTCTGTGTCTCTCGAATTTTTTTTTCTTTGTTTTTTGAAGAGACTTGCTGCATATTTTCTGTACAAACACACACCAAATCTCACCATCACATACTGTACTATGTTTTCTCTGCAGGATGCACCATGAGAACCATACCTAGCAAACACCCTTTCCAATTTCATTTCATGGATAAGCACAATCCAAGCACCATGGAGGTTCATGGGATATCATTTGTTTCCAACATTGCTTTAGGACCGCAATTGTCAAGATTGTTTTTATAACTGGATAAGTGGGCATCAAACTATCAGAACCACCACAGCACATCTTCAATGGTTAAACAGAATTTCTACACATGACACTGAGCAAAAGTTGGATGATTTTTTTTTTTTGCCCCCAGTGAACTTTTACCCATTCTGACATGCATATTATGTGGAATTAACAATTGGATCAATGACCATAAAATGGAAGATGCACCACACCGCCCACTTACTGTCTACTCAAAAGTCAGACTACTATAAAAAGGAACTTGTGAGCCACTGAGCAAATGTCTGTCACCATGAAAGATGCTGAAAGAGAGTACAAGTAAAGAAGAACCGCTCAACCGTATTAAGAGCTCAGACTAACATTGACTGCCATGCGATGGGGTAAGACAGAAAAGTGGCACATCTTAAAGCCATCAGTGTTTGTCAGAAGGACATCGCAAAGGGGTTGTGGCCAAAATGAAAGGTGAAGCAAGCCTGACACAGCATACACTGCTGTCACCCTGCAGTCAAGCACGGCAGTGGCAACCTCACGCTGTGAGAAAGCCTATTCCTTTCCGTGACTGCTTTGCTTTGATAATTTTTCCTCTAAAGAGTAGATTTTTCTTTTAACCGTTAGTTTCATTTTTCAACTTTGTTTTTTATTTTACTGTTATTATTTTGTTTCCGTTGTGCTGCTATTTCGTTTGTCGTGGGTGCCTCTGCTGTCCATTCTAACATAGGGGTGTGTGATGCCACCAATACGATGCTATTTAAGTCAGCACCACAATCTTTATCTGAGTCTGTGGAAAACTCCTAAATCATTTTTTCTCAGAAATCTTTTGGTGAACAACTTTCTATCATTAGGACTTCCTGACTTTGATACCCTGATCATTTACTAACTCATCCTTCATCTATGGAAGAATATTTCGGACAAAATTAAATAAATAAATAAATGCGTAAATAAATAAAAGTACTGTGAAATGTGAGCATAAATAAATAAATGTGTCATGAAATGAGAGCATAAATAAATAAATGTGTCACGAAATATGTTTTTCGTTGCTTATTTATTTATTTAATTTTGTCTGTAACATTCCTGCAAACCGTCATGAAATACGACTTGAAATAAAACTGTCACTTTCACGCGTCAAAGTTGAGAGGGTGGGCTCTAACACGCCCTCTAGTTACTGATTGGTGAATCGATAGCACAAGAATTAATTAGAAAAATGCTTACTACTGCCGATGAAATGGATTCTGC
>JANRMT010061414.1:26332996-26344463 GCA_026402145.1 Polypterus bichir lapradei
CGCCACTGTCGGCCGCCATATTGAACTTTCCAACGTCACCAATTTTCAAACTTCCCGTGTAGGTAGAAGGCTGACCCCATCTTCACGAAATTTGGTAGGTGACTTCCCTGCGCTAACCAAAACCGATGTACGTACTTATTTCGATGGTATGACGCCACTGTCGGCCGCCATATTGAATTTTCCAAACGTCACTAATTCTCCAACTTCCCGTGTAGGTAGAAGGCTGAAATTTGGTAGGCCCATTCCTTACAGCTTACTTACAAAAGTTAAGCAGGTTTCATTTCGAAATTCTACGCGTAACGGTCATAACGATCAACAACGTCCGCCATATTGAACTTTCTTCTTCATGGCCCCATCTTCACGAAATTTGGTAGGCAGCTTCCCTGCGCTAACCGAAACCAATGTGCATACTTATTTCGGTGGTATGACGCCACTGTCAGCCGCCATATTGAACTTTCCAATGTCACTAATTCTCAAACTTCCCGTGTAGGTAGAAGGCTGAAATTTGGCAGGCCCATTCCTTACAGCTTACTTACAAAAGTTAAGCAGGTTTCATTTCGAAACTCTACGCATAACGGTCAACAACGTCCGCCATGTTGAACTTTCTTATTTACGGCCCCATCTTCACGAAATTTGGTAGGTGACTTCCCTGAGCTAACCAAAACCAATGTACATACTTATTTCGGTGGTATGACACCACTGTCAGCCGCCATATTGAATTTTCCAACATCACTAATTCTCCAACTTCCCGTATAGGTAGAAGGCTGAAATTTTGCAGGCTCATTCCTTACAGCTTACTTACAAAAGTTAAGCAGGTTTCATTTCGAAATTCTATGCGCAACGATCAACAACGTCCGCCATGTTGAACTTTCTTATTTATGGCCTCATCTTCTCGAAATTTGGTAGGCGGCTTACCTGCACTAACCGAAACCAATGTACGTACTTATTTCGGTGGTATGATGCCACTGTCGGCCACCATATTGAACTTTTCAACAGTCTTTGTTACTTATGGGCCCATCTTCAAGAAATTTGGTACACGGGTTCCCAACGCTAACTGAATCCTATTTACGTACATATATACGTCCATAGCCTGCAGCTTGGTCACCATGTGAGGTGGCGTTGGGTCTCCCATCCCATCACGTCCCACGTTGTTGGCTGCCTGCCTATATAAGGCCGTCCGTCGCTCCAGTCTCTACATTCCCTTCCTTGCTTCGCCACGGGATTCACGTCTCCCTACTGATAACTACAGCCTTTTTGTTTAATCCACGGCTTCTCTGCTGTTTTATTGTTTGTTTATTACAATTATAGTTATTGTATAGGTATTTTACACTTACTTTACATTACTCAGGTACCCATTTCCTTCATCATTCCAACCCACATTACCATGTCTATCGAGGTAATCACCATCGATCAAAGAACTGTCACTTACCGAGTGGTTTCCATGCCCGGAGATGGTACCTACCTTTTCCATTCTCTGTGTTACATATTGCACGGCCATATCAGGCTCACTCTTGATATCTGGAAGAACATTGTGTCTTATGTATTGAATGACTGGGACAGGTTCAAGGTGTGGACAGATGACGGTACAGGAGATAATTATACTACACAGGAGCACTAGAAGAGTGAAATGCTTAAGCCCTTCTCCTATGGTTCTGCATGTGAGTTGATGGCTGCCGCTGAATTGTTCGGTTGGTGCTTTCAAGTGTACCGAAATGGCCAAATATTTTACACCTTTCGACAACCGCCAATGCCTCTTAAACATCTTACATTCATAGGTGACAATTTCAGTAGTGGACACTTTGATGTTTATGAATGTTTAAACTCTCAAAAGCTGGATGTGAAGTTATCGATGAAACCGGTTGTAAGCTTACAACGCTTGACAGATGCCGAATGTCACTTCAACACAAGTCCTGCAAATACTGTCGTAATTGAAACAAACCATGAAACTGAAATCGATTATGACAGCAGCAATCCATGCTGTGAGATTTGAAACAAGATTACTGTTCACATGGCCAACTGTAAGTTGCATGCTCAAGAGTAAGCTCAGCGCACAGCTTGGTCATATTACAACCGGAGGGCTGAACTGACAACGTGGTATACAAAGAGATCCTTAACAAATAATTATTGCCATATTTTCCCTCACTTTAAAAAGGTTAAATTTTCTTCTTAATAAAAATTTTAATGCAGTACTTCGCCACTGCGAAGCGCGGGTATTTTGCTAGTATATATATATAATGCACAGGTAGAGACTGAACACGTGCCGTGTGGCCCCACGCATGCGCACTTCACCAGAAGACACACACACACGGACACCTGGACGCACACAGGGGTTTTATTAAAGAGGATATATACATACATAAACACATATATATATATATACATATACATATATACATATATGGAAGAGAAGGTCTGTGATCCGTTTGGTCCATTCATCTGTAATCGTTTGTCCGCATGTTGTGAAAATTTTTGAACGTTGCTTCGTAGTTTCAGATCTGTAAAAGCTTCATTGGCGGTGTGTTTCCGTAATAAGTTCATATAAAACTCGTTTTGTAAATTGTTGCATGATGGTTGACATCTTCGGGGTGTTCGTTGGTGGTTTAAATCGTAAACATTTCGGAGTTACATCGTGCCTGATGCAACTATGGAGGAAGAAGAGTTTTTCATAGGTGTGTGCTTCACGGATTGCCAAAGTTTCCCATCGTCTAATACATTGGAGGGCTTCATGCCCGAAGTTTGTACGAATGGTAGAGAAGGTCTGTGATACGGTTTGCATATTTGCAGCTGGAGATCCACAAAGGGAGAAAATTAATCACGTATCATAAAGTAGTTTTTATTCCTGAGCTTTCAACCCCTACCAGGGGTCTTCATCAGAGGATAATGCTTAGACTTACAAGAATCAAAGGCAATATATAGCAATAACTTACGTGGGGGGTGGGAAGGGGTGGCTAGGTCCGTGGTTTGGTAGGGGTTATTGGGTGCAAAGTCTTCTTTATTATGAAAAAGTTCTTCTTAAGTTTGCCTATGCTGGATTTATGTCCAAGTGTCTGTTGATGGCGTTCTCATTTCATAACCAGGATTCAGCCAGCTCTCTAGCACTTTTAGTATTGGCTTTAAATTTTACTTGTACATCGTCCCAATTGAATGTATGTCCTGTTGATTTAGTATGTGTATAGATCAATGATAGTGAGTCCTTTCTTTTGATGGCGTTGCGGTGTTCCTGTATACCTGTTGCGATTCTTTTTGAAGTTTGTCCAATGTATACCGCTGAGCACGAACTGCATGGATTGCTGTACAATGCGTTTTGTGCGCAGATTGTTCGTGGGTTTGTGTGCTATTCTGACACCTGACTTGGCCAGGATGCGTGCTGCACCTTCAGACACATTGTGGTGATAAGGTAGTGAGTGCCAGGTGGGGTGGGGGTTCTGATTCAAGCCAATTGTTTGCAGAGTTTTTTGGTGTCTTCTGTGTAGGCTTCGATTAATGAATGTTTTTGAGTATCCATTTGAAGTGAAAAGGTGGAAGAGGTAGTGTCTCTCTTTCATTTTTGTTTCCTTCGTATTACAATGGGTGTGGACTCTTCTGAATAGAGTTTTAACACAGCTCCGTTTATGAGATACCGGGTGGTTGCTGGTGAAGTGTAATATCTTGTCTGCGTAGCATTCTTTACGGTAAACACTAGTGGTCAGGGTGGCGTCATTATTTCTTTCGATGTAGATGTCCAGGAAGCTGATGTGTCGGTTAATTTCTTTCTCCATTGTGAACTGGATTGCAGGGAATATTGCGTGGATGTGGTTGTAGAATTCATTCAGCTGATCATTTTTTATTATGACGTATGTGTCGTCTACATAGCGTATCCAAATTTTGGGTGTGCACGGAGATAGAACCACATTTTCAAATCGCTGCATTACCAGTTCTGCTAGAAGTCCTGATAACGGCGATCCCATTGACATGCCTTCTTTCTGAGTGTAGTATTTGCCGTTGAAATGAAAGTGAGTTTTTTGGCAGAGTGATATTAGGTGCATTATGTCTTTAATGGACAGTTTAGTGCTTGTCTCTATAGTGGGGTCACTTTCCAGTAGGGTTGCCACCCGTCCTTTAAAATATGGAATCGTCCCGTATTTGTGGTCTTGGCCCCCAAGGGATGTGGCCCCCACTGCAGTATGCGTCCCTTATTTTTTGTATTATAAGTGGTAACCCTACTTTCCAGTTTCATTAATAGTGTTTCTGTGGCCAGATGAATCGGTATCATGGTGTATAGCGACACAACGTCAAAAGAGACCGTGATTTCATCCTCGTCGACGGATACATCTTTTAAGAGCTGAAATGCCAACTCAGCGCTGTTCACAGAATATTCTGAGTCATAAGTTAAATGTTTGAGTAACTGGAAAAGTCTTTTTGATAAGTTATAGGATGGTCCACCTATTACGCTGACCACTGGTCTGAATTTCAGTGGTGTTTTATGTATTTTCGGGAGTCCGTAAAATTCAGGGCAGATAGCATCGTTGGATTTCATTTTGTAATAATTCTGTGCATCCAGGTGGTTGTTATTCCGGAGTTTGGTCAGAGCAGTGTTTATTCTATTAAGTGTAGTTTTCGTTGGGTCATTACTCAGCTGTTGATAAGCGTTAGTGTCAGAAAGCATTTCTTCCATAGCTGTGGTGTATTGTTCTTTGTCTAAGACGACAGTTGCGCCTCCTTTGTCGGCTGGTGTGATGATGATGCTGTTGTCATTCTGTAGCGATCGTAGAGCTTTTTGTTCACTTATCGAAATATGTTTGGTCGGTTGTCCTGTGTGTAGCTGGCTGGCGACGTTGCACCTTATTTCTTGCGCATTTTCTGTCGGTACTTTTTCGGTTGATAGGATGTGTTCCAAGGCACCTAGGAAGTTCATGTTAGATTTGTCTTTGTAGTTGAATTTTAATCCTCTGGAGAGAATATTGTGTTCAGTGGTGGAGAGCTGTCTTTTGGATAGCTTGTGTACTCCGGATTGGAGTTTGTTAGTATGTTGATTTCCAGTGAGTTTATTCCATTTTTTGTTGAGTGCATGTCGTTTAGAAATATGGTTTTTGGAAGCTGTGTCCTGGATCCGTTTGGTCCATTCATCTGTAATCATTTGTCCGCATGTTGTGAAAATTTTTGAACGTTGCTTCGTAGTTTCAGATCTGTAAAAGCTTCGTTGGCGGTGTGTTTCCGTAATAAGTTCATATAAAACTCGTTTTGTAAATTGTTGCATGATGGTTGACATCTTCGGGGTGTTCGTTGGTGGTTTAAATCGTAAACATTTCGGAGTTACATCGTGCCTGATGCAACTATGGAGAAAGAAGAGTTTTTCATAGGTGTGTGCTTCACGGATTGCCAAAGTTTCCCATCGTCTAATACATTGGAGGGCTTCATGCCCGAAGGTTGTACGAATAGAAGAGAAGGTCTGTGATACGGTTTGCATATTTGCAGCTGGAGTTCCACAAAGGGATATACACATATATACATATATACATACACATATACACACATATATATATATATATATATATATATATATATATACATACACACACACACACACACACACATAAAAGCACCTCTCACTGAACCTCTACATTCCCACCCCAGTTCTAAAAAAGACAACAACATAAGATGAAAGTTTAGTGATTAGAAGTCAGAGAAGCAATGTGAACTGCCAAAAAGGTTTCAGATATTTCAGGCTTCCCACCTTTCTCAACGAAAAATTGTCAAAGGGATCATCAACATTAACACCACCCTCCACTCAAAACCATTTTCCCACACCACTGAGCAATAGCGAAAGTGTAGAAGCCCTACCTCCAGCTGGCTTTGCCTCTCTGTGATCACACGATCATCCTTGTTTCCAAAGAGCTTTTTTGGAGGGAACTCCAGGGAAGCAAGCTATAAGAAATTCAGAGAAGTTAAAAACTAAAACACCAGTACACAAGAAGGCATTTCTGAAACAAAACATCTAATGGGGTCAGATTAACAGGATTCTGGTATGCCATACTAACTTAGGACAATAAAGTTGATAATACAGTATGAAAATGTATATTTTATATCACTTGTGGTCTGAGAAAACTGTACAGATTTACTAATAGTGTTAAAATTAAATGCTGGAATACAAATATATGGATGGTAACAGGAAGTGGACAAAGCAGTGCAGATTCCACAGTGTATATGGTTCATTGCATAACGACTCGCTAAGATATGCATACCCATTTAAGCTTATATATTCCAGATGTTGCTGTAATACTTTGAGATGGAGAGGAACAAATGGATAAAATGCAATGGAAACAAGATGTACAGTGAGTGACACTGGCTGGCTGGCTGCCAATCATTAACTTCACTACGTAACTGCAAAGTCCAATACCATTTTTAAGAAAATTCCCCTCTCTGAGTGGGGGCCCACGTCATCACTTGTTAAAATCAAACCTCCAATGTAACCACAATCAGTTACACTTCACTTATTATCTATTCAGGCTATATGAGAGGCTGGTTGACACTAAACAATTTTGAGAAGATCTTAAACTTAACCCCTTACCTACTAAGAAAGTTAGTAATACATAGACAAGTAATCATTATATATAAAAATTGAACAGTGTATTAAATCAAGTAAACTCCACATTTAAACACAACCCCTAAAAATCATGCTAACAAAATAATAATTTAATAACTAAAGTGAGTACACTAGATGAAAAAAAATAAGCAGTTGATACTGAAATTTAGAAAAAGGAACCTAATTAAAAATGGACACACAGCGTAAACCCTGTAGTTACATATGAACAAAAAAACAACAGGTCAGTGTCACCAGTTTGGTGTGAATGCAACTGATTAGCCTGGCTTTGTTAATATGCCTCAAAACATCCTTGACCACCAACTATTTTGTTGTCTTTCACAGAAAAATCACACTTGTGTCTGAAAGGAAAACATCTTCAAGGCAGCCACATCACTAATTTGTAATCCGCACAATAAATGAAGCACAGATCTTCCTCTGGCACAAAGTGTCTGATGCTTCCCTTCTTATTTTTTTTTATTGTTACTGCCTTTTCTCTCTCTCTTTTGCTGCTTAAGTGCTTCTTTTCAAATATTGTGACAAAGCCCTGAAAGTCACACCATCAAAGGTCTTACAGACTATGTTCTTCCTCATAGAAAGCAGGTTGACTGGCACACCAGCCACAGCAGATGGCTTCTTACCTGGCCAGGAAGCCCTGTTAAACAAAGGGCAGGGGAGCACAACAGAAGAATAGAGAGACTGCTTTCTAGGGCTATATAATCCCTCTATACACAGGGTGGCAGTATCTCTCTGGTGGAACTCCAATTTGTATACCCACAGGGCAGCTGAAGTCCTGAGGGGTAGCCCTGTTGGGGTACTTGGGTGTCGCCAGGGGGAGCAGCAGGAAAACACCCCCACTACTTTGTGGGGCTTCCTCATGGCCCAAAAGTGCTTCTGATGTGCAGCACTAATAGCACCAGAAGTACTCCTAGGTCCAGCATAAAAGAAGCTGCATCCTCTACATCAGGGGCAGTGTTAGGATGAGGTGGTTAAGGCCTGATCAGAGGAGTGTGGAGGTATAAAAGAAAAGGAAAGGTATGGAACTGAATGGTGACTAATTTACACGGTGATATAAACACATAGAAGGAACTGTTTAAATTAAAAACATCTTTAATTGAACTTTTGACTGTGTGTTTTGGTTGTGTCTGGGTGTTTGGGGTGCAGGTACGACCCCAACAGGTCACAATTTACAAGGTAAATGTAAATATTGTGGTAACAAACAATTATACAAATAAATTAACCAAATATGGATGACACCTGAAAATAGAAAGGTGTGCTTCTTCAGGGTTGCAACTCTCATTTTGACTTTACACTATGAATTCAGGGATCTAGTAGCTTTAGGAGTAATAAGCACATTCAATTATTCATGCATACAGTAAGTGCTCCAAATGTCCTGATGAGTGTAATGGTTAAAGATTACATGCCATTTATGAAAGTCCTTCCACTAATACATCCTGGAAAAAAGATGCGGATTCTGTGTGATTGTTGAACAGTGGACCAACTACTTCATCCTTGTGTAGATATTTGAGGAACCACAGACTCTTTCTAATCCTGCATGCATGCACATTGTGGGCTTGTAGGAGGCTTATGAAAGTATATCTTGTGACAGGAGTTTTAAAACACGGAGCCTCTGCTGTCTTGATATGTGGTTTCTTGCATCTGCGGAGTCAGAAATAGTATTTGTTGTATTGTTTGCATTTGTTTTTAACAAAGTGGAAGAAAGATTTCACAGACAGAGTCTGTGAATTTTCAGAGGCAGGGATCATACACAGCAAGCTCATATCAGTTTTTGGATCTGTGTTATATGGATAACGCTGTCCTCTTGGTTACATCTGACTGCAATTTCCAGTGAGCAATAGAGCAGTGCTCAGGAGAGTGTACGCTAGCAAAATGAAAATCAGAATCTCCAAATCTAAGGCTAAGGGTCTCTACTAGGAATAAGTGACTTGTCTTCTGTGGAAGAAGTACCCACTATTAGTGGAGGAATTTAAAGAACTTGTCCGTTCTCTTACAAGTGAGGGTGGAGACAATGCTGAGACAGACCACTGAATTAGTACAGATGTTGAGGTACTTTGGACTCTATCACATGGGGTAAAGAAGTAAAATTTCAAAAGGGACTGAAAGAATAGGATCTTAAGCATAAAAAACTAAACCGAGTTTCCCCTGTAAGATTTCTGGACTATTTCACTGTGATTGCGTGAAGCTGTCAACTTTCTGCAAGGATCTCTGAGTGAAGAAGATGTGAAAGGAGCAAGTTAAGAAGCTCTGGTGATGTAACAAGGATGGCCCCTAAGCATATTCCATGGAAGGTGTGCAAGGCAGGGTCAAGTAAGTGAACTCTGAGGTTACATAAAAGGGGCTAAAAATGTAAACTTCATCAAGAGGAGCTGTAGAATATTGCTAGAAATAAAAAAGGATGGTCTCTGTTACTCAGCCTGTCACAAGCATAGTCCTCATCAGAGTGGGATGGAGAATGTCAGCCAGCTCAACTTTCAGCTTCCTTTTAAAATCGTCTATCCCAACAAGAAACATGGCCTTCAATAAATGTATAGTGAACATCTGACTTATTGCCATCATCTGCGGTGTTTGTGGATGCACAGTATTTTCCACATGGCCCAACTGTAATTCCAGATAAAGCAACATTAGTCTATCCCACTGATGATACTAAAGGTAAAAGCATATAAATGTATCTGGGTGTGTGTGCTGGATGAGGCATTCTGCAAAAGAAAGATGTTGTTAAAATGATGGAAGACCAGAACATTAGCCACTTCTGTAAATCACTCTCTGTAATATGAGAAGGGCTGGGAAGCACCAAAAGAACTCCATTGAAGAATAATGCAGTTATGTGTGAGAGAAGAAGCCGTGCAAAGCTTCCTTGAACTTGAGCTTAGACAGAAATATGGCAGAAACCCATATCTCAATGTGACGTTTACTGATACCCATCAAATGAAGGCACCTTGAAAAGATCGGGAGTGTAAAGAGTTGAGGCTTTTAACACAAACTGCATAAAAAAAAATCAAGAATGGAAAAAGAAAAAAAAAAAAAAAAAAAAAAGGTCAGTGTGCAGCCAAGCATTGGGAAAGCAAAAGCTCCATTTCAAAGCATCAGCATTATGGAGGTGAGAAGCAGTTGATAAAAGGGTTTATGTATATTACACCCGCGTACATTATGTGTGGGTGCAGAGTATCAGGATGCATTAGCACCTCACCTCTTCAAGTTCAATTTCTTCAGAATCAGCACCAGACGTATTAATGTCTTAAGGGTCTAAATTCCTCAACAAAAGAAGACGAAACTTTAAAAACCTACTGGAGACAGTTCCCATTTTTTATGCTTGGCTAAGAAGAAAAGGAAGTGAAAGCCAGGGCCATATTTCTGAAATGTTACAGTCCAACTAATATTGTGTAACAGGAATAAAAATGAAATGAGGTGAACAAGTCCTTGAGTTGCTCATGGAGCTAGAAGGGCTCTCTTCTGAATCATATGTTACAGGGAGATGATGGCAATGAATGCAAAATTCAAGTCAATTGAAACTCAGAAGCTTCAAGCCTGACATAAACATACAGATCAAATACCACTGAAGTCGCTCAAGAGAAATGGAGCAATATACCAACAATGGCAAATGTAGCCCAAAGTTCTTGATTCAGTCCTGCCACTTACTCATGGAGTCCCTGAGTATGTTGCTTAAGCTACCAGTGTACTAATAACAACAATATACTAGAAGACGATTACCACATTGGGCAAATGATACACACAGAGAACTAATCAAAGCAGAAATTCTACTGTTTAATTAATGTGACATGTACCCCAAAAGAAATAAAAATGTTTGTTAACCCCCATGTTAAAATGGTACATCTCCAGCAGTCACAAAAAAATAACACTGAATGAAGCACAGATATGGCAGAACACGGCTAACAAAAGTTGTACACAAACATCTCCAAATGTCATCTTGGCTGCTGTCACACAAGTACGTATGGGAGGCAGCTAGAAGGACCAAAAGAAGGTAATTCCATGCCCGGCAAGGGGGTGGTGGGATGCAGTAACCCTTTCACTTTTATCCTTGCAGACCAAACACAGGAAATTTAGCCTGGAACCTCTGACATCACTTTCCCTGCCTTGCCTTAAAACCTGGCCAACTTCCTTCTGTGAATCAGTTATATTGTGGACTCAAACTATACAATACAGTAACTTCAATTTTAACTTGTTGCAGCCTTTATTCAAGTATATGGGTTGTTGCCCCAAATCTTTTTGATGTGTCAATTCGTATCATTTCACACTGTTATAAAAGTAATTTCTTTCTCATTCTGCACACACCTAACAGACGTCGCATACACTTCTAACACCTAAAACTTCCACTGTACTGGTGTCCGACTGTGGATGCAAGCCCCCACAACAGAAAGCTCAAAGACTTCATGAAAGAAATAAGAAATAAGAAATGCCAACCTGGACCCTATCTTTATGTAGCTCCTTCTGGTCCGTGCAGGGTTTCTTCACATGTTCCAAATACGTGATTATTAGTTTAACACTAGAATTACCAGTGCCTGTGAAAAAACTTGTAGATCCGTCCCACCTTAAATCGCTTCGCACCTCTCTATCAGCGTCTTTTGTCCTGTAAATGTGTCGATTAGCAGCAAGCAGCCTGCTATCACATCAACCCATCGCCACACAGTTTTCTCAGGTCAGGTCTGTTTACCTGCATGTCAATTGCTTAGAGTTGTATAGAGTGAGAAGTCAAGCAAAATGACACCTTTTATAAATACTATATCATTATTTGGAACACATGCATTTTATGTGTGTTCCGTGTCTACAACATTCTATGTAAACACATCGTTAAAACAGAAACGTATTTCATGTTTTAGTAATAATTGACAAAATGTAGACATGAAGTGTATAATGTGTGAAACCTGAAGT
>JANRMT010061414.1:26355235-26367000 GCA_026402145.1 Polypterus bichir lapradei
GTTTTTATTCTAAAATAGTAAGAATAAGAGCAGCTCACTTCTCAAAACGAACTCGTCCGGGGTCGAACCCGTGAAGATTTGATTACCAGTCAACAGTTGATACTGTTGCACCACCGAAGCGGCCGTAGCAAATTCGAGTCAATGTCGCACCCTAACGTGGGTTCTTTTTCTGCAGTTATATTCTTGAATAGAAGCACACTTGTTCGGTTATATTTGTACCTTTTGTGAAAGTGTTTATTTGATATTTGGAATTCAGTCTTCACACATTATACACTTCATGTCTACATTTTGTCAATTATTACTAAAACATGAAAAACGTTTCTGTTTTAACAATGTACTTACATAGATCGTTGTAGACATGGAACACACATGAAATGCAAGTGTTCCAAATAACGATATAGTATTTATAAAAGGTGTCATTTTGCTTGACTTCTCACTCTATACAACTCTAAGCAACTGACATGCAGGTAAACAGTCTTGAGCTGAGAAAACTGTGCGGGGTGGGGGGATGTGATAGCAGACTGCTTGCTGCTTATCGACACACTTACAGGACAAAAGACACTGACGGAGAGGTGCGAAGCGATTTAAGGTGGGACGGATCTTCGAGTTTTTTCGTAGGCTCTGGTAATTCTAGTGTTAAGTGTTTAATCTATGTCACATCAAGAGATTAAAAAAACACATATACTTGGCCTGTGCCTTATCAAAACTAACAAAGAGTTTTGGAGTAGTAGGCAGATATTCATGAAACAAATACACCTGCAGTTAGCAATGATTTTTACAATTACACCTAATTATTTCATGCAATAACAATATTTCCTTTAACTTCTGTGAATATTAATAAAAAGATATCTAGTGTCCCTGCCCTGTGTGGTTGGGTCAGTGACGCATTCCCAGCTGGCTGCCTGCTATGCTTTAAGACTACCCAATGGCTGATTCTGCTACTGAGGCTCATTAAGCAGCCACTTATAACACCAATAGCTTGGTTTTTCGAAGCAGTGCATCTGGCTGCATTGAGATATTTGCTTGCAGCCTATCGTCTCTAGATAAGTGAAAGCTGATTGCACAATTCAGGCAGTAATTGCGTGTGTCAAACAGTGCTACTCATTGAAGATTGGAAATTTGTTTGAAGATCTTCCCGATGCTTATTTCCTTCCCTGATATGTGCAAATTACTTTTCCTAACATAATTTTCACTTCTCTGTCTTGTTTTTCAAGCAGACTGTCTATAAACACTACGGGGGGAGAAGTACTTACCTTCACTTCGTACTCATAATGCTCATCCTTGCCTTGGCCACAGAGAACATAGCGTGGAATGCTAACTCTCACTGGCTCCTTCACGCTCTCCGAGTTTGCTACCAAAGAACGAGAAATCAGCCGCTGCCAAGCAAACATGAGAAGAGAGGGTAGAAAACAACAGGAAGAGTGATTAGAAAGTGAGGCGTGAATTACTTATCGGGCCATGGACAGGGCCTGAAGTAGCCAATTTAAAATTCATAACACTGTTGGGGGGAGTCCACACTCTCACTCACTCAGCAGCACAATCTTCATTTAGCATGTCGGCTGGAAAAAAGGATCTGGACATGTGGCAACCTTCAAGCTAGGATGATGCAGAGTGCATCTTGGGAATTTCAAGCTTACTATCCCTCTGCCAGGTCATGTTTTTTTAGCTTGTGTGTGTGCAGCCCTAGGAAGAAGCTTTTCAGTTGTCCTGCCAAATTACAATTATTAGCATCACAAACTCTTTTTCCAGAAGGCCTACCTTAAACAATATCTCCAAGCCCTCACACATAAGTCAACAACGTGCATTGACTGCCAACTAGGCTCAGCATTTTGCTGAATGATTAAGCACATACTACAAATAATTGTAAGCTATGCAGCCAAATGAAAAATCCATTAATTTAAATGCAAATTCATTGCAACCCTGACAATTTGTTGAGTTTTAGTGTCTTCTAAAGTTGGACCTCTTGTAATACTCAGTTGAACTATGTGCCTTCAGAGGACGCAGAAATTAGGCTTCTATCTGTTCTTTCTCCTGACCTGCCCAAATCTCTCCAAAGACCGGTTTCTGGGAGAAACCACTGTGTTCATCAGGCAAACTACACACTGACATAGGCAGACACA
This sequence comes from Polypterus bichir lapradei, assembly GCA_026402145.1. Lineage (NCBI taxonomy): Eukaryota > Metazoa > Chordata > Cladistia > Polypteriformes > Polypteridae > Polypterus > Polypterus bichir. The sequence goes on from JANRMT010061414.1 coordinate 26,357,356, forward strand.
AAAAAAAAGGCAACCAGCACTGTTTAGAGGAGAACCAGAATACCACCTCTGACAAAGACAGCCAAATCCATTTTCTGAAGATATGCATTTTTACTTTTAGTTCTCTTTAAATTCAACCTTCCCCTTTGAGATAGTGATAGCATATACCTGGGTAATATATAATCCTGGATGGCAGAATTATAAATAAAAAAAAAAAAAAAATCAGTACACACATTCTCTCTATATACAAATCCAGAAATAAAACAAAAAATAAGCTTACAAGTATGCAGTAAAAAAAAAAAAGCATGTTTCCACATAAAGCAATGAAAAAAATAAGTGGCAGGATGGGTGCAACATAACAACATAAAAGGTGGCATTCAGGTATTTATTAGACAGGCAAAATGCCAAAAAACAGCATAATTTTAAAACCTAGACTGTGCCCACCCATCTTAGCCAACCTGAAACTCTTCTGCCTGATGGCCAAAAAACATATGCAACATCAATGAACAACAGTTTCACATATACTGTATGTTCTGCATTTAATGAATAGGTACAAGTGATGACAAGTGTTTTGAAAAGCAACATTAATATCTTCCCCATGGAAAGGCTGAAATAAAAATTCAAATCTAATTTTGCCTGCCATGACATGCAAGCCTAAACATAGGGTGTTGGCTGTTTGCATTAAGATGACCTTGAGTTCTGTTGCTGCCTTTTCCGAAGCCAATGTTGTTAATACCAAGATTCTCAAATGAAGCTCCAATGCTCTGAGATTTCACTTTTTACTGACTTGTTCTTGTACACCTAATAAGTTGTTAATCAGGAAGGAGGCCTCTTCTGCAGTACCAATGGTAAGTTTCCAGACCTCCAAATCACTTAAATTGTCAGTGGAAGGTGGTGTGTTGACCAACCAACTCATAGTCTGATCTGTGTCTTCTTTCCTGCCAAAAAAGAGTTCAAGTTTGGGCAGGTTGAATTCTGTGGTCATGAAAACACACCTTAGGTCAGCACGATGACGCAGAAGGGTCTTTTCAAATTGAGGCCTTTTCGGATGAAGTGACATGGTAGTTGGAATTGGATAAAACACACTGTCCTCTTGCATAACTCCAATATGAGTGTCAGTAAGTACAAAAGACATGAGATCAGAGGAAGCAGCAATCTCAACCACCATGTTGACATAAAAAAGTATATTAACATGCCCTAGAGGAGGTTTCTTGCCTGACATGTTCGCATGCAACATGCACACTAGGTCAGCCAGTGACTTGGTGAATTTGCAGCTAAGACGTACACCACTGCTCAGGATCAGGTCAGGGGTTTCAAAGTCCCAGGTTCTAGAAAGCTGCTGCAGATCCTCCCTCAGGAGGGCATGGTTCAGGAGAGGTGATTCATCGTCAAAACAAGTCAACATTTTCAACAGGGTCCGGCACAAGACTTGAGTAAGATGCTTATTGTATGTAAAGATGGTCAGAATTGTATCTTCTGTAGATCCTAATATTCGGACATTCTGCCCTGCAAATCCCACCTGAATTTCTTGGATATTCTGTAGTGGAAGCACATGAAAGACCGGTTCAGGGTTAGAAATGATAGCCAGGACAGTTGAGCAAGAAAATATGACGCAAGCAGCTTGTGGCCAGGGACATTTACAATTGGCTGCTGCTAGCCAACATACGTGATGGAGATGAGCCTGGGATTCAACAACCTCAGGTGCAATTAAGGTCAGATGCTCCAGTAATCTGTATAATGGGAGACACTGAAGTTTCTGGAGTTCGGGTGGAAATGTGATTAGCCGCTGGTGCAGCACTTGACATTCTCCTATTTTGTACATAGACACTGAGCTTCTGCCTCTGTAATGTAGTGACTCCCTTCCTGGCAGAGTAACTGGTGACAAGGCACCTGAAATGCTTAACTCTGGTATTGAAGTACAGGACTTGCTGCGGACTGCCAGTTCAGAGACATGGATATTCTGTGTCATGCTGACTTCAAATTGCATCCTTTGCACAAAGGGGAAGCCACTAAGGGCTGAATTCCACCAACGGCCTTCCCTTAGCTGACTAAGAAATTTCCTGCTGTTGCGTAAGTGGCGACGAGTGTCCCCATATGCACGAGACACTTGACTTACAACAGAGCCCAGTCCAGTGGCTTCAACGATTCTGAGACCTAAATTATTTTCCAGTACTTTATGCTCAGAATGATCCTTAAGCAGAATTTCTCTGGATGTGATTTGCTCCCAATGAGCTTTTTCAGTTGGTCTATGTACATCTGGCTTTGCCAGCCCCAAATTCTGAAACATTATTCTGTTAGAAGAAATATGTGGGAAGGCTTCAGATGGCTGAAAAAAAAGGCCATTCTGCCTTTTTGCACAATTACAACTGTTATACTGCTCCTTAGTCTCTTCCTCCTGGACAGAAAGAGAATCTAGCGGTTTAACTGAACTCATCAACAACTCTTCTGGAAAATGTATTTCATTACTGCCAGTGTTACAAGGCAAAAGAAGTTGTGGATGTACAGAATGACTAGATGCCATCACCTTCTGTGACATAAAAACATCTTCTGATCTCATGAAACAATGACTTTCACTTAATATGTTTGTCCTTTCTTGTTCTTCAGTAACCTCAAGAAAAGCAGCTGCTTCTTCTGGGATGCACAGGACCTGAAGCTTTGGCACATGACTTTCATTGGTCTGCATGAAAAGAAGTTTCTTTGACTTAAGAATGAATATTTGATCCTTAAGCACACATTTAAATCTAAGAGCAGAGAGAGTACAGCAGGCAAATTTGCAAATGTAATTTGTGCTCCGACTCTGATTTTTCAGAAAACCTCTTGCAGTATCCATTTTTCCTTGGCCTTTTCTTGTGCAGTGCATCTGGCCAGCACAATATTGAAAGACAGCACAGGAAACGCATACAAGATGGACTACTCTTTCACCTGCCAGCAGTGGCAATGTGTCAGACAGCCAGCAAATGAGCTGGAATGATAATCACCGCAGAAGTCCATAGGATCTCTACCCAGGTGACAGGGCCTGTGAGGTAGAATATCATTGGACACCATACTCCACTCAAGACTACCAAAATGCCAAAAAAGGGATACTGCTGAAACAAAATGAAGTGAACAGGACAGCAAGATAAAGTGCCCACCACCTTTGCAATCACAATGCTCAAAGACAAAATCAGAATGAATCATGATTATGGTAAATTCCAAGCTGGCACACAAACTTACAGCATGAATTTATTCAGACTCATTACATGCATTTTAATAAGCCGCTCTCAGTGATCTTCCAAATATAAATAAAAGGCATACCAGTTCAAACTTACCTCATATTTCAATTTACGTGGGTCACATCCATTAGGAAACTTTTCATCTTCCTGTATAGATTATATTAAAAAAAAAAAGAAAAAGAAAGAGGTCTAGTTAGAATTTTATTCTTTTATTCTTCAAAGGCAGCCATTTTTTTGACTCTGTAGGTGACTGCTAATGACAGCAGTGATCAAAAGTGACTTGCAAATCTGTCAACAACTTCCATCAGTGAAGCTTGTGAAGCCTAAAAGGTATCATTGTGTGTCTAATAAAGCACTGTCTTCTTTGAAGAATTTCTGCCTTGGGGCACAACTCACACAGCTTGTTAGAGAGGACAAGATAAACAAGGGGGAACAATGGTTCCTTGTTGGATGGGCAGACTTGAGGAGCAAGGAGAGGCAGGCTTGTCTTTTCTGACAGCATTTTATCTTCCCATCAGCAGAGTGGTATGAAAAGCAGATTCTGCAATTCACTTTGCTGTCATTTGCAAACATTACCACAATAAACTACGGATAGCAAGCTTATTTTATCAAATCTAAAATCATTACTGATCTTCAAACATGTTTATCAATACATAATAAAAATACTGTCATTATCAACTGTTCTATAACAACTGTTATACCCAATCATTTGTAAAGAATGCTGTAATAAGATAGCTGAACAGAAGGTGAGGTAAGAGTAAAATATAGGATGAAAAGGGCTTCCAGTTTACCTGTACTCTGACTTATCCTTTGAGTCTTTCATAAAATGTACTTTATGGTATCTCACTTATGAAGTCACTTTATGTGCAGTTGACCTATTTCTTTGTGAAGACAATGAGTAAAGGAACAGTGTCACTAACTCCACTCCATAGCTTAACTTTTAAACACAGTGAAACTTTTCCAGGATGTGTAAATCAGCAGCTGCATTATGTTGGGTCAGCCATCATCATCTAATGTTACATAACCTCTCACCATCAACAGCTACACCTCCTGATAACAGCACAACTGTCCATAGAATACATGGAACGCAGAAATTACTGCTGGAAAGTACATGGGAACTGGCAATCTGGACAACCACAGAAGCATTCTATCAAGTTCAATTTGGTCTTTGCAAGGCAGTGCAAGCCTAGGGTAGTTTACCAGTGTGCCACGTCTGTGAAATCTACTAAATAGTATCTAGCTATCCTTTAAATATAACATTTACTCATCCTTTTGTTTACTTTACCTGTGTGTTTCCATCTTCACGTGAAAACGACAGATCAATAGCACAATTGTCCCCATTCATCTGACTGAGCTGCTGGAGTCTTCTCTGAACTTCCTGCTCAATGTAAGCATTAATCCTAATTTATGGCAAAAGAACAACACATTTTATTACAAAGGAAGACATGCACTTCATAAGCAAAATGAGATCATCCTCTAACTGAGATCAACTGTATCCAAGTAAAATAATACAAGTCATTTAACAGATCACTACACCATATTGGTTCCCAACCTACATGGGTCAAATACAACACAGGTTTTCAGCCATCTGGCCTATAATGCTGCCAAGCACAGGATAGATCCTTTCATGAGACAGAGAGGTGTGACATGCCACCTGTCAAAGATGTCAAACAAAAGCAAGGCTCACTGTGCACTCAGCTAAATTCTGGATGGTAGCCATGAAGGCATGTACAACTCTCAAGGAGAACCTCTTATCATAATCCTTGCTAGTAACTGAGCTGAGGGTTACGTTACAGCATGAATCAACCTGGAAAATGATTGCTGTTGGACAAGCACAAAGCAGTGCACAAGGGAACATCAGGCAGTAGAATCTGATGCCAGGTAAACACAATGGTTTGATTATGTATTTGGGCACCAAATGCCCACTGTCACATCTGTAACACTTCTGTTGCAAAGTTATTGAGAAGCTGGCAAAATCTGATGTTGGCCTATTGTTGTTGTTGTTGGATATCTTTTTTAGACCTCACTAAACAACTTCTGAAAATGCCTAGTGCTATAGACTGAGCTTATATGCTATTGCAGGTAATGCCATGTATAGATAGCCTGCAACCACAGAAGTGACACAGAGCAATCTTAAAACTTTTGACTGTAACACATATATAATGCTACACTGTATATGATCAACATAATGTGAGCCAAAGCACAAACTAATGGCTTCTTCAAACATACACCTCTCCAAAGCATAATACAGGGTGGTCCAGATCTAATTATGCAGATCTAGATCGTCTGGATGACTTTGATGTATGTGTGGACGATTCCAATTCGGCACGAGGATGATTCTTCATGTTGTCAGTTCACACACTTCTCGATGGTCCGGGATTTTTTGGGTGATTTTCTATGTAATAAACTTAATAAGTTATAGCGTAATGAAAATTGCATAGTTAGATCTGGACCACCCTATATTTAAATTTCTTTGTAGTATGGCTCAATGCTGACATTATCTCTACACATTACATTAAATTAGACTGCGAAAGGTTAACTGAGCAGCAACCATACCAAGTATACCTTTTCACTAACTAATATTCTTTTCTAATATTAATATATTATTTATGGCTCAAAATACAGAGCTATAAAAAGTATTTGCCCTCTTTGTAATATCCTCCGTTTTAAAATATTATACACAATGAATGATCTCAGAGCTTCAGAGAAAACACAATATCAGAGACAGGAAACCTAAGTGAACACACAATAGCTTTTAAAACACAACTTTCTTTATCCAAGGAACACAGTTTTCCAATATCCCTATCGCTCATGTTAAAGAGTTATTGCCCACAGAGTTCCAGTACTTTGTTGCAGCACCATTAGTAGCAATAATTGGAAATAAATGCATCTGGATTTTCATACAGGTTTTCGAAAATACTGTTGTGTGTGTTTCAATGACGTTAGAGACTCCCTTAATCACTAGGTTGCTCTTCTTTTATCCTTCCTCTCTTTTTTAGTGATAGTTATAATAAATATTGTGCCCCATTCTAATGGTGTTAGAACAGTGTTTCCCACTGAAATTTTGAACTGATATTAGGGCCCTTCTCTCTAGTTTCCTTTGGAAATCTAAAAGAATATCCCAATAAACATTCAACCTTGGTTCAGAACAGATCTGTGCAAGGTCGACAATTCAAAAGTAAGAAAGGTTACAAATAACATTGTGCAAATGCTTGTAGTCACGAAAGATACACACATGACTGTTGAGGACTGAATGTAGTTCATTTGTACCTTAAACCTTGAAAACTCTTACCATGAGACTCGATGTGAACACTCAGAGCCATCTGTGCTCTCTAAAAGTTCACAGCATATTCATTCACATGTTTTAGGGCTGTCATCCTGTTTTCTCTTCTCTGTACTTTTGTCTTTAGCTTTCTCACCAAGATCCTTTCTATGCAAATACCTGTCTACACTTGCATATTTTTCTGCTTCTGTACTCTCTCTCTCTCTCTCTCACCTTTCCAATGAAGGCTTCTCACCTTGGGCACAACTGCTGCCAAGCTCGCAGTTGTTTCCAGATATGAAGACCCCTAATCCTTTCACCTAATCACTGGAAACCCAATTTAGTTCTCTAACCTTTACTACACCACCACTGCTGAATGCATAGCTGCTGTCAGATTGGTGGAGGGCTGGATAGCAAAGCCTTAGTTACTAGCTTTTCTTTTTCTCTCTGCTTAGACCTGTGCTTGTCTGGCTCTTCGAGGATGACACTAGGTTATCTTGGCAATGTTTATTTTACTATATATATTTCACTGTAAATTTTATCTTGTGTCTGATGAGCTTCATTTTATTGTTTCTAATATTCCAATAAAAATTTGACAACAAGTGAAGGCTTGGGGATTATCTAGGCGTTTCTTTGTAAATGCAAGAAGATCAATGATATTTGTTTAAATAAGAGGATTCCACTTAGCTACTCCCTCATGAATCAAATTTTTATTCCGTCCCTTTCTATCTCAGAGTCATGAACACACCCTTAGCTAGTGGAGCACCTACACGTTAGGGGCCCTGAAGCTTGAATAATTATAGGGGCCCCTTTGCAATCAGCATCGAGGTCTGGGTAACCACAGCTGTCTTCTTCAATGGTTGTTCCATGACAAATCACCACACATTTATAAAAAAAATTAACCTCTACATCTCAGATTTTGATTAGAATTGCTGTACTGGATTAAATCACATGTCAAAGTCACTAGTGTGGTGCTGAGGTGTCACCCATTGCATGGCTGCACTTGGGTCCTAATCTGGGATCCTGAGTTGGTTTGTCATGTGGTGGGTGTGGCAATGCACTGTGTCAGCGTGTGCTCCTAACCTCTCTCTCTCAAAGTCACTGGTGTGAATAAAAATTATGTTATTAGAGGGATGAAAATTTCAATTAAAAAATATTTTAACTATTATTTTGTATTGAATTAGATTATATTATTATCATATTTAAAAACTCCTTCACATAATGTAGATACACAAAATGTTTGGGCAATATGGACTAAAGTCACTTCTGGGGCCCTGAAGCTTATGCTTCATTAGTTTCACAGTAGATTCACCCCTATTCATAGCTGAGGGGAGACAGTTCTGCAGTTCTTTGGATATTCTCAGATCATTGAGTGAGTTGTAGCTGTGGCCTTATGGTAATTTTAGCAGGCCATTCTTTTCTTGGAAAGATTCACTACTGTTCCCGATAATCTTCAATGAATGATAATATCTCTTACTGTGTTGTGACGGAGACCCATAGCCTTAGAAATGGCTTTACAATGTTTCTTGATTGGTGAGTTTAAACTTTTACCATCAACATTTCCGGATTTTTTTGACTGAGGTATAATGTTCTTAGAGAACCCTTGTGGTGACATTTTCAGTTTCGTGGTAAGGGTCAAAATACAATGAGTTTTAGATTCAGAGCTGACTGCAATCAGGTCTACCTGATTTTAATCAGCGGAGTCTAATTAACAATTAACTTTGGTCAGCAGTTTGAGAAGCTAATGGGGCAATAATGTTTTCACAAGCACAGTATTGGGATTTTATAACTTTATGACTACAGCAATTCAGAAATGTTTATTATGGTTTCCTTTATCTTATACTAGCAAAATACCCGCACTTCGCAGCGGCGAAGTACTGCCTTAAAATTTTTATTAAGAAGAAAATTAAACCTTTTTAAACTGAGGGAAAATATACAAATAATTATTTGTCAAGGATCTCTTTGTATACCACATTGTCATTTCGGCCCTCCGGTTGTAATATGACCAAGTTGTGCGCTGAGCTTACTCTTGAGCATGCAACGTACAGTTGGCCATGTGAACAGTAATCTTCTCTCAAATCTCACAGCTTGGATTGCTGCTGTCACAATCGGTTTGAGTTTCATGGTTTGTTTCAATTACGGCAGTATTTGTAGGACTTGTGTTGAAGTGACATTCGGCATCTGTCAAGCGTTGTAAGCATACAACCGGTTTTATCAATAATTTCACATCCAGCTTTTGAGAGTTTAAACATTCATAAACATCAAAGTGTCCATTACTGAAATCGTCACCTGTGAATCTAAGATGTTTAAGAGACATTGGCGGTTGTCGAAAGGTGTAAAATATTTGGCCATTTTGGCACACTTGAAAGTGACAACCAAACAATTCAGCGGCAGCCATCAACTCACATGCAGAACCATAGGTGAAGGGCTTAAGTATTTCACTCTTATAGTGCTTGTGTGTATTATAATTATCTCCTGTACCGTCATCAGTCCACACCTTGAACCTGTCCCAGTCATTCAATACATAAGACACAATGTTCCTCCGGATATCAAGAGTGAGCCTGATATGGCCGTGCAATATGTAACAAAGAGAATGGAAAAGGCAGGTGCCATCTCCGGGCATGGAAACCACTCGGTAAGTGACAGTTCTTTGATCGATGGTGATCACCTCGACAGACATGTTAATAGGGGTATGGTTGGAACGATAAAGGAAATGGGTACCTGAACAATGTAGAGTAAGTCTAAAATACCTATACAATAACTATAATCATAATAAACGAACAATAAAACAGCGGAGAAGCCATGGATTAAATAAAAAGGCTGTAGTTATCAGCAGGGAGACGTGAATCCCGTGGCGAAGCAAGGAAAGGAATGTAGAGACTGGATCGACAGACGGCCCTATATAGGCAGGCAGCCAATAACGTGGGAGGCGTTGGGATGGGGGATCCAACGGCGCCTCACACGGTGACCGAGCTGCAGGCTATGGACGTATATATGTACGTAAGTAGGATTCAGTTAGCAATGGGAACCTGCGTACCAAATCTCTTGAAGATGGGCCCATAAGTAACAAAGACCGTTGGAAAGTTCAATATGGCGGCTGACAGTGGCGTCATACCACCAAAATAAGTACATACATTGGTTTCGGTTAGCGCAGGGAAGCCGCCTACCAAATTTCGTGAAGATGGGGCCATA
>JANRMT010061414.1:26367100-26396942 GCA_026402145.1 Polypterus bichir lapradei
CGCCTACCAAATTTCGTGAAGATGGGGCCATAAATAAGAAAGTTCAAAATGGCGGACGTTGTCAACCGTTATTACCGTTACACGTAGAATTTCGAAACGAAACCTGCTTACTTTTGTAAGTAAGCTGTAAGGAATGAGCCTGCCAAATTTCAGCCTTTTACCTACACGGGAAGTTGGAGAATTAGTGATGAGTGAGTGAGTGAGTGAGTGAGTGAGTGAGTGAGTGAGTGCTTTGCCTTTTATTATTATAGGTTACATCTGCTTTAAATATTAAAAGCCAGTCACTGGGACAAGTCTAAAAAATAGTGAATATCAGGAATGGGCAAAAAAAAAACTTTTTCACAACACTGTCATTGATACGTGTGAAGGGCCAAACTCAAAAACCCGAGAAAAATTGAACAAAGAAAGCCAAAATGATAAGAAAAGATAATTACAACATCAATATGGCACCACGCCATGTCACACACTAATGACAAGATAAATATGGCTTACAAAACCATAGGCTGCTACACATCAATATACTTCATCGTATCTAGAATTCCTATTCTTTTTAAGGAATCACTTTTCAAGACACAGATAAATATGCTCAAACATGTGGCATGCATACATGCACACACGTTTTATGATTCTCTTTGTAATTTATGTAGTGTATCTCATATTAATGTGCAGAAATATCATATGAAAGCAATAACACCTGGAGTGTTACCTATGGCAAATTAAGTCAGGACAATTTTGTTTATTTTCAAGAAAATTTTCAATTTCAAATCATTTTTATTTTAAAGAAAAAACATGTTTAGCACAAGTAAGTTAAATTGAGTGAAAATTGCTCTTCACTCTTTCTTTTTTAGATTAAAAAATGTCCAGATGTTTTCTAAGGACATTTGACATTTTTCTCAAACTCCTGAGGTTCTCCACTACTGGAAATTCTTTTAGTTAATTTCGAAAATTTTCAAGGAACCCTGGTAGCAGACTCTCTCTCTCTTTTAGTTCTAGTATCAAGCCAAACACCCAGAGAACATACCCGTCATCAGCAAGGCCAATCAACTTTGACTGAGGTGTCTTAGGAGTAGAAGGGGTACCATTGGGGGAGCTGGCAGGACTTGGTTTATCATCACAAGTGGCACGGCAACTCTTTAGACCACAGTCACTTTCGCAGATTTTTTGTTTCAGCTCTTGAATTCCACGTTCTAACCTTAGAAGAAAAGAGTATAACATTTGAATTTTGCAGGTTGGAACATTAACTTCCAATGTATTAGATTTTGTAAAATAAATAAATAAACAGCAGGGAACATATGCATTTCACTCTCCATGGTCTGCATTTGTAAGACATATGATTTTAATTGACTGTCACAGTGATGTGGTTATGTTCAAGAGGCAAGCCAGCTTCAATGAGTACCAGGAGCCACTGTGTCCTTCCCCTTATTCCACAATTAGTCACATCACTGTAGAGTTTCATGAGCTGTTTGTGAATTTCCCCTTGGGATTAATAAAGTATCTATCTATCTATCTATCTATCTATCTATCTATCTCATGGTCTCTCACTAAGTCAAGTTCTTAAGCCATTCTCATTTGCAAGTCCAGTAAGAGTTCAAAAGTGGAGTTCTAGACAGCGGTAAGTTAAAATGTCTCAGCATTAGGTTTTGAGGTTTCAGAACCACTTAAAACACTAAACAAGGCAATACCCAATCTTAAACCAATGAATCTTAGCAATATTTTAAAAAAACACCTAAGGCTTTCATTCAGAGCAGTAACAAAATCCTAGATTTAGTCTTTTTTTTTTTTTTTTAAACAGAAAAATTATATATAAAAGAACATGTAAACAAAGGTAGCTTTTAATTAAACATAAAAGTTAATTAAGTCAATAAAACTCAATAATTGAAAAAGTCAAGAATTAGACAGCTAAAGCAACATTAGGGTTAGCTACACTAAGAAAAAAGTTCACGAAAAGTTTGTTTTGCAAAAGTTTAAAACATAATAAACATAAAAGCTAATTAAGTCAATGAAGCTTGATTAACAGAAAAAGTCAAGATTTAGATAGGTAAAGCAAAAAATAGCGGGAAACTCTACACTAAAGATTTACAGAAGTTTAAAAACATATAGTCTAAAATGTGTTTTTTATTTTATTAATTTTATTGCAATCATTCCATACAAAACAATCAATTTTTACAAAAAGTAAAAATAAGAATAAGTCGACCCTCCATATAGTCTAAAATTTACATATGTATTTGGACAGTGGCACAAGTTTCATACTTTGGCTCTGTACACCACCACAGTGGATTTGAAATAAAGCATTTAAGATTTGATTGAACGTTAGACTTTCAGCTTGAATTCATGGGATTTACCAAAAATATCGTATGAGCTGTTTAGGAATGACAGCCATTCTTCTGCATAGCCCCCATCCCCATTTTGAGGGGCTCAAAAGTATTTGGACATTTGACTGACAAGCTGTTCCACAACCCGGTATAATTAACTATTAAACAGGTAAAAGGCCTGGAGTTGATTCCAACTGTGGAAATTGAATTTGGAAGTTGTCACTGTGAACTCTCAATATGAGGTCCAAACAGCTGACCATGGAAGTAAACATGGCCATCATTAGGCTGAGAAAACAAAACAAACCCTTTAGACAGACAGTAGAAACACCAGGAGTAGTTAAATCAACCATCTGGTACATTCTTAAAGAGTATGAACACTGGTGAGCTCAGTAACACCAGAAGGTTTGGACCACCACAGAAGACAACTGTTTTGGATGACTGAATAATTCTGTCCTTGGTGAAAAAAAACTCTTCAAAACAGAACACACTCTGAGAGATAGACCTATTATTGTCAAAATGTATAATAATGACTTTATGAAAGTAAAGACAGAGGGTTTGCCACAAGGTATAAACCACCAGTAAACATCAAGCACAGGAAGGACAGATTAGACTTTGCCAGAAAACATTTTTAAAAGCAAGTTCAGTTCTGGAACAGTGTTGTTTGATCAAAGGAAATTAAGATCAAAATATACCAGAATGATGAAAAGAGAGTATGGAGAAGAAAAGGAATGGTTCATATTCTGATGAATACCACATCGTATGTGAAACATTTCAGAGACAGCGTTATGGCATGAGCATGCCTGACTACCAATGGAAGTCTGTCGCTGGTGTTTACTGATGATATGACTGCTGGCAGAAGTAGCAGGATGAATTCTGAAGTATACAGGGCTATACTGTCTGCTCAGATTCAGCCAAATACAGCAAAACGGATAGGACGGCGCTTCACAGTACAGATGGACAATGAGCCAAAACATACTGAAACAGCAAACCAAGGACTTTCAATGCAAAGTAGTGGAATATTCCTAAATGGCCAAGTCAATCAACTGACCTCAACCCAACTGGACATGCATTTCACCAACTGAAAACAGAAAGTGTAATGAACAAGCGGCAACTGAAGAAAGACACTTTTAAGGCCTAGCAAAGCATCACTAGAGTGGAAACCCAGCACTCGGAGGTGGTCAAAGATTCAGATTTTAGGCAGTCATTGATTGTAAAGGATTTTCAACCAAATATTGAAAATGATCGTCATATTTAAGATTATATTAGTCTGTCCAAATGCCTTTGAGCACCTGAAAAAATGGTGACTATGTATAAAAGTGTCTGTCTTTTCTAACCAGCTCATAAAATATTTTGCTAAACACCTTGAATTAAAGCTGAAAGTCTATTCTCATCACATTTTGATTGCTTTGTTTAAAATCCATTGTTGTGGTGTACAGAACCAAAATGATGAAAATTGTGTCACTGTCCAAATACGTATGGGCCTGACTGTATTTATAGATAATACTTAAACTATTTTAAGACTCTGAGAGGCACCTCTCAAATTGCAAAGAGAGGAAATCCAAAACTAGAATCAGAAGAACAACTAGAAAGCTAAAATAGAAAACTGAACCTTGAGCTACAACAAAAGAACCTTGAATTCCAAAAGGGTATAGACCTGACTTGAATAGGGTTATGCAGTATACTGGTACTGGAAACCCCAATTTTTAAAATGGTATAGTACCAGCATTTCAGGAATTTTTGTATTAGGAGTAAACAGTTTTGAAAGACCTTGTACTCAGCTTTTAGTTCTTCTCTCCAACAAGCTGTAGACTCAGAAGGGGACAAGCCCTCCCCGGGCCAATTTAACACAGTTGAGCAATGTTACTCAAACCATGGGTTTTATGATTGTGTAGTAAAATTACAAAAGTTTATCCACATTCCTGTGAATTTTATGCCTAGTGATATGCTTGCAGCTATTTATCATTTTTTAATTGTGGGAGTATGTGAAACGCCACTGAAACATCATTTAGAGCATTCATTTCCTCAACTCCCATCTCACAAACTATTAAACACTGAGTCTGAGAAGGCTGACAGCAAAGACTAGAATAAGAAAAGGACAGAGAGGATGTACTGACAGATGAGCTTGTGAGGAGAAGGGACTGTGGAGTTAGAGTAACAAAGAAAGAAAACATTTTCCAACATGATGTTCATAAACAAGTTAACTGTTTTTCACAGCTGCTGTTGTACTGCTTGCCTGTATGTATCTAAATTGCATTTTGTAAAGTCTGAATGCTGCACACATGTGTGAAGGGCAAATTATTTACTGGTAGTTAATTTTCAAACGACTTTCATTAACAAAAGACTCAAATTATCTTTTCAGCCCCTTCTTTTTTTTAAAGGTTTATGGTAATTTAGTTGCAGTGCTCCTTTACGCAAGGTATTATGATAGCAGAGTATTTTTTTTTTGCTGTGCTTTTCCTGTACTGTAAGCAAAGAGTAGCAAGTCAAGGCTTATTTTACCAGAGAGGAAGAGATGGTTGAAATATTAGTATTTACATTAAAGGAAGTAGAGTAATAAACTGAGAAAAGGGAATCGGAGAAGTTATCTTGTGCAATTAAGACAAAACAGGAAGAAAAACTACTTTAATGAATTTAGATCTTTTTATTTTGTCCTTTAATAAAAATGATACCATTTGAGTTTGGACAGCAAACTTGTGTTAAGTGCAGCAGCTTACATTTTTAATTAGAAAAAGAAAAGATAAAGACAAATTTGAAGTTGGTACTTAGTGAAAAATATACTTGTTAGCTTAATAGCAAAATGTGTCTTTTACTTATAAACCAGTTAAACATGTTAGCCTTGTGGCTTTGTGATAGACAATTTATGAGCATTTGAAGCTTTTTTTTTTTTTTTTTTATTAAAAGATTTGTAGTGTGCTTATTATTTGTTGCTGTATACCATAGAGCATATATTTTGGTGAGAAACAACTACTGCATTATTAAAATGGTAATCCATAGTTATAATTACATTTCTAGAATTACAAATGTTTAGCTGATACATTGAACAAAAGAATAAACACACCTGTATAAATATAGTAAATGTATATCTTAACAGCAAAAAAAGCTTTACTGCAATTAATGATTAAAAATTATTAAAATACACATATATAACTGCATGTATATTTATATGTAAGCAGTGTTTAATTGTCAATATCAATTAATTGATTATGTGAGAATATATATATATATATATATATATATATATATATATATATATATATATATATATATATATAATTTTGTTTGTTAGAGAAATGGTGAAAACTATTTTAATTAAGCTTTGCTTCAGATAGGTACATTAAAGAAAAAAAATCAATATGGCAGCTTGTAATTATAAGAAGCATTTTATTTTCTTTGATGCCATATGTATAATGGATAACTATTGGTGTATATTTTATTAGTTGAAGTACATATATTACAGAAATTTGATAAATAAAGTTTTTATGGCTACTAAACAATAAGCCTACAGAATTTTATTGTTAAAAAAAAAATGAACGGTTAACATTTATGGTCTATAGTTTAACTATAAAAATACCATATTTAACACTTTAACAGGACATAAGACTTCTATGTGTCTGTTTATGAAGAATCTTAGTGTAAAAGGTTTATTAAAGAGAGGAAGTAACATGAAATGGGTCTTTAAAAACCTAACCAGAGCATCCTTGAGCTGGCAATGTTACCACTGTAGTACAAAATTCAAAACTTGTTGAAAATCAGATTGTAAAAAGCCCAGTTTATAGCCTCTAATCAGCATTTATTATTAAAACTTAATCTGTTCAGTAAGGAGGAGTGTAGAATTCAGCCGAGTTCAAAGTATTACAGGAGAAAGAAACACAAATGAATAGACTTATAATTAAATTTTTTTATTTATTTATGTTTTGAGTTACTGTAGTTTTACAAAGGTTGCTTGGTACAAGATGTGCTCTGATTGCTGTGGACTGGTTATAACCAATCCTCTCACGAATGAGCACAGAGCTAAACACTTTTCCTTTTTCTTCTTCTTAAGTGTCATTTTAAAATTTGGGCTGTTTTCATTCATTTACAAGAAGACTGCCGTCAGTTCTTAAGACTGTCACTTTCATTTGTAATCAGCACATTAGCATGACACAGGATAATTTGCAGCAGCTCTTTAAAGATTGTTTTCTTTTTCAATGCTGTGAACACACTATCAGAGTCCTAAGCATTGTGGTGTATGGCCGGCCGTTCATCCTGGCCAATATCCCCAAGCTGCCAGGTGGAGCCCTCCCTGCAGTATGGAGGTGCCCCGAAGACCAGCAGGGCATCATGGACATTGGAGTCTTTATCCACAGCCCTGCTGGATACCATGGGGGCCACTAGGAGACGCTGCAGGGAGGAACGATGTTTATTTGCCATACACCCCGGAAGTACATCCGAGTCACAAGGACAAGGGGAATGACGTGCTTCCGGGGTGAAGAAAAGGACTTTTGATCTGACCTGGAAGTGACAGGAGTCACATGGACTGGGGATTGGAACACTTCTGGGTCAGGGAATATAAAAGGATTGTGGGAGCTCCCAGACGGCGAGCTGAGCTGGGTGGAAGGGTGGCAACGCGTCTGAGAGAGTAGGATTGATTATTGAGTATTGTATTGTGTATTGTTTAATGAGAATTGTGGAGAGGAGGATGCTTTGTGCACTGTTGAATAATAAAAAGTCATATATTTGGACTTTTATCTGGTGTCTGGCGTCTTGGACAAGGGTTCAAGGGAGCGATAGTGCCCCCTATCTGTCACAGCATACTGATAGTTTTGAAAGCACATGCTGTATAAATCTGATTTTCATAGGGCTCTGAACTTTTTACTACATAGTCCCATTGTTGTGATTGCCGCCGATGTGTGTATGCTGAGTACAGCTTAAGGTCTAAGTCATATACATTTTCGTGTGTTTCAGCATGATCAGGGATCCTTTTTAAAAACAATGCAAAAACTAAAGTATAGATGGAAATCACTTTTGTTTGCGGCAGTATGGACATAGCCTCAGTGTGGGACAATCCCCGTAAACCACCACATCCCCTTTGACATGCTTTTTACTCTGTAGTGGACAATCCACCATAACCTCCAGCTTCTTTTTTTATGTGCTGTGCTGATGGTAAGGTGGGATCTGGGGTAGTTAGCCATTATTTGCTTCAGTACCATTTTGGCACCGGTACTTAAGGCCTGAAAGCTTTTATCAATACCAAAGCCAAAATTTTAGCATCGATTCCAACACTAGACAATAGGCTGCAATTCAAATTGAAACAATGATACAAGCAAATGTCTACTTTAGAAAGAAATTTACTTCAACCCACAAGTACAGAATGTCATCAAATGTGAGCAGACAGTGGTGAAACACAAATACTTAATACACAGACTGAGAAGGCATGCTCTGCTCAGACTTTTAAGTCTTTATCTGCCCACTTTGAATCTACATCAACGATGATGGTTGTTCAACTTAAAGGTTATATATATTGAACTAGGAGCAGAATAAAGAATTATACTGTACATCCCAACACAATAAGTAAAGCAGTTTGTCATGGAGTCATGTGGCAATAAGTAACATGAAATGGGCATACAACTACAACCCTAAATTGGAAAAACTTGGGATGGTATGGAAAATGCAAATAAAAACAGAAAGTAGTGATTATTAAATGATAGTAGTTTTTGTGAAACAAAACACTGATTTTCACTGCAAATTCAGTTTTACACAAATTGTTTCAGTCATCGCTCTTCATTATTATGCTTTCATTTAACCATGAAAGAAATTAGTATTTCATCAGGTATCATGTCTAACCTCAGGCTATAATCAACATCGAAGCAAACTACTCAGAAGCAATAGTTCATTTTAACTAACTTTTAGTATGTCTTAAGCTGCTTGGGTGGTGCAGGATCAAAAATCTTGTGTCACCAATTTCTGATTAGGATGCTCCCATTGCTCTGTTTTGCTTAAGCCATTTTTTTCAGTAAGGGAGCACCAAATTAAACATTTACTTCATACCCCATCCTACCAAGCAATTCATCTGGAAAAGTAAAATCAGTTCTTAATGTACATTATTAAAACAACTGAACAGGCATCTTACGTTAGAAAGAAATTAGCAGAGAAGGAGCATGAGCTTCAGAATAAACCATTGGGAATCATCTAAACATGAAGCTTGAAAAGCACTTGCTATTCAGAATTCAGGTATAAAGGTACTACAAAAAGACTGGTCTTCACCAACCAAGGATGCTAAAAAAGTTCCTTGCTGTTGAATGGAAAATTTAAGGATCTGCTGTGGTCTTGTTTCAGAGTAAAGAGATTTAAATGGCGATTCAAGAAAATGATAGGCAAAAGGTTCAAAAACACGGATCAGTGACCTACAAACATCAAAAGGGGAGAAGAGAAAATCCTAGGTTAACATGTCAGCATATGTCAATATAAGTTTAAAAACAGGAAACAATGGTAGGTGTTATGATCTTCTACAATACTAAAATGGCAGGAGGAAACTATGACCAAAAGCAAGGATGGAAACATGCACCATAGGCATTCGTTAATCAACTGTGAAGCATGCATAAAAGAATGTCCCACCTTGCTCGATCTTCCTCTTGCGCTTTGTGTTCAGCCTCCAGACTGGCCTGCAGCCCGGCTTCCTGAGTGCTTCCTTTGAGAGCTGACAGTTTGCGTTTCTGCTCCTCTATCTCAAGTTCAATGGTGGACTGGCGCTGCAAGGCTGAATGTCGTCTCTCAAGCTTGGCGACAGCTTGTTCTAAAGCCTCCCGTTGCTGCTTTTCCTTGGATTCTAGGATCTCCTTCTCTTTCTTCCGTACTTTTTCTTCCTGCCTCGCCACATTTGCTGTAAACTCGTACGTTTCCTGAAGCTGCTGTAAGTGGTCACTATTGGCACAATACAAGGCGAGCTGCTCTGCCTTCTCTTCTATCTCTTTCTCAATCTGATATAAAGTGTTATCTAGACCAAAGAGGCCTTTGTCAACAATTTCAGCAGTCCGCACCTTTTCTTCTACTATTGTGGGCAAATGGTTTTCGGTCAGGGAATGCACCTGCCTCTCTTTACAATGAAGTCTCTGCTCAGCAAGCCTGATCTTATCCTTCTCTTGAACTGAAATGGGCATATCAGAAGTTGCAAGCCTTTCTCTTTGGATTGAAAGTGTTTTCTGCTCACTCACAATATCTTTTTCCAGTTGCTCCTTCTGCTGCTTTAGCTCTTCTTCAATCTGGCTTAGCTGCTCAAGTTGCTGGAGCTTGAAGTTCATGTACTTCTGTTGTGCATTCCTCACATCCTCCTGCTCCTCATCTCCATCAGGACTAGACTCTTTTACCTTGAGAAGAGCTTCTCTGATCTCCTCCAGAATGTGCTTTTCTTGTTGCAATCTCTGAGCATCATCTCTCTTCAGCAGTCCTATCATCTCCTGCTTCTCTCGTAACTGTTCCTCTAGTCGGTATACAAGTGTCAGCTGCTCTTTCTCTTGCTCCTCCAAGCGTTTCTTCTCCTGTTCCAGTTTGCTAGACTGCTCATCTCTCTCCCGTTTCAATTTTTCCAGTTCCCGGAAGATTTGCATCTTTTCTCTCATTTCTCTTGTATGGATCTCCTGGAGCTTCTGCTGCTCCTTCTGTACTCGGATGTGAATTTCCTCTTCCTGCTTCTTTTTCTTCAGCTCTATCTCTTGCTGCTCCTTCAGACGTTCTTCTTCAAAGCGCTCCTTCTCAGCGAGAAGGTCTTTCAGCCTGCTCTCAATGTCCAGACTCCTGCGCTTGAGGCTTTCTTCTTGTCTCTTGATGCGTAGTTGAACCTGCTCAGATTCTTTACGCTGGGACTCCACTTCCTGCTGCATCCTTTCCAGTTCTGCCTTCTCACACTTCTGTTTCTCTTCCATTTCTTTAATCAGCTTTCTGGAAGTAAATAAACATCAGTCATTACATTATCTGTAACAAGAAATGAGAAATAAACATACCAAGCAATATAAACAATTTTCAGAGTAGGCTCCTGTGAAGCAGGAAGTTCTATTCTCAGATAGTAAATATCTTGAAACAAACTACTAGGGAAAATGTAAGCCAATGGAAGCTGAAACCTGCCATGCGTCAAAAAAATTACACCATGCATTTGGGATATTTAAGCACTGCATATTTGAAATAAAAAAAAAATGTAGGTTGATCAGCAAATATTGTGTTGGCACATAAAATAAAGCTAAAGTAAATGAGGCACAAGTTCATTAGTGAACAAAGAAGGAGCATCGATCATACCTTTTATTCTCGAGTTTTTCCAGTTCTTCTCGTTGCTGTCTTTCAAATTCAAGCCTAATAAAAGTACAGATGATAGTATTTTTAAACTATATAGGCAAAAAACTCTGAAAAATAACATGCACCACACATGGCAAAAGATACTAGAGCGATCAAAGCAAAGGCACCTGAAAGGTAAACCAGATTGTGGCATTTACAGCATAAATAAAAGAAGAGCACAAGGAGGGGCAAAGTATGAATAGGACACAAACCACAAAGAGCACACAAGAGGAAGGGAGGCAGGCATGGCACTACCAAAGCAGCATGCAGAGAAAGCAATCCAAGTAAAGAGGCGGTGTTGTCTACCTCAGACAGATCGGTCCCTTCGCTGTGAAAAGACTGCCAGAGGGGAAAGCAGAGAGATCCATTATAAAGAACAAACATAATTTATGTCCTTTGCTCACTTCTTTCTAAGAGGGAAGCAAAAGATGGAAAAACCCAGCAGAGCTGGACAGTGTGAAAGACACAGAGGACATGTAGCAGGCATGCACGAGTCTTGCCAGTCCACTAACTTTCCTCAGCATCTTAGGTCACAGGCTTCTGGAATGTGTAGCTCATCTAAAACAACATTTTAAAAATAGCTTCTAATTCTGTGGTAGTTCTGTTCTCAACAACCATATTCTCTGCTATGGAAAGTGCACACACTCTTCATCTCTTCAGGCCTTAAAAACTCCACACAGATATGTGACAAAACTGTAGTTAATGATGTTTTACTTTGAAGGGCGGAATAACCTGACAGTCAGGACAAAGATTGCTGTGTCTGTGTCTAACAGAATGACCCTCTAAGAATGACTGTTATGAAATGCATTCGGCTATGATTAGCTTACTTGACAGATACAAATCCAATTAGTTTACCAGTACTGACATGTATTATATAGCAGATTCATTGCTGCAAAGTATAATGGCATAACACATCAGTCAAAGGCACAATACTAGAAATGTTGTAGAACACAAGATGGGTTCAACTGAAAACTGATGATGCAAAAGTAATATTTACCACAGGAAGATTCATATGCACTCAATTATGTTTCTTCACTGCCACTGTTCTCTGCTCTGGTCATTATTCATTTTAACAGCAATCTAAACTAGAATGTGGGTGGCAAACTCCATCCTAATGTAGCATTAAATGTATTCATACAAAAGACCATAGATAAATTCAGCAAGCTTTAATAAAAAGCTAATTGAAATGCATGTTACACTCCAGAGAAATTAATTGATGGTTGATTTTTATATTGCGCCTCTCAATGACAATACCACACAAGGACTTTTTACAAAGTACACACGAATACATGAAAAATACACATTTTATTAATCCCAGGTTAGCTTATACTGAAAGCCTCCAAGGATTTTTGAATTTCCCTAAAATGAAAAACATTTTGGAAAATGAATTGGCACTTCGTGCATGTGAGTCTTGGAATCTAGAAACTAGCATGAACAAAGGAAGAACATCCACCTGGGTTGACATAAGGACTGTGAGGCCCCTGTGCAGCTATTTAAACTAAATAGGCATAGAATTATCATATTCTTCAGGGATTTGAAATCTTTACTAATATCTGCTTTTCTTGGTTTTCTTTTATGGTTCTTCTGTGGTGGCGTTTTGCACCACCACCACCTGACTGAGGCATGATGTAATGCTGGAGTGAAGGTAGGAATCCCATCTATCCATGAGACCCAATGCATTGAATCCTCTGGGACAAAGTCTGAGAACAATAAGGAATGACTTGAGAACATTTATGTTGGGTAGAATGCCCAGTCAGGGCTGCAGGGTCTTTTGGCTTTAGAACTCCCGCAGATTTTTTTTTCTTCAGCTTAACTGAAGTGTTTTTTTTTCTTTCTGTTTTTCTGGCTATTTGACCATATTTTTATCATCATTTTCATCTGTGGAGACTTAAAATATGAAATGCCACTACTAGGCTAAGGACACTACTTTTCTATTAATTATACAGTATATCTGTGTTATATAAGTTCATATGTTACTTATTCATTATTACTCTTACCTCTTTTTTTAACATCTTGTAAAGCACTTTGAGCTACATTCTTTGTAAGAAAATGTGCTACAGAAATAAATGTTATTGTTGTTATTTAACGACATGAAAAAAAATTATCCTAAATGTAATTAAAATGAAGGCAGAGCAAAAATTAAATTTAAAAAGTTACCAAACAAAATGAAATATCCAAACTTAGACCAAAAAATTGTAAAGTGATAAATGTCTAAAGGGTCAGGTTATTAAAGAGTGATAGCACAGTGGTTCTCATGATCAGTTCTGGAGGCCCACTGTAGCTGCTATTACTATTGTAACTCTTTTCACCTGTAGTCATTTTACATTATTTTCTTCTTATATTCAACATTTTGAAAAGAACAGTAATGTCAGATTTATAGGAAATTATTTATAAACATCAATAATTTTTCAGTTTTCACTCTCTTTAATCACATTCCTTTTGATTCACTTTTAAGGCTGATCAGCAAATATTGTGCGAACACATAAAAGCTGAAGTAGATCAGGCACAAGTTCATTAGTAAACAAAGAAATTTGTCCCCTTAATTTTATTCTAAAATTGACAACAACAAGTAGAGTAGACACCAAGGTAAATGGCACTGAAATGCTGAAAGGCTACAACTTTTTCACTATCATAACCACAAACGTGCTTGTTAGTAAATAACAGCTTAATCAAACGGCCTGGATAGGCAGAATGAAAATAATGAAGAAAAACATCTTAAACTAAGTAAAACCAACAAAATTAGCCCCATGTAACATACTATACTTCAAATTGCATTCTAATAAAAATTTAGCCAATTTTGCAAATTTAGCAAAATTTGTAATTTCCAGATTGACACCTAATCACACAAATTAGCAAATAACAGCTTGGTTATTTAAATTAGTAGTCCAAATAAAATCAGAGGTTTGTTCGGATGAAACAGAAGGCCCCAGGACTCCTGAGAACTTCTACTCTAGGGCGACAGATACAGGCTATACCTCAAGACACATCATGGTCTGAAAATTAAGTTGCTCTTGTGTCTAGCGTGTCATATAGGAATTGATCTTGGAAAATACAGGACCATTTAAACATCAGAAAACAGACAGAGTTAGTATTCTGTGATTACAACAAGAGGATCTGGTTCTCAGTGGAGTGCTAAGTAACAAGTATGAAGTGGTAGAAAAGGAAGGGTGTTACACCTGGTTAAGTTCATTAAGGAGCTGAATGACTACAGGAAAGAGTTTAACTGTAAACTGAATATCACTTGGTGGTGAGCTGACACAGAAGAATAAAGAGTGTGATGGATAAACTTAAGAAGTCAAAGCAATAGTGAAGGATTTCTTTGAAAACAGATTGCAAAATTCCTTTCCCTGTTTTGGATGAGTTCAGTACTAACCTGTGTGTTGAATGATTTTGGTGATGCCAAAAATAATTATTTTTTTATGGGCTCAAAGAGCTTCTTGCAAGTTAAGACTCCAAAATAGGAGGTGGCAGATCACAAGGATTTTCTCAGCAAGCCAAAGAAAATGTTGACTTCATCAGGGACATCACAAAGAGGTGAAGGAAAACTCCAAAGGCCAACTAATACTGCCAACTAATACTGATAAATGTTCCTCCATAACAAAGGTAGTTCTGATGTCACAGTAGTGGTTAAAAAAAAACACCACAGTACTAAGGACAATGGCTGTTATCTGACATAAAGTGCAGAAAGCACAGTTCTTCATATCATGCAGGTTCCTTGGTTAACAAGGGTCTTCAGTGATGCACAGAATATAAGAATAGTGTCTTAAGATTGGTAGACTAGTGTTTACAAAAAATCAGAAAAGACAGCACATTTCATTTACAGAGGGATCACAATCCTCAGCCTACATGGGAAAGGCTATATTAGGGTATTGAAACAGGGATAAGCCTCGGATCCATGAGAGGGGTTCACCTTTTTGTGCTTGAATGGATTTCTGAGGGATTGATACAGTTTGGAAGGGGTCTACACATTTACTATGAATTAAGAAAAAGTCTGTGAAGGCTCTCCTCTGGTATTTCAGGGTCCTGCACTTATACTTGACATTAAAACACACCTGTTTAAGTTGGTCTAAGACCTCTGCAAGACTGACATCATGTTTCCTCTCCTGTTTGTGACTTTTAAAGGCAGAACACAGAGGCACAGAAGGGGTGTGGTGAGACAGAGTGGAATCTTTCATACAGGAAGAGAATGCAGCCTCATTTGAATTCAAATTTGAGCACACATTAGTATAGTTATCAGCAAAGACAGAAACAGCTGAACTGAGTGCAGAACTTAGAAAACTGTAGTCATGGCCCTCTCTTGGAAAAGACTGATGCTTCACTGCAGGAGACAGAGATAAGATAGCACAACAGTAGGAGCTCAAGTACAAGTGATGATAGGGGTGAATTTGACACTAATAAAGGAATCTATACTGTGGAAGTAATACTGCTGAGGCTGTACTGGTCAGAGATAGTGAAGGTGGACTATGTCCTTACCCAGAACTTACTGTTTATCAGTCAAACTACATTTCTATAAGCCTTACGTAGCAACTATAATGAGGCTTCTGTTCAAACTTTCTATACACAGTGTTTGTGATAGAGTGAAGAGTTTGACAATTCAAAAAGTGCTACTGCAATCAACGTGAGTAAGCAAAGCTGGATTGTTCATCTAGTGAGGATGACTCCTGAGTGCTTAACAAGGAAAAAGCACAGAACTATGTCCAGTGAAGATGTCTTTAATAAAAAAAATAAAATAAAATAAGAGTGTGCTTCTGCTGGTTTACTTGATGGTTGACAGAGGTTTGAGAACAAAACACTGAAATGCTAACTGGGGGGGCAATCAAGGTTCACTCAACTGGAGAAAAAACAGAAATGAAAGGTGAGGAAGCAAAGATCTATTAATACTTTTTGGTACCAACAGTATTTCCTTTATTACTCAAAAAAAATAAATAAATAAAACCAAACATCATGTTACCACAGCCCCTCAGTTGTAGCAGCACCAACTGACAAAGCAACAGAGAAGTGAGCTTTACTGTAAAGGACAACAGAAACAATGACACCATACATACTAAACAAAAGATAGATTTCTACAAAACCAGAATATTCAGAATGAATCAAAATAAATGTAATTCACAAAGGATCCTGACATGAATAAGACCCATTGAAAAGACAACAGGGGAATCCCTAGGTTAAACTAAAGGGAGCAGTGCAGATGACTACTACTAATACTGGTACGACAGTATTAGCTAATTATCGCTGTTCTCCTCACCAAGAAAAACATGAAGCAAGATCCATGCTTCCCTTCTTAATAATCTGATAGCTCTCTCATGGAAGAGAATTACAATGATGACTGAAAAAAAACAAGCAAGCACATTACAGAACTAAGCTTTGTGGCCTTCTAAGCACTTGGCAAACCAGACAGTCTCTATGTCTGGTGAGACCGTCTGAAGTTAAACTTATACATAAAAATATAAAAGCTGGTCAAATGAATAGTCTAATGCAAAACAAGCAAATAGGTTTAAAAGGACTGACAATGAATGTCTTGCACACATTCATTTGGAAACAAGTCTGGCCTGCATATCTCCAAGGGAAAGGCAACTCAATGGATTTACTTTCTGAGCTGCTCCAACATTTAGCTTATGTCAGCTGTGAATCACCTCAGATCAATGCACAGCACAGCAGTATGGCAGAGATAATTAAAGCATGAAAAGCATGCGTGAAAATAACTCAGCTTTCACAATCAATGTGAAATTCTTAGCTTTTATATCGTGCGTTTCCAAGGCCACACAGCACTGACACGAGTCACTGATTGTTTTTAATGTCAATGGATTTTTATAGCACTTTCCTCCGACTCTTACACTTTGGGCTATTAAATTGGTAGCAAGCATCTTACAAGTAAGAAACAAGCTGAATTAGTTTAATTGAGGCAGGGCAAAGCTAGGGTCAAGACGAAATGGGGGGGGGGTAACATTTTGTTTCTTTTTTGCATTGTTGGAAAAGCAGTCTGCTAATGGTCAATTGCAGTGACTACTGTAGTAAAAGTGAGTCACCATGCCAGATGCTTACAAGACACTTGTCCCAGTCAAAACCCCCCACATCATGAAAAAAAAGGCAGGACACTGCTTCTTGAGTAGCGACTAGTACTTATCAATGTAAAATACAATCTATTCATCCGATAAATCTGTATGACCACCCATCAGTCACCAGACAGAATGCAAACTGCAGATCTGATCTGAGGGTCAGGGTTTATCTCACCGTATTACACAGGTACCAAATGATTGTCTATGAAGAGGAAGATCTATACAGCCATGATTAACAAAATAGCAAAGCAAAGAAAAGGGATGTCAGTAATGGACAGAAAAAGAAATGAATCCAGGACAAAGAGCAAAGATGCAAAAACATACTCCTCAAAAATGACTCACTGGAATAAGTGGCAAAGAAGCCAAGAGCCCAGCAAAAATAAGTTACTTTAGAAAAACAGCTCTCCAAGAATTTCACTTTGTATTACAAGCTGTGAATCTTGTGTGGATTCTCTGTTCTTTATTACTTTTCACACAGCTGCTTGTTTGGCAGCCCAAAATAACTTTTATGCTTTCTTTCAGACATTTTCATTATTCAAAGTTGGTTCCCTCTATGGCCACTGATGTAGCTAAGTTACTTCACAAGGAACAGGAATCAGTCTCTCACCATTTAATAAACCAGATGGCGGTTATGCTTAACTATCACATGACACCTTTGTGATAGAAATAAAAGTTTCACTTGCTGCTGATCTACTACCAGAACAAAAACAGTCAACCTCTTTAAAACACACAATTGGAATCAGACAAAGGAATACTTTTTAGGTGTCATATTGATTTGTAGCAGGGTTGTATAAATATTATATTGATGTTCATACTGCAAATATTGCTTGTTGTTATCCTATTTGCATGTATACAACTGTACAGTAAGTACTTGTGGGATGCATAGGTAATAATGGACAGCATTTTCTCTTTGACATTAAATGTTCAGTTTTGGTTTAGTAATCATTACAACTCATTTTCATGCAACTCAATATACAAAAACCTTTTTTTTTATTCACATATACAGTGGCAGCTTCTACTTTTTCTTCAGTCTCACGACAGAATCAAACAACACGATAGGCATTACAGTAAAGGATTCAATATATCCTCCACAGTCAGCAAGGTGACCGTCTTATGAGTTAAAACACACTTCAGGCAACACACCCGTGGTTTTCTGCACCTCTACAATACAAACTGATTTTGATTAGGCTTCCTCATGCATAGCATGGTCTTCCCAGCCATCTTTTCTCACTCACTCACATTCACTACAATTGCAAAGAGTTGCTTTTTCCGGCATTTGTACACAATCTTAATTCATTACATTTATTATCTTGTTGATGACCAGACTGTGTTGTTGTGCATTATCTGTGAAGGCTGCCGATGTGGTGTTATAGTTTTATATTAAAGATGTGAATGATAGGTGGATTGGTCATGCTAAGGTGGCTTTTGTGTGTGTGTGTGTGTGTGCAACTTGTAATGAACTGGAGCCTCCAGTTTCCTGTTCTGCAAAAACAGGTTTGGAAGATGGACGGATAGATGCGTGAAAGATGTGTTTTGCGGGGGGGCTGGGTACTTGTTATGTAAAAAGCTGAGTTTAGTGCTTTGCCATTAAGAATTTGGTTTGTATTTTTGTTTACATTATCCCTTGTGATTCAAAGCGGTTAGAGGCTCAGGACCCTCTCGAAAACAAAAATCCACAAATTCATTGTATTCACTGTATATTTTAAGTTCATTGCACTAAATAAGAACCAAAAGTTGCGAGAAACGGGAGCTAGAATGATTAGTACACAAGCAAATCATGTTTGAGGCTGGCTGTCGAGACAAAGCATGAAGTTCTAGAGTTCTTTATTACAATAAATTAAAATTTGTAAAAACTTAGTTTACTAAAGTTGTGTCAATATTTATGGTTGTAAATGTTAAAAATAATTAATATTACAGATACAAAAAAATCCAATAAAACACTAAGCACAAAATGATAAATGATAAACAGTCAAAGCACAGCCCAGTTTCACAGAAGCACATGATAATGGTATAGTTTTGAAATCCCCAGTGAACAGCCTACTGAAAGTTATGTAAAGTTTTGTCCTTCCTTAATGACAATGTAAATGAAGATTTGAAGAATTTGTGAACACTCTTCAGACAAAGATGCTTTCCAACCAAGACAAAATGACACGAATAAGCAGGCAGAGGGCAAGAACATAAATATTGAGAACACTGTAATCGCAGTACAATTACACAGCAAAATGTTGAAACAAAAGACACCTCTGATTACAATTCTGATGTATTTTTATGAGTCGCTTTTAAAGCTAGCGCCTTCATTTTGTTTCACAAAGCTGCCCTATGTTACAGTGCTCCCAGGGTTGCTGGGATTTGCAGTCCATTTAAGTAGCGCAAGCTATAGAATCATCTGCAGTTTTCAGCAATAGGTCACAAAACTTGCAAAATAATTTCCATTTAACTAATGAAGTCAAACCCGTATATATGCGGAAAACCAGCAGGGTTTATGGTGTCATTACTCAATATGCAAGACATCGCTACTCTCTGGCACCATGATTAGTTAGTATAGTTACTTTACCATGAAATTTATGTCTTCCTTATCTCAAAACTTATGTATACCTTACCTTAAATATGACCGTGTATGTTCACATTGTTATTATTTTTATTATCATCACTGCAGTCATTTTTTTTCTTCTGTAATATATTCATGAATCATATTTATTCACTCCGTAGATGCATTTACTTATTAATGAGGACTATGGGGGAAGAACAAAGTGTACAACCAAATATGGTTTGACATTGACCTAGTCCAAAATAATTCACCCAAACTCACTTTGGGCTGAAGAATTGATATCTTATTTTTTTTTTTTTTATTTAAGTACAGTGAATTGTTACACATTAATAATGAAAAAATAAATAAAAAATAAGAAAATTAACTGGTTTCCTATGATGCAAGATATACTTTAATGCTGCTTTTCCCAAAACAAAATTCCCATCTGTTATTACATCAACAGAACTGCAGGTCTCATTCACAGTAGATGAAAATTCAAATGTGGCCATGTGCAGTTTAAAGCATTTCTTCTTAAAGAATTTTTGTAGCATTCAACTACCTTCCTTATCAACTACTGATTTGCACTAGTAATATAAAAAAAATCTCCAAATCATGAGACATGTTTTTTCTAAGGCCAATTCATCTAGGAATATGCATTTTTTTTAGATTTAATGTAAATTAAATTGTAGCTCAGTGAAGGAAACCAAAACTACACAGAGGTGACAAATCGCCATAGTGCTGTCAATAAACACTTTGTGATGCACATCCTTTTCTCCAAGTGACCTGGGTAAGCATAGTTCTATAGAAAAGTATTTGTTGCCTCTCTGATCTTTTTGTATTACTACATGTTCTTCACAATAAATGTTATCAAATCTTTAACCAAAATATGTGTGAACCAATAACACACAAATCTGCTTCTTATTTTATTTATTGATGAAAGGAAGTTATCCAATACCCTGTCTGGAAATGTAAGGGACTTCTTGTCTCAGTAACTGCTTACTTCAGCTTTAGTGACAACAGCTGTAACTAGATGATTTCTCTAGCAATTAATCTGTCTCCTCAGTACTTTACAGGCCTTCTCCTATAAGGAGAACTGCTTCAGAACATTTGAGATGTTTTGAGTATAAACTGCGGGTTTCAGATTGTTTCATAATGTCTCAATAGATTTCAAGACTGGGCATAGACAGCAGTATTGCAGAACACTAAATTATTTTTTTCTTCAATGATTCTGATATGAATTTGCATATCTGCTTTGAATATCTGTCTTAGAGTATGGCTCCAATTTACCTTTATCTCACAGACAAATGGACATACATTCCTGATATAGTGCGGAATTTATGGTTAATGTCAACAGGAAATCCAAGTTTTATGCACCAAAGTACCCCCAAATTATGACACTAAGGCTTTTGGTATGAGGTTCTGGTTTTGTGGAATGCAGTGTTATCTTTTCTCCATACATAATGTAATTGTCTACTCTCATTTCCAGAATATTGTTCCAGAACTACTGACAATAAGCAAACCTGATGTGAGAACTCCTGATTTTATTAGTGAGTGGTGGTTTCGACCTCCTGCTCTGTAGAGGGCTGCATAAAATGAAACAACATACAAGTTCCACATAGGCAGATTCCAGGCTCAGAATTAATAATAATAATTCTTTGCATTTATATAGTGCTTTTCTCACTACTCAAAGAGCTCAACAATTGCAGGTTAAGGGCTTTGCTCCAGGGCCCAACAAAGCAGAGTCCCTATTGACATTTACAGGGTTCAAATGTATTGTATTGTCCTGAAGCTTTGAGAATGAAGAGCAAATTACACCAGAGCCAATACCACAGAACTACAGGTGGTTTATGTTATATGCTTAGTACCTGAACTGTTTCCAAAACTGGATGAAGTAGGTCTGGAAATATTGTTCAGAAGTCCAGAAGTATCTCTCCTATGAAAAGACTGCCTGCTGACCAAAGTAGAAATTAACTTAAAATCCTTTCCAGTGTGATCAAAATGAACAAAGGTTTTCTCCTAATTGTATTCTAGTTGTGGCATGATTTTCCTCCAGAACATTATGTGTGCTAGATGTTAATTGGACAGTGCTCAGTTAAAACCAGGCCTGACTGCCCCTTTAGTAGTTAAATAACTAACCCTAGCCACCACTTTAATGAGGTTTATTTCAATAAGAGAAAAATAATCCTTTCAAAACTGAACATTATATATTTGATTATCTTGATCACTGAATACACAACAAATCAAATACCAAAGCTTGAAGTGATTTCCCACTTTTTCTATTTCGGTCTCTCCCCTAGATACTACTATAACCCTTGCAAAGATCTGTCTACATTCACTGTGAAAAATACACAATACTACAGAACACCAGATAAACAGCACTGTACATTCAATGAACTGTTTCAGTAAATTCTTCTGTACCAAAGGGACTGTGACTCAGCTCATGCCAATTGATGCAAAATTAGTCAAGAATCAATTTAAAAGTAATACAGTGTGTTGTACCCATTGTAAACACCTTGTGGCATTTTCTTTACATACTTATGGTGACAATTACAAAAAGAAATCTGGCTACAGAAAATGTCCAGTATCAGAGCTCAACTTTACTGGTTGGCATTTGGACCAGTCCATGTTGTAGGACTGTGAGAATGGACTACAGTATGTAGTGTTAAGCTGTCAGTAACAAGAGTAGATGTTATCAATGGATCCTTAGAAGTGTTTCTTT
The DNA here is from genome assembly GCA_026402145.1 of Polypterus bichir lapradei. Classification (NCBI taxonomy): domain Eukaryota; kingdom Metazoa; phylum Chordata; class Cladistia; order Polypteriformes; family Polypteridae; genus Polypterus; species Polypterus bichir. Next base: position 26,389,016 of record JANRMT010061414.1, read on the forward strand.
TGGGGATTAATCACTTGACTGGGAAGCACTTCATAGCACTTGAAAGCAACTAAACTAATGTAGAACGTTTATTGAGAAAACAGCATAAACTGGTCCAATGAATAAATAAAACTCTACACCAATATTCCCCAACCTGTGACCCTGGATGAAATCCCAAGCACCATCCCAAATCCCTGACCAACTTCACTCCGACATTCACACTCAATTCACAGTAGTACCATTGCTCCTCAACCCCTGGTTCTGATGATCAGGCTCAATTCACCAAGGAGGAAAAAAAATTGACCCACAGTTAATGATCGTGCTTGTTTCACCGAGGTAGAGCACCCCACTCCCTTTGCTTAGATGATCACACTAAATTCATGGAAGGGGAGTGTCGGTCTGGGCTAAATTCACTGACCTAAATGACACCTCAATGGGTCACTGGCATGTGAACAACTGGGTAGTGACACCACAAAGGTTGGGAAGCACTGTTCAACATTTTACATCTATAAACAAAAGATCTACAAAAAAAAATAATAAGCATTTCACTCACAAGCATTTCATTTTGTCTTTGGAAATAGAGGAGACCTGAATCAGCTGAACTAAACAATAATTGTGTCCACTGGACTCTATGAAGCATGGACGACCTGCGTCCCCAACATGGACTGCTAGAGTACTTACCCTGGATTGTAAAGCATGACGGCTGAGAGATTCTCACAGGATTTTGATAGATCTGTCATGGAAAGACTAAATGAGGAAAGAAGTCCACTCTAGAGAGAGAGAGGGAGAGAGAGGGAGAGAGAGGTGGTGACATTTAATTGCAACCTGAGAATGGTTACTAGCATTATTTCCACAAAACGCCCATTTAGCAAGAGATTAGACTAGTTACTAGGAAGTTCAACAAAGTGATACATTCTGTTCTATTTTTGAGTAAGCTAAACTCTATTTACATTAGCTAGCATACTTACAGACACAGCACTCAATTGCTCTTAATGGCAGTCATAGATATTCAGAGACAGAGTCACCAGTTAGAGACTTAAGGTGGCACAGGCCACAGATGTATCACGCAGGCAGGCATTTTGAGCCTGAAAGTAAAAGCTTCAGCCTTCATTGAGTGTTACACCATGCAACACTGAAATGATTGTGCTTTTTAATTACAATGCAGATAAAAAAGTGGTCCCTACACCAGTCCACCCCCTGCAGAATTCCCAGAGATGTCCCCCATAGCTCGCCATCTGTACTGGTGCCATTGCCAGTAAAGGAAGTAGCAGCTGGTGCACTTTGTCGGAAATGTGAAAAAAATAACAAAAAGGGCCTGGCTCCAAGCTTCAGGGTGGCTTGTTAATATATTTTTAATGAGGAGCAAAAGCAATTGAATTTCATCTAGTCTTTATAAGAAAACAAACACGCTGCTTGCCATGCTTACACGATTGCTGGCTGGTATTAGATGGTTTCCAAGCATTTTCATTTATCTTCCAGACATTTAGAACAGATAACAAAGAAAATGGAATTAAAGAAAAGACAAACAGTAACACTACCTTCCTCTTCTCCCTGAGTTTAGCAGCTTCTTTGGGATGATTAAACCGGAACATGTTAGTCCTTCCAAGCAGCAGAACAGCACCTTGACCAATATAAAAAAAAATAAAATCTAAGAAACTTGTGAAATTCCTTCAATGACTAGAATAATAAATTAAAAGTTAGTTTTACCAGATGCACTAAAACAAAACTCTGTGGACTTTAAAGAGTAATTTAGCTGCATAAAAGTTTATGCTTTAGAAGGAACTAGTAATTTCAGAGCATTAGTCTCATTTTGCTGGACAGAGATGTAAGGACTGGGGAAGCAGGGATTACGGGGGATAGTAATGAGACACTTTCTAAACCTTGGCTGTGATCTAAGGCTACAGATATATGGTAGACTTTCATTGGACATTTTAGGATTATTTCCCTTTCTACTGGAATGTACTGTCATTGGTGTAAACCTTATAACAATTAGTCAAGAAAGGTCAAGCTGGAGAGCATGCACTGGTATAACGTGTTGCCTACCTACCACATGACAAAACAGCTTAGGATCCTGTTTAGCAATCCCTGAGACAGTTGAGACAGTCATTAGTTGTCAGTTATAATCATCAAAATTAAAAGAAATAAACATTTGAAATACATCAGTCTGTGTGTAATGAATGAATCTAATATACAAGTTTCACTTTTTGAATGGAATTACTGAAATAAATCAACTTTGTCATGATATTCTAATTTTATGACCGGCACCTGTACTGTATTATTTACCCTGTACAATTCCAGGCATCTCACAAGCAGATAAGGAGACGTGAGCTGGGAGAGCTTTTGCCCAAGTTAAGGTGGGGGTGTTTTGGGTGGGGGGGTCTAGAGGGGGCATTGGTTGGGGGTAGCATGGGATAGCAGGCTGTTTGTGCTGATCAACATATTTGCAAAACAAAAGACGCTGATGGAGAGGTGCAAAGGAATTTAAGGTGGGCCGGGATTACAAGTTTTTTTGAAGGCTTCAAGGATTCTAGTGTTAAAGGCCTGGATCTTGGATTTTATCCAGGACACTTGCAAGCACAGACACTCAGACTACTTGTTCAGCCTCTTGACAGCCCCAATCAGAGCCTCCATTGATTCTACAAATATTACAGCATCGTCGGCAAAGTCAAGATCAGTGAATCTCTCTTCACCAACAGATACCCCACAGCTACTGGACCCAACGACCCTGCCCAACACCCAGTCCTTACACACAATGAGCAGAGTAGGACCAAGAACACACCTGGAAAAATGCACAGGTTCTGCCTCCACTCTGCACAGCATTCATAGTACCAGTGTACAGGCCCAGCCATGATATCTAGCAACTTCAGGGGGATCTCGCAAACTCCACAGGTCAACTCGATCAACTGAGTTGAACACTTTACAAATATTGACAAAGGCTGAAAAAAAACTCTACCTATATTTGAGTTTGGGCTCCATGAGAACCCTCAGTGCCAGGATGCGGTCGATGGTAGACCTCTTAGGAGTAAAACCGGACTGCTCCGGTCAGTGTTTGGAGAGTAAGTGATCAGGGATCCTATTGAGGATGACCCTAGCAAGGATCTCACCCGGCACCAAGAGCAGTGTTATCCTCCTGTAGTTGCTGCAATCCAGGCGATTACCCACTCCCTTTCTAGATTGGGATGGCAAGTCCCTTTTTCAGTCAGTTGGGATGACTTCCATCTCCCAAATGGAAGAAAAGATTGCTTGCAATGCCAGGAGGACAGCCATACTATAAGTCTGGAGAAGATACCACAGATACCACAGATTCCTGCAGGCTTCTCTACCCTTAGCTGGTTCACCATCTGTGCATTCCCCATGAGATTGGGTGGTTCACAGCTAATTGGATGATTAGCCTCAAGAACTGTGGACCAAGAGATATCTAACATTCTTGCCAGAGATTCAGTTGCTCAAAGTAGCCAGCCCAGGGGGTCACAACTGCAGTGTCATCCGTAAGGACTGTTCCATCAGCTCCCCTGACTGTGACTCTCTGAGGAACAGATTCTGATGTGCGTAATGCTTCGATTCCTTTATAAGCAGGATGTGGATCACTAGACCATAGATGGTGTGTGACATGCACACAGATTCCTCTAACAAACACCTCCTTATGTGCCCTCAGAGCCCTCACAGCTGTCCTTCTCAATCCCCAGAACAGACCGGAGTTGCCATCAAGCTATGTGCTGCAAATTCAAGATATCCACGGTGTCCTATGAGATAAAACACCTCCTTCTGGGAACACTGGTAACACTAACATAACCCTTGCAACCTTCAGAGTCTTGTCACAGAAGATCTCCCACATCATATTAGGATCAACAGTCACACCCAAGTCTGTAAGTTCTTCACACAAACTGCATGCAAACTCATTAGAAACAGCCTGATCTTGGAGTCTGGCCCAGTCCAGCCTCATTTTGCTAGTAGATGGTGACCTACTGGACCTAAGCTGGGTCTTCAGAGTAGCAACAACAAGTCTGCAGTCAGAAATCACAAACTTCAGTAGACCCTGCAGTTTTGTAAAAGCCACCATTTGCCCACAAGAAGATGATCAATCGCCTTTACCGCACCACTAGTATTAGAGTACCAAGTCCAACAATGTAGCTCAGGGTGCTGGAACCAGAATCCAGCGATTCGCAGCCCTTGACCTTTTGTAAAGTCAAAGAACATGGAGCTACTTTCACCATGGTCACCAGACCTATGGGGACTGAAATAATCCTCATAGCCAGCCTTGTCAGTACCAGTGGTAGCATTTGAAGTCACCCATGACCAGAAGAGTGTCACCTTGTGGACACCCATCAACTACCAAGCAAAATTGTGAATAAAATGTCTTCCTCACCAGACATCACTCACTGCAGTCGGAGCACACACTGAGATAACAGAAAAGGCACCCAGAGAGTACCTTAATCTGAGTCTTATAATAAACAAGTTAAAAGAAGCGACATCGTACACTATCGGAAGGAGCCGATCTGCCAAAGCAACAGCTACTCCCCAAGTATGACAGCCATCAGAGTGACCATACCAATAAAAAGTGCACCCACCTACAGAGATCTGGTCAGTCCCAGGTCTGCACACCTCAAAGAGTGTCGCCACTGAAATGTGGAGTTTACAAAGCTCCTCCGACAGCAGAGGAAGATGATCATCATGCCGGAGAGACAAGACATTCCATGCACCTACCCGAATGGGCTGCCTAAAATTGGGACCCAAGAGCTTATGTACAGCAAGTGACACCTCAGGGCCACACCAGTTGCGATCTACAACAGGCCTGACCCCATTGGCTCTTCAATGGTGTTGTGATGTGAGATTTTGCATATAAGTTGATAAATATTTTGTATGTCTTTATTTGTAATTTAGGCATAACTAAGTCAGGAAAGTAAATTTTACGACAGAGTTGGAGGAAATGCTTGAAACAAATGTTTTCTCTGCTAGAGCCTCTCTCTCATCCCCCACACAAAGCTATTTTGCCTAACCACCAGGCTTTACCTGAAAAAATGTTTTTTTTTTTTCTGTGGCAGGTGTTAAGATGTTCTATTCCCCCATTGGTCTGAAGTATGGCTGTTTGGACCTGGCTTGTATTAGAAGCCTTTAAGTACCACGACGCCCTCCTATTGGCTCTAGGGGTTGGACAGAGAATCTATAAATTTGCTCACTCCCTTACTCTCTCTCTCTTACTAACATCTGTTGAAGGAGCATCTCTCTCTTACCAAACTGATGAAATGAAAGGACAACACAATGGAGAGTACATATTGAAACAGGCATGTGGCCTGTTTTGAAGAAAGCCAACCACAAATGATGTCTTTACTAGAGACATTAAGTAACAAACAAGTCTGTGTGCCGTCAGAAACTACACATCACCATTTAATCAGGCTGTATGGTTGCCATTATTCAAATGTACTTTGCATATAGTTATTATTTATGAATATTACCAATAATAAATTGTTTAAATTGTACCTTAACTCCTACCTGTCTTTTACTACACCTAACTGCCTGAGGTTATAGATGTAGAAGGGAAGGTGGGGAAAAGATATATACTATAATACCTTATAAACAATGGTAGGTATGGGAGACTTCAGTCATTCTGACAAAGGCTACTTATTAATAATACAAATGGGGAAAGTAGAGCAATATACTACTCTACCAAGTAAAACAGATGGTTTTGACTATTACGTGGATGAGGCTCACAAGGTCTTTCCCCCATCCTCTTTATAATGCAAGCAACCTTCCCTATGGGTGGCTGCAGCAGAACTACTCCCACAGGGAGCGGAAAGGAGTCCTGCCTGTTGTCTCAGAGCTGTATAAAGTGTTTTTACGGTGGCTGGAGTGCCAATCTTGCCACCAACCCCCATGATTTCCCTGCAAGTTGGAGGAATGCTTGCAGGGCTGGATGAAGTTCAGAGTTATACCCAAGACCAACAAAAATTGGAATACGAATATTTTAACAGAAACCAAAGACAGTGGGCATGGAAACAGGCGACTAGTGATGCTACATAAACACACAAATTAAAAAAACTTTCTGAAATATTTAATTTGATGTTTATTATAGAGATTAAATGGATTTGTTCCTGATCAGTAGTGTCTGACCTTGACCTTCACTTGTTATTTTACTAAATGATTAGGAATAAGATAATTAATGATGATTATTTTGGTATACAATAATATGATTGCAGTGAGAATAAAAAATAGTTAACCTGAATGGAGAGTTATAAGCACTACCAAAAACAACTGCTCCTCTCTTCCTGGAGACCACTTAATGACTAGTATCATCGTACATGACAAGTCATACAGCGTGGGAAATAAGTACTGAATGAGTCATTTTTTCAGTTAATATATTTCCAATGAGGCTATTCACATGAAATTCTCACCAGACAATGGCATTAACTCAGAAAAGCCACAAATATAAAGAATTAAAGGCCATAAATAAAGGTATGTATAGTAAAGTGGAATGAATAATGATGAGCGAATAGCCTCATTGGAAATATATTTACTTAAAAATGTTGACACATTCAATACTTCAATACCACTGTATATGACTATATCTAATTCATTAACTTTAACTTAATGTTATTCTGACACACTTAAAGAGATTTAAAATGACAAGATATAAAAAGTAAAGAATATAGTCTTTCAAGGCCAGAGATGACAATACACATCTGGGGACAACTCACTAAAAATGTTGCACTGAAATGTGGTAAAATCCACTGGTGAAAAGGCTACACCCACAAGGTTTCATTCGAAAAACCCACTGCCAATTTCTTCCAGTCCATGTACTTTAAATATTCAGGTTTGTGTATCCCATTTCTCCTTATGTGTAAGACAAATATATATTAAAAATATATATGTTGAGTCAAGTCAAGTAGTTTTATTGTCATATCATCCATACACAGTAAGCATCATACAGTGGCACAAAATAATGCTCCCCAGGACCATGGTGCAACATGCATATACATAAACACAGGAAATAATGCAAGACAGGTAAAAAAAAAGCTACTGTATACTGTACTATAAAAAAGATAAATAAATAAATGCATAAAAGGAAAGTGAATAGATAGTAATTATTTGAAATAGTAATAAATAATAACAACTGATATTATTAAAAAATGACAGTAGTAACAAGTGAACAAATGTACTGCATATAAAAGTGTCAGTCATTAAACCATTACTTAAAAAGTCAGACTTAGACCCACACATACTACATAATTACAGGCCTATTTCAAATTTACGCTTTTTCTCTAAAATACTAGAAAAAGTAAATCGCCAATCAGCTTCAGTCAGACCTTACGCATTACAATTTATTTGAGAAATTCCAGTCTGGTTTCCACACTGGTCATAGTACAGAAACAGCACTAACGTGGGTTGTAAACAACATTCTGATATCCTCTGATGAAGGAAACTCTACTGTAATTATGTTGTTAGCCTTAAGTGCACCATTTGACACCACTGACCATTTTATTTTATTTCACAGGCTAGAAAATGATGTTGGGCTTACAAGCACCATGCTCGTTTGGTTTAGTTCTTGTTTATCAAATCGATTCCAATATATATAGAAATGTGCTGACAGTACTCCATCATTATACACAGAAGTGAGATATGGTGCCCCGCAGGGCTCAGTACTGGGACCTTTAATATTTTCACTTTACATCCTTCCACTGGGATCTATCATTAGGAAACAAAATGTTAATTTTCACTCGTATGCACATGACACCCAGTTATACCTTTCTTTTAGATCAAATGAAGTTTCTCCGATGTTGTCTTTAATTAGTTGTGTTAGTGTGGATGGATGAGAAATACTTGTCTTTAAACAGAGATAAAACAGAGATGTTAATTGTTGGAGGGAATGATACTGATCACAACAATATTCTATCATCATTTAACTCAGTTGGAATCACCATTAATTTTACTGAATCAGCCTGCAATCTAGGAG
>JANRMT010061414.1:26397042-26414024 GCA_026402145.1 Polypterus bichir lapradei
GCGCATATTACAAAGTTGTCCAAATCATGTTTCTTCCATCTTAAAAATGTTGGGAAATTAAGGCGCTTTCTAAATAAACAGGATTCTGAAAAATTAATTCAGGCATTTATTTCTACTAGGGTTGACTACTGCAATGCGGTGTTCACTGGATGTTCAAACTGTTCTTTATACAGCCTCCAGTTAATCCAAAATGCTGTTGCAAGAATTATGACAAGATCAAGAAAATACGAACACATAACTCCAGTTCTTAAATCCTTACACTGGCTCACAGTTAAGTTTAGGGCAGATTTCAAAATCCTCCTTTTAATATATAAAGCATTAAATGGCCATGGTCTGGCTTACTTGTCTGAAATTATCATGACTTACAAACCAGAGCGCACATTAAGATCTCAAGATGCCGGTCTGCTTATGACTCCAAGGATTAACAGTGGGAGTTCGAGCTTTTAGTTACAGAGCCCCTAAACTGTGGAATGGTCTGCCTGCTACTATAAGAGATGCCCCTTCGGTCTCAGCTTTTAAACCCAGCTAAAGACTCACTACTTCAGTTTAGCATATCCTGACTAGAGCTGCTGATTAACTGTACAGACTGCATCTCTGTTGTTAGTCATTAGCACTAAAACATAAGTAACATGATAGTTATAATTGGATACTAACCCTCATTATTCTGTTTCTCTTCTCGGTACTCAAATGTGGCACCTGGTGCCACGGCCCACCTGCCAAGTTGTTTTGCCTGCCTAAGGTAAAGTCATCCCTGATGGAGGATCGCAGGAATTGTGGGAAAGAGGGGTCCTTTCATCAGATTAGTGCTATTTCAGCTGTGGAATGGCCAAATGGGGGAGGTAGCTTGATGGATGAGGTCTCCAGGACTCTAAACAAGTCCAAATCATATTATGTAATATCATCTAGTGTTAAATTCTGCTCCGTACTTCTAAAATTTTTACTTTTATACTGTATTGAGGATTTTATTCTGGTCTGTGTATTGTATTGTATTGACCCCCTTCTTTTTGACACCCACTGCACGCCCAACCTACCTGGAAAGGGGTCTCTCTTTGAACTGCCTTTCCCAAGGTTTCTTCCATTTTTTCCCTACAAGGGTTTTTTGGGAGTTGTCTTCTTAGAGAGTCAAGGATGTGGGGGCTGTCAAGAGGCAGGGCCTGTTAAAGCCCATTGCGGCACTTCTTGTATGATTTTGGGCTATACAAAAATAAATTGTATTGCATTGTATAAATAAGTTTTCAGGAGCAGATCTGAGGATGAGGGGCAGCACAGAGTTCACAAAGACAGAGGTCCCAATAACCTTTTCTGTCATATGCACTATCCATTTGTAAGGCCTTGATCAGAGGTAATGCAGTTCCCAAACCAGTGCTCAATGTGATGGTCCTGGAGATGGTGTTTCCAATGCAGACTAATTGGGGCGTCTCAGAGAAAGCCAGAGACAGAGGACTTCTTTGGTATGTGTATGATAATGGTGGTTTTGAAGCAACTGGGGATGACTGCCTGCATTTAGGGAAATGTTAAAGATGTCTATAAGGATATCCATCAGCCGGTTTGCACATTCCCTGAGCACTTGGTCAGGTATGTTGTTTGGTCCAGCACCATTGCGTTGGTTTACATTTAACAAAGTTCTTCTCACGTCAGCAGTGAACAAGCACAGTACTTGTTCTTCCTCTTCCTGAGTAAGAACAAATTTTGTGTCTTAGAGAGCCTAAATGAAACATAACACATGCAAATAGATTACAGCATATGTTAATTTGGTAGTAAACCATACATGGTATTGGTTAGTGAAACATGAATATATAAGAGGCCTCTCAAGACACCTCAAGCTAGATGCCCCATCGGCACAGATGCGACATACTGTACTTTAAAACTGGTAGGCTGTTATCTGTTGCCCCTATACAAGATAATCCCCTGTTTCAACCTTCTTCAACTTATGCAGTATTCAATCTAAGGGAGGTGTTAAGGACTGTGGCATTTAATGATCTCTTTATTGATAACATATTTAAAGTATTAAGCTCCAGACCTAATCTTCCAGTGACACACTTTCTTCCTATGCAGTATACAAATTAGAAACTTTGTTAAAAGCAACCTAACCAATGTCTGTCATCTTTCATTCATATCTGTTCCTGACATTATACTGACTAATGTGGATGAAGATTCAGACCTCATCTCTAGAGTAAATTTTTTAAGGAACTTGCCCCTTCAATGTACACCATAACTCACCTCACCATTGTTCAGCATTCTGATATACTGTACCTTATCTAAAGTTGTCTAAAATGTACCTTGGACAAGTTCTACCCTGTGAGTAACTTCATCAAGCACGAGCATTGGTAGTTCATATGTTTTAGAAATGTCCTACTGTTTGGACAAACATGCTGTATATCCCTTGGATTTAACATCACCTTTAATACCCCACCAGTAATATCTGAAATAATACCAGACAGCATAAACGTGTGCTATTAAAAATATTTTTTTATATTTCACTACCTTCACAAAGCTTTGTTTTGCTCAACTGAAAGAAGCCGGATTCACTCTCCTTAACTAAGTGGGAAAGTGATGTTCTATATTATCTCCAATTGGGAATAAAGTCAAATATTCATTTTAATGATTTATTCAGATTTTTCTTCAGAACAAGAACTCTATGCTTATTCTAATTCTAAAGTAAACATGCCAGAAATGTGCTCAACATTTTGTTCCCCATTTTATCCTAAATAAAGAACCATTTTAAACAGGGCTCTCTAGTTACACAGTTCTCTTTGTCAGTTTGAGGTTGAGTGTTCAATTTCAAGTATTGTCTTTGGAGCATACTCTTGTATTTGTTATGTTACTTTTATTTGTTTATGTGTTTTTACATATATTTGCTGTTGCTACTCTGAAGATCCAGCTTAGGTCCAGTAAGCTTCTACCTACTAGGAGAATGAGGCTGAACCTGGCCAGACTCCAAGATAAGACTGTTTCTAATGAGTTTGCACAAAGTTTGTGTGAGTAACTTGCAGATTTGGGTGAGACTGCTGATCCCAATGTGATGTAGGTGACCTTCTGTAACAAGACCCTGATGGTTGCAGAGGGTTGTGTTGGTGTTGCCAGTGCTCCCAGAAGGAAGTGTTTCATCTGACATGGCACCCTGGATATAATAAAGAGGAGTTGCAGAGCATGGCTTGAAGGCAACTCTGGTCCATACAAGGAACTGTGAAGGGCGGATGCGAGGGCTCTGAGGGCAGATAAGGAGGCGTTTGTTAATGGAATCTGTGATCAAGTGACACAGCATCCATCATCTAGTGACCCAAGTCCTGCTTACAGTGGAATCAAACTATTATGCACATCAGAACCTGTTGGGCAGGTGATGAACGGTCAATGTGAGCAGCTTTTAAAGCTGAACATATGGCTAGGACATTAGACATCTCTGGGTCTACAGTTCTTCAGGCTGATCCTCCAATTAGCTGTGAACCACCCGATCTCACTGACACTGCACAGGTGGTGAACCAGCTGAGGGCAGGGAAGGCTGCAGGGATCTGTGGTATCTGGGGTGAACTTCTCCAGGTTGGTGGTAAGGCTGTCCTCCTTGCATTGCAAGCAATCTTTGCTTCCATTTGGGAGATGGGCATCATCCCAGCTGATTGGGACTAAGGGTTCTCATTGAGCATAAAAGTGAATATTGTCAGAGTTTCTTTGCAGCCTTTGTCGAATTTCATAATGCATTTGACTCAGTTGTTCAAGGTGCCCTGTAGGACATCCTGAGACTTTGCACGATCACCTAGCCCAACGGTTGCTGGATAGCATAGCCGGCCTGTACACTGGTACTGTGAGTGCTGAGCAGAGTGGAGGCAGAACATCTGCATTTTCTCAGTTGATCCTGGGATTTGTCAGGGGTGTGTTATCTTGCTCCTACTCTGTTCAATGCGTGTATGGACTGGTTGTTGGGCAGGGTCGTGAGGTCCAGTGGCTGTGGGGCATTTGTTAGTGAAAAGAGATTCACTGATCTTGACTTTGCTGACGATTCTCTGATCTCTGTGGAGTCAAATGGGGGCTCTGATCGGGGCTCTCAAGAGACCGAGCAAAGAGTCTGAGTGTCCTGAATAAAAACCAAGACAGATCTCAAGAGACCGAGCAAAGAGTCTGAGTGTCCCGAATAAAAACCAAGACAGATGCCTTTAATGACCTCTTGGGCACAGCCATCAGCAGTGTATCAGTCTGCAGAGAGAGTGCCAACCTCGTCGAGAGGTTTATTTACCTTGGCAGCAACATTCATGTCACTGGTGACTCTTCCAATGAAGTCAGTAGACAGACTGGGTGAGAACGAGATGTCATGAAGCCACTGGCAAGAGGTGTGTAGTGCTTCAGATATCTTTGCATAAGGACGAAGGTCCAAATCTTGAGAGTCCTGGTGCTTCCTGTTTTGCTGTATGGTTTTGAGACATGGATGCTATCCAGTGACTTGAGATGAAGACTATACTCCTTCGGTATTGCGTCTCTTCAGATAATCTTTGGGTACTGCTGGTTTGACTGTGTTGAGCAACCAATTGCTCATGGAGTTCTGAATGAAGCACATTACCTGTATTGTGAGGCAGTGTCAGTTACAGCACTACGGCCATGTAGTGAGATTCCCTGAGGGTTAATCCAGCTCCCAGTATCCTCATTGTTGAGGACCTGAGCGGTTGGACCAGGCCAAGGGGAAACCCACGCAACACCTGGCTGTGGCAGATAGATGGTCTGGAAGGGACTGTACTGCATGTCTGCCTGGGGGGGTTGCCAACCACGATTTTAAGCTGTTTCATCGTGTTGTGGGTGCAGCAATGCACTGTACCAGTGCATGCTTCCCAATCTGACCTGACCTGTGCTTTGTTATGTTTCCTAAACAAAGCAATGATAAAAAATAAGACAGAGATGCATAAACATGAGTATGACTAGCCAAATTCAGTTTAGATAATGTAAATCTGCTGGACACTTCATTGTAGACTGTTAACACAGCTGCCTGGTTTAGACTTACAGTGCAAGAGAGAGAAAAAGAGACATCTAATTAACAATATATACAATAAGTTATTAACAAGCAAGAAGGTATATGGATGATGGCCACAGGCCTCACAAGGGTCTGTAGATCACGGTCTTAGACCATGTTTACAATACAGACAAAGATCTGCAATCTGTACAATGAGATGACTATCACAGTGCAAGGAAAAATCCAAAGAAGAGTAGCTAGACTTACTTAAAGACATGAATGATGGGTACATAACAGAAAAGGTTGAAATAAAAAAGGAGATGTAAAGATAGCACAAATTGTTAGCATGAAATTAATTCTTCACAGAAAACAAAGGACAATAAGGCATAGTAGGTTTTATAAAAAATGTGGATAAATGTAGACAATTATCTACTAATGTGAATGAAAGCAAGATTTAATGGTTGTTCACTTTAGTAATGTTTTGGATCCACAAGGTGACCAGGAATTAACAAATTATATTTGGCTGAAAGGCTGTTTCAAGTCAAAACCTTTACCCATTAGTTTTACTGCAAACTGAATACACAATTAGACATTAAGAAAGTGGCCAAAAGATTAGACTGTATTGCTGAACTAAAATACAACATTCATACATGAAAAATTGTAATTGTTAATAGAGACCTTAGAAATGCTTAGAAGTCTAAATGATCATTTTCAATAAAATACTAAATATCATAAGATTGCAGATTAGCTAACTGACTAAGTGTCATTTTATCCCTTGTATGTTCAACTTCAGTAAAGTATAATTAATGATAAATCAGGAAATGTAGAAATTCTAAAATGAAACAGACTTGGAACGTCTATTTGACCCTACCAACTAACTCACTGCAATCGCTTGCACACGCATTACTGAAAATTATTAATACATCTTCTTTGAATAGCTCTGTTGCCAGACTCTTAAAGTTATTCTTAGACTTTCTATAAGAATACATATTAATAAAGTCTGATGTAGACTTAAATATTCATAAATAAATCAAAAGACCAATTTCAAATCTACCATTTCTTTTATAAAATCCCAGAGAAATAGAAAAAATAGAAATGTAGGGCCTAGAATTGCTGCATGGCCAGTAGGCAAATGAATGAACAGGTGGAAGGTTAGTGCACAAAATGCTGAATGGAAGAATAAGGAGAGGCCAGAGACAAAGACGCAAGTCAAAGAATTAATCAGGCACTGGTGGGTAACTAGCCCAGCCACTTCATGCAGTAATCATGGTTTAGAATCTGTTTAGAAGGGCTCATAGTGGCTTGTAGTTTTATAGTTTTCAATGCTGCTTAATACCACAAACTCTCCCTTCCATATGTATATCCAATTCTTGTGATTTATTTGTAAAAAAAAAAAAAAGGTTCAATTTTGATACTTTATCATCCTTGTATATTTTTCTAGTACACTACACATATTTCATTATACAAATTATTTATTCATTCTTATTGCTATGGTGTTTTTGCATTCTATTTTATGTTGCTTTTCAATCGGTATCAGCTATCCTCAACTTGCAGTTTATCCAAATTTGTATGATCTGTCATTTTTTGCAGGTTCGGTGCCAGACACAATTTATTTTGAGGTATCAAGTTTTCACGGGGTAGCTGATGCATGATTACCACACAAATAAAAACTGCAGTTTTCTTTGCTTGCAACCATATGCCTGACAGTGCAAACACATCTGACTAGAGCAAACTGAATTTCTTTATAAACAATACAACATTTCAGGTTTCCACTGTTGCCCAATATGATAAAAGTCAAGCAGAAAATTTACCTGTCAAGCATGTGTAAGGTGGCTCGCGCACGCAGAAAACCCAACACGCAGCGCTAAATGTACCACTTAGTGCAAAGGAAGAGCATAAAACTAAACAAAATTACAAAATGAACAAAGGTCTAAAAATTAAAACAAACAAGGTTACTAAAATAATGTTAACAAGTAAAACTGCACCAAGACTGATGCATGATACTGACACATTAAAACAGGAAGGCAGATGTTAAATCACTGACTACACCATTAGAAAAGTTGAATTTGGTGACTCTGGGAAATTAATTTGAATCAGTCATGTGATCAAAATTTCAATTAAAATAATTTGTCCCAGTTTACATTATTAGCCTATTTTTAGTCTGTTTATTTTAATTGTGTAAATTTTTATTATATAAAAGCTGTATCAAAACTGTATGTAAATACAGAAAAATATTTTTCTAAGAATTAGTGTGGGGATCTGCATCATGCTGTTAGGATGGTTCCTTGTAGCAATGGAAAGAGTTCTGGTCAGGAAAGAGGAGTAAATGACTCTCTAAATATTAACATGGTTTGGCACAAAGCAGCTGCCATTAGCCAGAAAGCAGAAAGAAATGTATAAATAGAGCAAGAAAGTGATATTCAAGCAAAGAGTGCCATACAAAAAGACATAGAAGTGTACAGAAATGGTTCAGCAGAGCTCAGATTTACAAGTGGCTTATTTTAAAAAGGACTGGGAGAGCAGGAGATTATCTCCAAATTTCACTGAACAAAGAACAGTATATAATGAAACAACAAAATCCCGGAATGGTAAGTTGACAGTGACCTCTCCAAAAAGACTTACTGCTGTAGTCAAAACTAGAAAGTAATAGATCAAGAATGCACACACTTAGCCAACAAATCAATCACAGTTCTTAATTTTGAATCATTTTCCTAAAAATCTCATCCAGATTATTTTATAGGTTGTTAAAGTCTCTGCTTCAACTACATGTCTTAGTTTTTTCCAGAGTCCCACACCTGTTTGCGTAAAGAAGTGCTTGCTGGCTTCAGTTTTAAATGCACTTCCCTGGGTAACTGGGTAATAAAATAAAGAAATCACCGTTTTCAGATAGTATAAACTGTAACATTTTGTAACCATTACATAGTGTATTAATACATCGTAATAAGGGTATGAATGATGTTTAATCAACCTGCTTATTAAATGAAAACACAAGTATAATAATTATTAAAGTTTGTCTGAAATTGACTTAAGTATAATGTTTACTGTTCTCTAATTGGTTAATCAACTGCTTTTGAGGAAGAGGCACTTCTAATGCCAACAGAGTAAAAGTGACGCTGAAGTGCCAGACTGGATTAACTAATACTATCCACCAACCAGAACCATTTTACAGAAATTTTTCAAAATGATTTAATTGATTTTCCTTCAGCAGTATTTCTTCCCTGGCAGATAACTGTGTTGTGGCATCTGCAATTAGAAATTAGGAAAGCAAACCTGGCCAAACTGCTTTTATTCATGGAAAATTAAAAGAAAGCCTACCCATCTGGCTAACTTAATATTCTTTTCACACTGAATTGGAAGCTTGCAATATGCTGCTATTTCTCTAAAATTAAAAAAAAAAAAAAAGAAACAAACAATTATGAATTTTGGCAATATTATTAGCAGCAACCTAACAATATAATAGATGGACACAAGTCCAGCTCCAAGCAAGCAGTATAGACACTTCGGTGTCCAGATGCAAGCTCGCCTTTAAATAAAGCTCTCAGTACTTTCTCTTTTGTTAGTGATAAGTGCTTTGGTATTATTGGTAAACTGCATGCTGGGAGCTGATCCCCCACTATAACAATTTAATCATACTGATACAGAGCAATGTCTTGGTGACCAGCCAAGATGCCAATGTGCTCACCGAGAACAAAAGGAGATTGGATTGTATCATTTGCATTGGATATATGGCCAATTTGCTACTTCTTGTTCATTGTACAATACTAGGTACTCTGAAGTCAACATTGGTCTAGATGAAGAGGTAAAATGTGAGCTGATGTTGAGAAACAGTGCAAACAGTGGTTACGTTCTATATGTTTAGGGGAGATCAGTCTTTAATAATGATTAATTTCTGCCCTCATCTCTGTTTATGCCATAAGTAAAAGGAATTAATATAACATTCTCACACTCACTCTATTCAATTCAGGGTCAAGTGTTGTGGAGGCGTGGAGCCTATACTGGTAGCATGCAAGACAGAAATCAACCAACAGTAGGGCACTAGTTCACTGCAGAAATGTAATAAAAATTTCTTGTGATTACTTATTTTTAACTAATTACCCTTGGGATTAAATATAATTGTCAATTTTCCCCTTCATCATCCAGAGATTTTGCTTTATCATGGGTAAACCACATTCACACACATTGTTTAGCGCGTACTACTGAAAATACAATCCTTAAGTCTTTGGCAGTTCCTCATTTACTAAAATCGTGCAGTGTGTATTAGCAATCCTCCACACTAAAAGAAATCTCCTGAACTATTTGATTACTGATAAACATAGCCTGTGGCAGTTAAGCACATAGTATTCAAGCTTTTTTTTTTGCTATCTTCAGAACAACTACAGAGATTGGTTTGATGAAATGTCTAATCACTTGTACACAGTAAACGGCTTCAGATTGTGAATCTCCAGGAGAAATTACTGGATAAACTGAAATTGTTAAGCACAAAGCTATCCCTTTCTCATAAAAGCAGGTGCCCTTTCTTCATTCCCTGCTCTTTTCTCATCTCAAGAGGGAAGCGAAGAATAGATTATTTTGCTACCAGACACAATTGCCTCTTGGGACTGAAAAGTTTCAGAAGCACTTTTTCTTGTGAAAGGCTAATCCTCCTCCCACTTAAACCTCACAGCGCTATCAACTCCATCTGCCAATTAAATCACAATGCCCGAGGCTCTGGCAGAGCCTTCTGCACGTACAAATGTTTGGTAATAGAATTCACATTGCTTCAGCTGAGTGCGAGACTTAAACGGGCACTTTAGCCTTGAGGTATGTACATGTGCTACATTAGGGAGGCAGCAAATTAACAGAGACTTTCTAAAAGCAAAAGAAAAAAGGGGGAAAAAAAAACAAGAGAGAAAAAATCTAATACTCATCTTCATCTGATTAACCTCCAGCCGTAACCAAAAACCATAAAAAAAGAGAAAAAAGTGGCAAAGAGGATTCCTTTCAAGAAAGTCTGTTTTGTATGTATGTATTTGTGTATGTGAAGGAAAAAGTGAACACTGATAAATTATATTTAAAAAAACTAACAAAAAACACATACAAATGGGCTGCTTTGAATTTTAACCCAGCGTGTACAGAATGACTGCTCAATTCTTATGAAGACTTTTTATAATATGCTCACTAAGCATTTTAATAAGGCACAGAACCCAATACTAAAAGGAGAATAAGTTCAAGAAAGTCTTAGCAAAACTTGCACATATGACTACTGCACCGTTTATTACCAGG
Source organism: Polypterus bichir lapradei (assembly GCA_026402145.1). Classification (NCBI taxonomy): domain Eukaryota; kingdom Metazoa; phylum Chordata; class Cladistia; order Polypteriformes; family Polypteridae; genus Polypterus; species Polypterus bichir. Next base: position 26,407,238 of record JANRMT010061414.1, read on the forward strand.
AGGCTGCAGTATAGGTCTATGCATAAGGGATAAATAAATTAAAGAACTCTATCAAAACTCATTAAAAATGTAAAGAAATGTATTAGAAAGCAACCATTTTATTATTAATAGTAACTCAGTGAAAAATGTAAAGAAACTGATAATTACTTTATTTTCACCAGCAACATGACTAAAAGTCTCTATTTTAATGAAAGTCCTAAAAGCATGGCACTTCACAGAACACAGGCTATGAAGCACATGTGCCTCAAATATAATGGCGTTTCATTGCGCTGTCCATTCTTGTGCACATAACACATTTGGTAGTTAGTGACTGTTTGTAGTCAGTGTGCGGAACAACGTTGATGTACTTCAGTCTGACAATTGTGACAAGTCAGATGCCTTGTGATGGAGAAATGTTCTCGGGGCAGATATCTGCATTAGTTCCAGACCCTAAAGATTTCACATCATACAACTGACTGTCAATATCTCAATCACTGTCAATATCATCAAAATATAAAATTTGGCAACAAATCTAGATGTTTCAAAACCTCAGCGGCTTTGTACTTTTTGCATGACAACATAACTGTTAATCTTATTTTTGTGTTGCGCCTTGACAGCCTCAATGACATACAACTTAACTTGTTGTTCAGAGTATTAATCCAGGTTAGGGTAGTGGGATCTTAAAGTTATATTGGCAAGTGTAAGGCAGGTATCAACTATGGGTGAGGCACCATCCAATAACGATACAAACATGTGCACATAGCTATAATCACAGTAATTTCAGGCCAATTTACAGTTCTCAAATAACCAGGCATACATAACTTTGCAATGCTGAAGAAAAATTGCAAAATGCAAATACTTAGAACAAAACAAAAAACTGCAGGCAGAATTAAGGCACAAACTGGATATGAAATACATTTTAGAGCTAACAATAGCAATATGATAATGACATTTCAGAGTGGATGCAGACAAGGGCATACTTGCCTTGGTTAAGTTGTGTGGGTTCCTCAATCTGAATTCCGTTAACTGAACACTGAGCCATGTTCAATGGAATTAGGGTCACAGTGCCGTTGAGGTTTTCAAACACACAGTGCTCACTCTCCAAATCAAGGCCATGAAGAACTACCTCAAAAGAATTATAGCAATAAATATCAACAAAAATATAATATAAATATACAATAAGTTCAAAACCCTTCCAAAAATCAATGTTATTGACATTATCTCAGAAAGACACATATTTTTCATTCTAAATGTGTAGCAACAGAGAAACCTGGATAGTCTATCCTATGCCGGTAAACATTCCAGAGTTGAAGGGGTTGGGAGGCACACTCCATAAAATGCTAAAAGTCTGGTGGATGTAATAGGAAAACTTGGGGAAAAAAACAAACAAACAAACAAACACAAAAGCAATATGAAAGGCATGCTCACCTATATCCTGCTCAGTTGCAGCATCATCTCGGCCAACATACGTCCTTCCCTCCTAAAACAATTTAGCGAAGGAAAAAATATATATATATATTTTATGATATATAATAGGATATACAATATACAGTGGCATGCAAAAGTATCCATTCCCCTTGAAAGTCATCATAATTTTCTGCATCTCAAAAGATTTATATACATTTATCCATTTAGGAATTTTTATTGCAAACTATTATGCCATAACAATACCTTTCAAAAATCAAAATAAACCATTTTCTGCACATCTTCAATGTTAGAATCCCTGAAGCCCACCTTAAATTCCTTCGCACCTCTCCAATAGCGTCTTTTGTTTTGTAAATGTGGCGATGAGCACAAGCAGCAAACAGCTTGCTGTGCCATCGCTGCACCGCCCCCCTACCTCACAACCCCCCACCCCACCCCACCCCCCCGGACACAGCTCAACACAGGCAAAAAGTTCTCCCAGCTCAAGTGAAGGCTCTTTATCTGCATGTGAAGTGCTTGGAGTTGTATAGGGTAAATATTACAGTATATCGTTATTTGGAACACATGCATTTTACGTGTGTTCCGTATCTACAAAGATCTGGATAAGTTTAGGATGAAAAGAAATGCGAGGCAAGAAATGCTGAACACATACCTAAAACAAACTTTTTCCATGTTATACTAATAATGGCGTGAAGTGTATAATGCGTGAAGACAGTCCGAATATCAAATAAACACATGCGCTTTTATTCAAAAATATAACCATAGTAAAAAAAAAAAATAATCATTTAATTTCCATATTGTTGTTAAGCTCAGATGTCAAATGTTACAAACCCCAGCTCAAATGTCAATCGACAGAAAGCTAATACGTATTCTTGGATGGTGCAGAGGTAAGAACTGCTGCTTTATAACCAAAAGGTTGTTGGTTCGAGTCTCGGTGCTCTGCATTTTGAGTAGTCAGCTGCTATTATAATTATTATTATTATAAAATAAAAATAAAAAACATTTGATTTGAGTCTGTAACACCCAGTGTAAATTTTGACTACAGTACTTGTAAAAGTTAGCCCTTTTTTATTTTTATTATTCAGTTTTATTCTCTTAGTGACGTTCACGTGGTACAACGAACTTGCCCCTCCCTCTCTGAGTTGATGCCGTTTATCTCCATTCTTTTCATAACAGCAGCGATGACCACAGTTTGTGCTGTGGTTGATGCCTGCTCAGAACAATTTGTTGTACCAGCAATCAAAGACGTGATGTCCCGTGACCGCTATCAGACTGGACAAAGGTAGGACCGTAACAACAGACAGCTTCTTCGCAGCACTTTCGCCGGCTATTAGACTGCTGCACCGCAGCACAACTCTGCTTGGCACCATAAAGTAAAATGGGATTTCCACCTGTAGCTATAGTCACTTTAGTACGTGAGCAATTTGCCACGCTAGTGTTTAGATCTGGCAGTGTCATGCTGACGGTGTATGTGCCCAAAAAGAAGAAGTCTGTCTGAATTTAAGGTGGGACAGGACAACAAGTTTTTTCGTAGGCTTCAAGGATTCGAGTGTTAACTGAAGAAGACAAACTCTGCATAGGTATTCAAGCCTTACACATTCACACTTTGTCAAGAAACCTTTTGCTGCAATAACAGCCTTAATTCTTTGGACTAAGTATGTATCAGTTTTGCTTATTGCTCAGGACTTCCCCATTCTTCTTGGCAGAATTGATAAAGATCCTCTAGGACAGCAGTTTTAAAATAGTGTCACAGATTCTCAATAGTAGGTAAGATCAGGTCTTAAACTTGGCCATTTCAAAACATCCACCTTTCTGTTTTTGAGCCATTCTAGTGTTGCTTTCACCTTATGTTGAGGGTCATTGTCATATTGAAAGATAAATCTTCTCCCAAGCCGTAGGTTAATAGAAGACTGGAACAAGCTCTCCTATAATATTGTGTGGTATTTGTGTCATCCATTGTCCCTTCTTGTCTGACAAAATTCCCACTCCCAGCACAGGAAAAGCTTTCCCATAGCATGATGTTGCCACCACCATATTTCACTGTGGGTATGGTGTTTCTTGAGGCATGGACAGTGTTAGTTTTACATCGTACATACCTCTTTGAAGTCTAAGTTCCATTTTGGTCTCATCAGACCATAAAACCGTATCCCACATCTTAACTGAGTCTTTCTCATACTTTGAAGCAAATGCCATTGTTGCTTTTATGTGGACTTTCTTAAGGACTGGCTTCTTTTTTGCTAACCTCCCGCATAGGCCTGTTTTATTGAGAGCTCTTGATATTGTGGACCCATGCGCCTTCACTCCAGTTTCAGCCAAAGAGTGACATTTGGATTTTTAGAAGCCTCTCCCACCAGTCGACGTCTTACTCTGATGATTAGTTTTGAGGAATGGGCTGTTCTAGTAATAGTCTGGGTGCTGTGATGAACATTCTACTTTCTGATGATGGATCCAACAGTCATTAATATTAACACTACACTACTATTAATATTTTTGTGGCCTTTTTCTGCTTTGTGCATTTCAATGACATTAACAGAATGCTCCTTTGTCCTCATTTTTGCAGTGATTGTCCAACAAAGACTATGGCCCTTACAAAAAATGCTTTTTTATATCCAAATGGATATAAAGGACTCACAGGTAGTACCTTATTATGTTTAATTATGACAGTTACATTTGTGTCATTTGTGATTAATTTGTCATTTGTGTTAACCATGAGATTCCAAAGCACAAAAGTTTAAAAATTTGTGTCAGTTACATATCTACAGAAAATTGTTTATTTTGACTTTGGAAATGTATTGTTACAGCATAAGAGTTCATATTAAAATGGATAATACGTGTACAAATCATTTGCCATGCAGAAAAGTATGATGACTTTCAAGAGGATTGAATACTTTTGCATGCTACTGTATATATCAGTGTTGTGCAAGTTCACACCTCACAAGAAGTAGCTCAAAGTTTAGTTCAAAGAGATTAAAATGAATAAATTCACGTTCATTTCAATTTTAAACTAGACCATGTTCAGTTCATTTTGTATTTTTTAATGACCCATGAGTTTACTTTTTTCAGTTTTGCATGCCTTATATTAGGCTATTACAGTTCTTGAATAAAATACAATAATTATGAAGACTTTTTTATTTAAATACACTTTATTGAGTTATACCAAGCAACAAACACATATAACAATATATGCTAATATCCTCCCGGTCAAAAAATAAATTAAACAGATGCAAGTATACATATAAATTACCACTGTATTTCCAGACGTGTGACACAAATGGTGACTGTGGAACCAACATGTAGGTGCACTAACCTATTATGCTGCAAGTCAAAATTCACATCACATATTACTTTTTAAATGTGGAAAAATATAAAGTGGCCTCACAAAGTACAACGTTTTCCTAAAAGCGATAACTGAGCATGCTTGTGTCAGTGGGAGTGCAGCTTAAGCAGAAGCAGGCAGACACAGACAGTGCCTATTTGATTTTACATTGTTTTTTCCCCCGAATACAAATAAATGGCAAAATATTCATATGAAATAAATATTTGTAAAAATTCACTATTTGTGCATATCCGAATACCGTATTCAGCTCCACCCCAATATTATAGGGTGTGACGGATTAGGGTTTTCTCGCACCCTTGTACCATCAGACACCACGTCAGAAACCAGATAAAAGTCCAATAATAGAATTTATTATAATAATAATGTATACTAAGCACGCTCCTCTCCACAATACTCAATAAACAAATAAACAATAACCAATCCTCCAAACTCCCAGACGCTTAGCCACCCTGCCTCCCAACTCAGTTCAGTGTCTGGGCTTTCCCAGAGTCCTTTAATACCCCATTGACCCGGAGGTGTTCCTGCCCCACAGTCCACAAGTCCTTACCACTTCCGGGTCAGGGTAAAAGTCTTTCTCTTCAACCTGAAAGTACGTCATTCCTCCCGTTCACGTGACCAGGACGCACTTCCAGGTTATAGGGCACATAAGAGTCTACGAGCCTCGCTACACCGACTCCTTGTGGTCCCCAAGGTATCCAGCAGGGCTGTGTATAAAAACTACAAAGTTCATGAGGCCCTGCTGGAACTCGGGGCACGTCCATGCTGTCGGAAGAGCTCCTCCTGGCGGCCTGGGGGTGAGGGCCGGCAATTCTTGCCGGACATCCATTACAAGGGTAAGGCAAAACTTTTAATCTGGACCTAAACCAGATCCAGAATGTCACATAAAACTGAACTAGCTACAAGTTCAAGTTCTTCACTTGCAAATACATAACGTTAAGTTCACCGTTCTTAGAAGAATGAGATTGTTCAATGAAAGTGCTCTTTTGAACTAGTTCATGCACAACACACACATCTCTATATATAATCTTCATTTGGATCTTGATCTTTGTTTGTCCGCGAATGAATTAGAAGAAGAAGCACTAGATGGCAGTAGAGAGACAGCTAAAACATAGGCATTGCATTAAGAATCTCCTCCAGGCTTATACTAATGAAGACTGTAGTACGCCAGTCACACCTCAAAACACAGACATTCAAACTAAACAAATTGTTGTGCTTTAAATTAACTAAAGAGATCTTCATTTAGATCTTGATCTTTGTTTGTCCGCAAATTCCACGCATGCGTAGACCGCCTTCCAGTTTAGTACGTTCTTGTTACTCATGGATGTCAACAACATGCCAGAATAACGAAAGGGGTGGTGGACAGTGTTACGCTGGTTAGCTCCTGAGGCCTGGTTAGAGAATGAGATTGCCGAAGATAAAAAGTACGTGCCTACGTAACATATGAATGAAAGAAAGACAGTGGGTAAAATGAATCACAACGTAACAGCACGTTCCGGAAATTATTATTGTTACATTGTAGCCGGTGAGTGCTGCGTGTCTCACAGTTGTACCGTGCCTTGCTCACATGTCAGTGAAATGATCCCTACTTATGCTTTAAAGAGCCTGGATACCTATGTGTCCCCCTTTTATAACCATTGCTCCGTGTATATTGCCTTACTCTTTGGATTGCCACAAAGCAACCTGCGAGATTGGAGAAAGGTTGAGAAGACATCGTGAGAGGAAACGATAGTGTCATGAAAACGAGATGGACTGTGAACGGACAGAAACAGAAATGTTACCACACCACCACATAATTACTATTCCGACAGTGATTCCGAGTAGGCTGTTCCTATCGAATCAATGTCCAAGGGTTTTCTTTTGTAATTTTGCTTCCCTTATAAAAAAAAATCATAATGCTGTGCGACGAAGGGCCCAGTTCACGACTGGCAGCCGCATTTAAACAGGGAGCCCTTCACAGACAACTTTAACACGTGCAACGTAGTTGGGCGCACGTGGCTAGTATATATATATATATATATATATATATATATATATATATATATATAT